>OZ010581.1:44159851-44234552 GCA_963932145.1 Acanthosepion lycidas | reverse complement strand
AAAACCATTACACCACGCTGAAGCGCCCCAAATGATTTATTTGCATAGAGTTATATGTATGCTCCGGTTTTTGTAATGTATATTAAATAGATTGATTCAGCTTCGAATATTTTTTGGAATCTGAAGTAAAATCTACAAATTTTATAATTTATTTGTTAATATCAAAGAAAAAAACAAAGTTTAGAAAAAATAATAGACGGCGAATTTTCTTCTTTTTTTTTTTAATGAAACTATAGAAAAATGTAGTTTCAACATTCATAATCATATACTCGTGACATAATTTGTGAGGTCGGATCAGCTTTTTAATAATGTCTCAAGATTTTTCCTGAAATTTTAAAATATTTTGATTCGTGTACAAATCAAATCATAAAGAGTTTTCTTAAATGTAAATTTATTTTTAAAAGGTAATTTTAAGTATAGAGAATTAACCGTACAGAAAGTTGAATCGGTGAGCCGTGTTCAATTCCCGGCATAGTCTGTTCCGTTCACTTTCGCTGTATTAATCCTGAGAAAGGCATGAATCCGTATTACCCTATTTCACCCGAGCTATGAGTTAAATAGCAGGGTAGACTGGGCTCCCTAGCCCAGGCTAACAGCTGATCTAGGAGGAGTACTCTAAAGGAAATGAAAATATAAACTTTTATCTTTCCCAAGAGGTTATGGCAATTCACAGATAATAAAGAACAGGAGACTGTGAAGTATCATAAATACATGTTCTGAAAGGACATGTGATTAAAATCTTAAATATAAACAGAAAAAATTGAAATAGTTTTAATCAGCTTTGAATTAAAATAGAATATTTCAAACAATTATGGAATTGTTTATCCTAAGTAGAATTCAATCATAAATATATACATATATATGTGTGTATGTCTGTCTGTGTGTATGCACGTATATATATTTCTGTATTTAGGCAGCAAATTATCTTTCATTCGTGAATATGAAAGGATTATGATTAAAATAAGCAGACATAACGTTCGTAACTAATTCAATCATATATATATATATATATGCATATATATATATATATATATATATATGCATATATATATATATATATATATATATATATATATATATATATATATATATATACATACATACATATGTATGTATGTATATGGATGACTGAATTAAGTTAAAAACAATACAATGATTTTATGTTTATCTTTAGTATAATTCAGTCATATATATATATATATATATATATATATATATATATATATATATATATATATATATACATTTGACTTGAAGATGATCTAAAAATAACGCAGTCGCTTTTTGTTTTACATAATATATTATTTATAATAATAAGAAGAAGAATGAAAACTACTGACATACTTCAGATTATATAATTTTAGAAATAAAGTGACCAATATATATCTATAGCAATATTTATTCTTATTAAAAATATAAAACTTATCAAAGACCGTCTCGAAGTTACGCGATACTTCACTCAACTCGGTCCAGACATCCTGACGAGCAAAACATCGAGAAATCTTAAGTCGGTCTTTGATAAGTAATTGAACCTTTTCATATTTTAATAACTATAAATATTTTCAATAATAAATTATTTATCATTTTTAAATAAATACGTCAAAAATAGAAATTGACACAATAATCAACTGTGAAATTATATTTAATTTGTCAATTGTTTTCGGTCAGGTGTTTATTGAATAAAAAAAAAATATTTGGAATAGCATTAAGTATATTTATATTATTTATGAATAAATTATAATATTATTTATGAATAAATTATAATATTATTTATGAATAAATTATAATATTATTTATGAATAAATTATAATATTATCTGTAAATAAATTATAATATTTATAAGTATGCATCCCAGAAGGAAAACGGAACTAAATGACGTAAATATTTGAACACAAAAGTAGTTTAATTAATTTTAATAAAGAAGAAATATATTTTATGCTTACATACTTATACAAAAAATACGATGTCTACTAGAATTGTAATAAAATTATCGTATGCTCGTCCAAATACCAACTATAGAATAGCAAGTATATAAAAAAAAGAAATTATGCTAATGACAGATACAAATGAACCGAAAAAAGGAAATATCAGAAGGTTGATCAATAAATTTGTTGCCTGACATTAGTTCTATTTTGAATTTGGATTTGAAATTTTCAAAGAATGATGTTCGATAAATTTGATTACTAAAGAAACAGTGAATTACGTGCATTGGTAATGGTGAAAAATATTTTTTACCATTATTCTCCGAGCAAATATATATATATATATATATCTGTGTGTGTGCGTGTGTGTGTGTGTGTGTGTGTGTTTGCGTGTGTCTGTGTGTGTTTGCGTGTGTGTGTGTGTTGTATGCAAGTATATATATGTGGTAGGTGATGAAAATATCATATATTAAATATAACTATTCTATACATGAATGCAATCTCTACATACATAACCTATATTTATATATATATATATATATATATATATATATATATAGTGATGTACTTACGTTTAACTGAAGATTAACTAGTATATTTATATAGGCATATTGGATATCAGATAACTTTATATATATATATATATATATATATATATATGTATATACATATATATATATATATATATATATATATATATATATATATATCCTATATATATATATATATATATACATACATATATATATATATATATATATATATATATATATACATACATACATACATACATATATATATATATATATATATATAGAGAGAGAGAGAGAGAGATAGATAGATAGATAGATAGATAAATAGATAGATAAAAATTAAGAATTTAAAGAGAGATATTGCCATTTTATGAACGTTAATACAGACGGTACTTCTTACTTGCAAGGTATAGCTCCATGAAGGAAGAATATGTATCACACATGCATTTTACACATTCAACAAATTATTCGCCTATTTTCTGCTGACTGTCACAAATTATAAATTGATGCTCCTAATAACGCAATATGATGCATCAGTATATACGCGCATGTATGTTGTCACAACCACTTATATGCATATACACACGTACACATGCACATACGCTCATTTTAATCCATTCCCCTTTTTTAAATGATTTTTAATACAGAGAAATCACAATTACTCACCTCTTCGACATCCATGTTATAAGTTGGTCTTGTGCCGAAATGCAATAGTCGTTAAATAATGATGGGGACTGTGACGTGAAAACGGTCGCGACAACGCTTTGAATGACGTCAGTGGCGTTGCTAAAAAGGGCGTTGTGTATACGATGGTTAGTGACGGAACACGTACGATAGGAATATCAGATGTGTGCAGTAAAACTGACAGATAAGTAATTTAAACACTAACAGGTAGGAGTAGACGTTCATATATATATATATATATATATATATATATATAGTGCGAGATATGTGTACATCATATATATATATATATATATATATATATATATATATATATATATATATATATATATATAGATAGATAGATAGATAGATTAAGAATAAAGTGGAACGTCGAGGCGGTGTAGTGGTTAGCAAGCTAGTCTCGCTAGAACAGTTTCCACTGAGTAGTGAGTTCTCTCCTCACTGGGTGCCCCATACTTTTGGCCTTGTGCCACATCTAAGCTACGCTTAGAAAATCACTATATATTATGAATAAAGACAAATATATATTATATGTATGTATATATTATATATATATATATATATATACATATATATATATATATCAGTTTATATATATAATATTTATAGAACAATAACATATAATATATAACAATATATAATAAATATAGATAGATAGATAGATAGATAGATATGCGTGCAACAAAACCGATAAGTAGTTTAAGCACTTATCATTAAAAGTAAACGTGTTTCACATACATACGCATACGCACATGCATATACACATAGATAGATAGATAGATAGATAGATAGATAGATAGATAGATAGATAATGAACAGGGCGTGATAGATAGATAGATAGATAGATAGATAGATAGATAGATGAGAAAGAAAGCAGAGATTATTGTCGTTACCCACACGAAATGTGAATACTTTCTTGGGATTCTCAGTTTTCATTATGTTCGAGATTAAATGATTTTCTTAGAAGTTCTGAATGAATTTGATAAAATGATACAAGGTATGAGAAGAAGAAAGAAAGAAGAACGAAATTTAAAGGAAGGATTTTGTTGGAAATTAACATAAAACAATCTAATGGCGCCTTTTTGTGTCGTACGTCACAAAATCCCACAAGTGATAGACTAGAACGCAATATATTAGGTTGGTGCAAAAATAATGTCGTTTTCTCACATATGTTACTATGTGAGAAAACGGCATTACTTTTGCACCAACCTAATACTTGAGATAATTCAATAGAATAGCGTCTTTTAAGAATTCAGATTACGTTGGAAAAATGTAAATAAAACAACAAAATTTATTATGATGATTTATATGTTTGAATAAATTAAAACTGTTGTCTGAAGTTATTAGGCAAAACCAAATAATCACATTTTACTTCAATAAAAAGGTAATAAAATCATCAAAAATTGATCAGTACCTATAATAGAACAAATAATAAACACATATGATAAGTCTTTGAATCCTTTACATTTTAATAGTGCCCCTTCTTCCCAATAATAGACAGTCATCTATTATCCATTGATTTTGTTCAGTTTTTTACTTCAAAATGTTCAATTTCCAACATGGTAGTTTTAGCTGCTTCCCATAGGTCTGCTTTGCTGTTATATTGTTTGCTACCTTCATATAATTTCTTCACAATTGACCATAGATATTTGATCAGATTCAGATCAGGACTTGATGGTGGCCATTCCATTATCTTCTCTCCTGTAAATCTTTTCTGCTCAAAGAATTCACGGATAAGTTTAGATATATGAGAAGGAGCATTGTTGTGCATAAATACACACTTCACTTTGAAATTGCGAGACTGGGACTTGTACCATGCAAAGAAAATCATAAAATCGTAATAGTTAGCACTGTTCAGTTTAACTCATTCATCGACTTTGGATGATCCAATAATGGTTTGGTCAACAATTCCAGCCCATGTGATAACACGACCACCTCCTTATTGCTTTCTTTTAGCCACAAGCACGTTTGAATTGGATAAAATCCATCCTTTGTCCTATCCATCTGAGCCATCAAATATCAGTCGAGATTCGTCCGTGAAAATTACTTTAGAAAAGTCAATTTTCATGTATTTCTTGGCCCAAATTTGACATTTTAAAATGTTTGCTTTAGTGAGAGGAGTTTGCCAAGGAGATTTTTTTCTTTTTACAGATCCCAATTCACAAAGTATTCTACACCTTCTTGATCCCCTCAATTCCAGTCGTTTCAAAGATCTGAACGCTGGTCAAAAGTTGTTGTTTCTCTATAACTTGCTTTAGTTTACATTCTTCTCGAGGAAGCAAGTTATTAAAGCCTTTTCCCTTTGTTTCAGGTTCTCAACTTACTTATATTTTCAACAGTGTTCTTTATCGTTCGATGATCTCTGCAAAGCTCCTTTCATATCTCCAATGTAGACATTCCCTTACACAATAACTTTATTTTCTGTTTTTCAGCAGTTGTTAGATCATTCCCTTTACCCATGTTTCGACAAAAAGAAAAATAGTTTCAAAGATCTTAAGCTAATATTAGTTTAATTTGTATAATAACTTCAGTCAGTCTATTTTCGTAAATTCAAAATATCTAAAAATCCAACGATTAAAAATGGCAGAAAATTTAATTAAATACTTTACTAAGGGTGGAGATGGATGAGTTTAAATTTGACAAAATTTGGTTCGAAACTTTTGGAGTTATTGAGGTTTATTTGATTTACATAATAACTTCAGATAGGCTGCATATGTTTGACAATCTTTGTTTCTTCAACTTTTTATTCTTTTAAATATTAATTAATTTGTCTCATGTTACTATTTTTAATTCTTTAATTTTCGGTAAAATTTTGTGCTAAGCCTTCTTTGCACCAAGCATATATCCCCCCAAAAATGGGAACTTTTTAACAATCCAATAAAACTATTTTATTCATAGTAATTGAAACCTTAAAATATGCCATTTAAGAAACAATGATGGAATTTTCATTTTTTTTAAATTACGTCCTGTAGATGGCGTCCTCCTGTACGAATGCATTCTTGAAATCTGCTGTTGAGATTCCTCATTGACCGCTGCAACATCTCAGCTGGGATACTGTGAATTTAATCTTGAATTCTAAATGGCGAAATGTTTACTTGCTCAAGGTCACTGTCTCGCAGTGTTGCCACTTGCTCATGTCTGGCAATACGCACTTCAAAAATTCCCGTTTTTTTTGGTCACCCTGTATATATATATATATATATATATATATATATATATATATATATATATATATATATATATATATATATATGCGTGTGTGTGTGTGTATGTGTTTACAGGTGCATGTACTGTTTACCTGCACATTAATATTAATTGTCGATCGCACTATATTTGATGGAAGTTTTTCTGGCGTGGTAAACTGAATCGTATGTGTATACCCACACTTTTCAAGAAGGGAATCTTAGGATTTTTACTATTGCCATCACAACCGCCTTTAATCTTCCCCATGTGCCCTTGACCAGCCGATTTCCTCTGAATACTCAGAACAACTGCTGATTCCCGCCCTGTGTCTGTGAAAGGAGTAATCACATTTTAATTCTAAATTCCCCTCTCTCCCGCCCTCCTTCTCTCTCTCTCTCTCTCTCTCTCTCTTTCTCTCTCTCTCAAATCGACTAATTAACTTCTCTCTGTATGCCCTCAGCCTAACGACTATACTCCTGAAACTAACTCAAATGGGGTTAGGGGATGTACATGCACCCCCGAGCATCCTTTGTCACCCCCTTCTTCCAATGGGTCTTTTAGTCCTCATGTATATGAGCAAGCTTGCCTTGGTCCTCTAGATGTCTGACCACCATGATGTTTCTAACACAAAAGGAGAGCTGTTGACCTGACCTTTATGAGGAGGAGACACATACACTCGGAGTATCGCGCCTGAATCGTTCGTAACCCTCTACCTTGAGTGACCCCCGGGCCTTGTACAGGGTGAATCTTACTGTAAGAAAACTCTGCGATTATATAAGTGTAACTGTAAAGTGAGTGTATATTGTATGTAAAGTGTTTGAAGAATACATATAAAATTATCAGTATATACTAATTTGTCATTCAATGTTTGTAATGTTATTGGAATTCGAACTCAGCATATATACAAGGAATCAATCAGTTATGTGACACACTTAGGCGATCATATATCTTTCGATACATGATTGAACAGGGCAGATTTTTTCCAGCAGTAGGTCGCCATTTGTTTCTGACCAGTTGTTATCCAAGGCTATAGAACCCGGTCTGTCCTGCTATTTACCCATAGCTGGTAGGAGAAGAGGATTCATACCTTTCCCAAGGTTATTAGTACGTAAATGGATGTAATGAATTCGGCTGGAACTCGGCTCTCTGATTCCTCAACCCGAGTCACTATCCATTACTCCACCGTAAACAGGTTATAAAATTCATATTAAAAAGAAACACATCATAATAGAATGAAATAGATTGGTAAAGAAAGATATTTGCAATCCGTGAAGTGGGAATATGTCTTTTAGCTCAAAAACACATGGGAAACAAACGGTAAGTCATGTTTGAAGCCAAAAAGGTAAAAGGGAAAGGAAGGGAGTGAGTTATTTGTTGAAGACTATTAAAGGGTCCAGTTATAGTCAGTCGGTGTTAATAATGATTAGGAATAAGTAAGCAAAAGAATGCCCAGAATTAGGTTCTTTGCTATTGAGTGGACAAGTATAAAGAGATTAGTCACTCCGAAATAGAGGTGGTGCGGGGGTCGAGAAAGTGGTCGGAAGGGGACGGAGAATCGGGTAAGAATGGTGGGTGGGTCTACTTTGGTCATTGGAGCTATTAGGCCAGTAACCTCTTCTCCACCGTGACTCTTCCCCCTCCGTTCGTCAATTCTTCCTCCACCGCCACCACCACCTAACTCCACAAACGACAGACAAAAAAATTTCCTTTTACTGCTGTCCCTATTGACATGACAACAAAATACAACAACTCTAACAAACACAACAACAAAACGAACAACAAGTGCTTAAGTGTTAAGTTGGATGTGGAGAGCAAGGCGGCCGGGGAAGAGAGGGAGGAGTACTGATGTCATGAGATCACCAACGGTTGTTAGTTTTAGCGATGGTGTAGGCGGGTAAGGTGGGCAGGAGGATGATTTGAGGGGGTAACGTAAGAATGGAGAGGGAGGGAGGGAAGGAGGACTGCCACAATGATAAATTCCATCGTTCGGCTCGACGAAAGCGCTAACAAACTGCTATGAGAAAAAAATGTTTTTCTACCTGATTTTATTCTCTTTCTTTCTTTCTTTCTTTCTTTATCCTTCTTTCTTTCTTTATCCTTCTTTCTTTCTTTCTTTATCCTTCTTTCTTTCTTTCTTTATCCTTCTTTCGTTCTTTCTTTCTTTATCCTTCTTTCTTTCTTTCTTTATCCTTCTTTCTTTCTTTCTTTCTTTCTTTCTTTCTAGACACGCGCGTGCGTGCGTAAACACATACATGAGTGGGAGTACTGAATGGTTTGTGATACGACCCACATTCCAAAATCTGACCAACTGACCAATCACAGTTTTTTTTTTTTTAATTCGTTGTTAGTCGGGCCGAGGATTTTTCAAAAAACCCTTGTAGGGCTTTTTAAAAAATATGTGTGTGTGTTTGTATTTGTGTGTGTGTTTGTATTTGTGCGTGTGTGTGTGTAAGTGAAAATGATTGATATTAAATATCCAAACATATATATATATATGTGTGTGTGTGTGTGCGTGTGTATATATATATATCCGTTTTACATAGGTACTTCCAAAAACAAAGCGATACCTATGGTTTAAAATGCCTTAAAATCTTTCTTGAAGTTTTTATTATTATCTTAATTCTAAGCAGACAGGTTAAATTTAATATATTTCAATAATATACTTTACTGCATTTCAAACGTTATTTAAATTGATTGATTGAATGATATTTTTCTGATTATCAGTAAAATCAATAAAATTCTTCATATTGACAAATCGATCAACAGAACATAATTCTCTTTATTAAAAATCATTCAAAAATTAAATATACTTTTCTGAAACGTTATTTGAGAAAATTTAGCGCATTTAAAGTTTAATTAATCTGAATTGAAATTAATATTGCTTATTTTAATTTAAAGTATCACAGAAAATATTTTTAACACCAGGTTGGGTGTTGACACATTTATCGACAGCATGAAATTTGAGAAATGTATGTTAGGGGCAAATAATTGTATAAAAATTACATGATGAATACAAAGTAAATGTCTTTTTTATATAATTTTTAACTGCCCAGTAATCTTTAAAATATAAATATTTTAAGCCTTTTATTGAATTTTAGTTACTTTGGCTTCATAGCTTTACTTATTAAGACGCTTTCTGAGAAAATGTCTAGTAAATTTTAAATCTACTGTAGTTATCGATTTTATTTTCTGAGAATGTCGTACCTGGACGTCCTTATTTACAAACTTCGGCACCTTTATACACACACCAAAAAATTCAAAATTCTTTTTAAAATACTGTGGATCACCTAATTGTAGTAAGCGATCCCATTTATGATTAGTAAATACAGTTTTTATTTAATAACAAAATCTCTTGAGCCATGAAAATTAATACAAAGTTTTAAAAGATTGAAAAGTTTATAAATTATTCTAATTAAAATTTTTAAAAAATGAAAACAATTTTTGTAAAAATTAATTATTCATTAAAATATATTTTAGTAAGACCATGATATATCTTATTCATATAAATATACAGTGTAACCCGGACATAAGAGAGTTGTCGGGACCGGAGAAGAAGTCTCTTATATCCGGGTTTCTGTTATATCCGGGTTTGGTCTATTTTATATACATTAACACAGACTCTAATTTGGGACCAGATAAAATCTCTCTTATATCCGTGTTTCTCTTATATACGGGTCTCTTATATACGGATTACACTGTATATGATATATCTTATTCATAAAAGCAATTAAAAGCGTTTTTAATTAAATAATGTCTTAGATTTATTGCACTTTCTACTTTACGATTTAAAGAATATTTTCTACAACTGAGAGTTGTGTTTGACCCCAAAAATTTGATAATTTAAATTCTCCAAGGACTTGCCTTTATAACTGATATAAACATTAAGCACTACAAAAAAGAATTTATGAAATTAAATAAATGTGTTGGTAACAGATTATATATACAGTGTAACCCGGATATAAGATAAACCCGGATATAAGAGAGATTGGCGGAACCGGAGACTAATTCTCTTATATCCGGGTTTCTCTTATATCCGGGTTTGGTCTATTTTATATACATTAACACAGGCTCTAATTTGGGACCAGAGAAATATCTTATATCCGGGTTTCTCTTATATCCGGGTTACACTGTGTATATATATATATATATATATATATTTATATATATATATTCAATACTGTCTAAAAAAGAAACTTTTCAAAAGTAATTTCATTTATCTGGGAATAAGCCCTGAAAGTTTCATTAAAATCTGACAATTTGAATTTTGAAAGAAGACGCTCAGATTTCCTATACAAATTATAGTATCAATTTGACGCCCGAAAAAGAAAATTTTGAATAAACATTTCGAAGGTTCTAAAAAGGATTAAAAATATAACTTAATAATCAAAAGTCCTTCCGTCTTTTTTATGATAGAACTTTGTTTTATAAAGTTTGAGACAAATATACATTATGTAGGCTCATTTTTAGCGAGATTTTGGATGTACCTACTTACAAAAGCATATATATATAAATATGTGTGCAAGTGTTGTGTATGTCATATATATATATATATATATATATATATATATATATATATATATATATATATACTTTTACAAACGAATATATATGTGTGTCTCATGTTATATTATGTTATGTATACAGGCTTACAGCCACATCACGTTGAAACACCTGTTCTCGTATGATCACCGAAGTTAAGCAAAAATTCGGTGATCGTAAGGAAATCGGTGTTTCTGTGTGATGTGGCCATAAGCCTATATATGAGCCTGACCAGTACCGAGATGTGTAACCGTTTGGAGAAATACCAGGTGCTTTGATGTGTGGCTGGTGTAATCGGAATTGTTAATCGGAAGAGCTAAGTTCCAATTACCATTTGGCTCGTTATAATCACTTACGCGCAAATACTCTTGGGAAGGTATAAATCCACCTTTTCTCCCTCCAGCTATGATTTGGAGGTAACCATTATTATCTTTAAAAAAATTCTTACAATCTAAAATATTTATTAGCTTTAAATAACCTTCAAAGGCTAGAAAACAATCAAATTATATATATATATATATATATATATATATATATATATATATATATATATATATATATATATATAAATAATAATAATAATAGTTGGCCACTAGTAGTCCAGGATACCCGTCTAATAAGGCAATTCCTATTGCAGACTCTTGCTCAGGCACATTTGTGTTTGTTCAATGCCCACAGAGCCAACCTGTGGTTTACACTGCAACCATGCTGAGCAGACCTTAGTTACAGTTTCTGGGAGAGAGCGTGTTATCTAGAATGATCAACAATCTGAACAACACCAACACACTCAAACCCTCGGTAACGATGACTTATGACTTCGTGCTAGCACATATATATATATATATATATATATATATATATATATATATATATATATATATATATATATATATATATATATATATATATATATATATATATATATATATATACATATATATATATATACATATATATATATATATATATATATATATATATATATATGGAGAGGGAGAGAGAGAAGGGAAGAGAGAACAAAAAGAAACAGGGTCTATATGCGTGGGGGAAATTAGTGTTTTCTTGAAGGTACGATAATAAATACCCCCACTGTGAGTTAAATAACAGAGCGGACTAGGCTGTAGAAGGACAACACTAAATTCAAAACTGTGCAGAAAGTAATTGGACGCTACAACACTATCTTTCCCAAGTATAACCACTAGCAATGAACAGTTTATAGATATTAACAAAAATGGTATCTGTGGAGAGCTATGATTACTAACAAATTAAAAGGACATGTCAATTAAAGAGAGAGAAGAAACTGGGTGCGGTTCCTTGTGTTGTTTTCGTAATGAAGATTTCCAAACAGTAGTGATTTTGATGATGTCTGAGTTCTCAACACTTGTGGCCTCGCACCAGAATACGTTCAGGTTAGTAAATACTTTTTGTAATGAGTTCAATCTTTATTAGAGGTAGCATGTCTTACTAGAAGAAGGCGTTTGGAGTCAGTCAGTTCGCTGTCAGGTTCGCGACTGACTTGTCGAACTCTCTGTCTACAGGCAGAGAGAAACCTAAACGAGCCTATGCCTACGGACAGAGTCTCGAATGGGGAGGGAGATAATCCTGACCCCGTGTATGCGGAGTCTAAGGGGAATTTTTTCCCGAGCCTACGGGCTCGCAATCGTGCCACGAAAAACCCGCCTTACGCCACATCCTGTCTTGTGCCACATCCTGCCTTGTCGGGAGATTTGGTAAATACCAGGATGGCTTGCCAATCAAATCTTACTAAATAAACTGTTGGGTTAAATAGTTGTGAATTTATTATTAGCTTTAGTCGTTGGTGTTTAAGCTCCGGTTCAAATTCCCGACCTGGGTATGACGATAAACTACATCCGCGTCCTGGGTATGACGATAAACTACATCCGCGTCCTGGGTATGACGATAAACTTCATCCAACAGCAAGTCTTCTGATCAGGAGGTCTTGAGGAGCGTGGAACCACCTCTTAATTGCTGGTGTTCCTAGGTCCACCCTGACGCGGAGTGGTAACACCTATTAGGCTCCCAGCTATGGGCAAATAGCAAACTGGGATCAAAACACAATGAAAGAGTAAAATTATGTTTTAATAGAAGAAATACTTTGTAAAAAATATTATTACCAGAAATATATGTTTGAAAAAAAAATATTACCCGTAATAAAAATTTTGTCGACATTCAGCTTGATATGCCGTAAAACAAACCAAACCAAACCAATCCGGTCAAATTCAGATTTTTAATCTCAGTTTTCAAGGCAGGGAAGTAAGTAAATGGCTGATTGTTCGTTTCCGAGCACAGCAGTTTTCCATAGTGTCTAAGTTTATCCTTGTTGTAGAGTCTAATTGTAGTTTATACTGCATCTATGCTGAGTTTCTGGGAGAGAGCAAATAATCTGAAGTGATCATGGGTCTCAAGAAGGCCAGCACCCTTATTATTTCCTGTTAGCGGAACCATTGACGGGTTCAGAACAGTTCTTTCTACTCCCAAAGCTTCTGACGGTATGTTTTTCAAGCACACTGTACACTGGGACTGTCTCCCCAGGTCAAAATTATCAAGAAGTCACCGCCTTGACAAATCAGAGTTTCCTACCAAGTGTGACATTTTGAATATATTTTATTCTTCCTTCATTCAATTTGGACGGGAGCTGCCCAGACGTCACTTTCTAGCCTTGAATGTAGGCGACTAATTGTTCTCCAGACTACAACCTATCTCCTACATGCGCAATGGGACAGGCCTTTCGATGCTCTACAGCTACTTTCTACATTCCCTAGTCCCGCCGATTCAAACCTTCAAACCTTCACGGCAAGAACACATCATGCCACTTACATAATAACAAACCAGCCACATTCCCTCAGTATTCCATCGGTGAGAATTCCTCTCGAGCAGCTTCTTCCCGTGAACCATTGCTCTTTGTAACGGACTTCCAACAGGATGTTTTCCCCGATTACTTAACCTGTTCAAATCTAGGGTTAACCGTTATCTTCCACTCATATACACACAAATGGCCTACAAATATAACCCTCTACCTCGAGTGGTACTCAGGCCTTTTAAAAAATAAATAAAAATAACATTGATGGCGCATCGGTAGTTTTTAGAAAAGAACAGCACATTTGTTTCAGTAACAATGGGCGTTTTATTGATAACTTGATTGTTATATGATTTCTATTGCAATAAATTTCTCACTGTCCGGTCAATAGTTTTGCTAGGTGTGACAGATGTAAGGGCAGATAGAATTTGTTTTCTCTCACGGGCCATCCAATTTAGCTTATAAACTAGTTTTCAATAAAAGAACATAAAATTTACTACGTGAATATACATCTACACCCTGACAGCGTGTTTCCAACTGTATTGGTATTCTTGCATATTGAGTAGATTAATTATTATTCATGAGGCGTTCATACTATTTTGTATTATTCAATTGATTATTGATTTTTTATGTGAGTGGCAATAACAATAACTTCTTTGCACGTCCTTAATCAGTCACACCGAAATCAATATGAAGTACCGGCTTAGTAAAGTATAGATCTACAACTGACACTAATTAAAAGCTTGATACATTAGTCACACTTTATCCACGGGGGATAGGTTTCAAGTACCCCAGCGGATATTTGAAACGTGAAGAGCATAAAAGACGATATGTAATAGTTTTCCTACACACACACACACACACACACACACACATCCATGATGATGGTGACGATTCGATTTCAAGCAAAGCTACTACTTGAGTGATCCTCTAATATGGGCAACGCATGTATACCATTTTAGTCCTGCTAAGCACATACGCTCTCTTTTGTAGATGTGGCAACGTTGTGCACCATTTGTAGTAGGTGTTACAGCAATATTTTCATGAACTTTGTAAGTCTTCAATGAGTGTTTTGCCATTTCCGTCTACGGCCAGCCACAATATGCAACACATATTCAAGAGATGAGAAGTTATTTCTATTCGCATCTTTGTTGTAGTTATCACAACGTTTCGGTCGTTGTGTATGGATGAAAACGGATAGTCAACAGCCCCAGTGGAAGGAAGTGAAAATATTGGATAGTGAAGAATACTAGAGAGTTTGACGTCTGAAAGAAGCAGAGCATATGCTAGGCAGTGTCTGTGGAAACGAGCGAGCAATAACTGGGCAGAACTAAAAACAAAAATTAGAGGATTTGAATCAATAGCTTCATCCACCGTAAGGAAAGTTCGTTCCCTGCGTCGTGCCAGAAAGTTTTTTTCTCGCCCGAGTCCATCCTTCAAATCTATAAACCAACCATTCACCTTTGCATGGAATACTGCTGCTATATATGGTCTGGTGTCCCCGCTATTCGCCTCAAGGTTCTCGACAAGATCCAGAGATGGATATGCAATGTGGTTGGTCCTGATCTGGCATTTTGTCTACAGTTGCTCTCTCACAGACGTGCCGTCGCTTCCCTCTGTCTTTTCTACAAATACTTTCACGGTAACTGTTCCGACGAGCTACTTTCGCTAGTTCCCAGGCTGCATGAAGTTAAATGTGCTACTAGGCTGGCATCTCAATCCCACCCTTTCACTGATGAAACGGTTAAATGTGGCCGTCTATTCTACTCCAATAGCTTCATGTCTCGCACCTCCCGTCTGTGGAATTCCCTTCCTATTACTTGTTTCCATGATAGTTATAATCTCCAACTATTCAAATGTAATGTCGATCGACATCAGATGCCTTGATCTATTCCCTGTCGTTCTCTTCATCCTTTCCTCTATGACGCTTCTTTACTCTCGCTCCCACTCTCTGTAACCCCTTACGTGCTAGTGGCATCCCACCTTACTTGGGGTGAAATACTTAAAAATATTATCCCTAGATATAAGTAGTGGAACGAGAACAGTTTACATCCGTAGATTAAATAAAGGATTCAGTTCAGAATTCCGTTTAGGTTACCAGCTCTGTATACACCTAGGGAAACAACGACTAAAATGTTGAGATAGCAACAATAGAGGCGAGGATAATAATCCGAATATAAATAGTTTAAATAATATATATTAAAGATGTTACAAATTAAGCGATACATGTTATTAAAGCTTTTTAAGCTTTACACAGAGCTAATCCCAATATCTGAAATTCGATTATATTTTTACACAAAAGAAGTACCAGTCTACATCATCGGATGCAAAAGAAGTTGCTGGTATTACAAGACATCTTCTTAAGAGAATAAAAACTCATTTATTATATAGCATTTTTAAAATAAAATTCACCAGTTTTAATTTTTTTTTTTTTTTAATTTAATTTTATGGCCTTAAGATCACATGGTTCAAGGATGATTTCAAAATTTTGATGAGATGCAGGAAATATTTTGAAATCTCGAATGGACACAGGAAAGATTTTGAGATCTTGAACGGATACAGGAAAAAAAGGAAATTTCAAATGGACACAGGAATGGATAGAGGAAAGATTTTGAAATATCGAATGAACACGGAAAAGATTTTGAGATTTCGAACGGATGCAGGAAAGAATTTGAGATCTTAAATAAATAGAGAAAATATTTTGAAATCTCAAAGAAAGATTTTGAAATCTCGAATGGATACAGGAAAGCTTTTGAAATCTTGAATGAATAGAGGGAAGATTTTGAAATCTCGAATGGCTAAAGGAAATATTTTCAGTTTAGAAATGAACACAGGAAATATTTTGAAATCTCGGATGGACACAGGAAAGATTTTGAGCTTTCAAATGGCTAAAGGAAATACTTTCATTTCTCGAATTGACACAAGAAAATATTTTGAAATTTCGAACGGATACAGGAAAGATTTTGAAATCTCGAATGTCTAAAGGAAATATTTTCAGTTCTCAAATGGATACAGGAAAGATTTTTAGACCTCGAACGGATACAGGAAAGATTTTGCAATCTCGAATGGCTAAATGAAATATTTTGAGTTCTCGAATGGACACAGAAAAGATTTTGAGACCTCGAATGGACACAGGAAATATCTTGAAATCTCGAATGGCTAAAGGAAATATTTTCAGTTCTCGTATGGACACGGAAAATTTTGAAATCTCGAACGGATACAGGAAAGATTTTGAAATCTCCAATAGGTACAGATGTTTTGAAATCTCGAATGGATATATGAAAGTTTTTGAAATTTCGAATGAATAGGGGAAAGATTTTGAAATCTCGAATAGATGAGAGGAACATGCAGAAAGTGTATGTAGAGAGAGATTAGATACATAGAGAGAGGGATAAAGAAAGTGAGATGGAACTAGGCAGTAGGGATAAACGTAAATAGAATACAGAGAAAGGAAGGGAAAAACGTGAGTTTCAAAGTGCTCGCGCGTGTGTGTGTGTGTGCGCGCGTGTGTGTGTGTGTGTGATGGAGTCAAAAAAGAATTTATTTAATGCCGGTTGATTCTAGTTTTATAACTTATAACGAAAGAATATATTGAGGTTGAAATAGTTTCACATCACCAGCTGCTTTTTATTAGACAAAATAAATATTCAAATATAATATGACCGAACATTAACCTTCGTGAACGCCTCGTCCTGCTGTAGTATTTACCAAATTCTTGGTTCGAACTTCATTGAGCGCACAAAATATGTAGTCTTATTCCCAAAACAACGCCACTAAGACGCAATGGTTTACTGAGTGTGGGAGAATGTGACAAAAATGAAACAACTATTTAACAATAAAAGAACGGGAATTAAGAAGACAGAAAATAATGGTTGCCATTGTATTTAAATTTGTGAAGATAAAAGGTGAATGAAAAGCAAGACAGAAGAGAGTTCCATAAACGAGAAGCGTGAGAAAAGAAACTGTCAGCATAGAACTTACGGTTGTATTTAGCCATTTCAACTGTGAAAGGATGAGCTCTTACCACAAACTTAGTAGTAGGTTTAAATTCATAAAATGTAGGTACCAAAGTGGAAAGTTCATTACAACAATAACCATGAAAATATTTATAGAAAATATACAGAGAAGCTACTTTACAGCTGTGGGAAAGTGACTGAAGCCGTGATGCCAATAATATTGCCGATTCTTTTTTGTATTATATCAAGAATCTCTAAATTCATAGCAGAAGCACCAGACCAGATATGGTAGAAATATTCAATGCATAGACGAGTGAAAAAGAAAAAACTGAAAGATGAAAGATTACACTCTACCCTCAATTTGACCTAATACTAAACTAAATTATGTTTAGTAATTCTAAAGAATCTTTGAATAGTTTGTATGTGTGTGTTTTCTCTTACTTGGTTCATTATCTATGTAAAGCGTAGGCTTACGGCTACATCACCTTGAAACAACGATTCACGGACGATCACCGAAGTTAAACAACGTCGAGCCTGATCAGTACCTAAATGGGTGACTACTTAGGAATACCAGGTGCTATAAGCTTGAATGTACGGGAGGTGTAGTGGATAATGGCTCGAAATTGTTAATCGGGGAGCTGAGTTCTAATTCCCGTTGGGTTTATTTATATTTCCCCCAACTATGGATTAATTAGTAAGATGTATTACTAAACTATTATTATCCCCCCTTCTTCCATTTAAAAAATATTTTTTCAGGCTTTAAATAACCTAGAAAGGGTTGATGGTCCGTAGAAAACGAATCAGTCGATATGTAAAATGTATCTCTGCGTAAATAATGAAATGAATAGTTGTGAAGGGATGTGCAAATGTATGAAAGTGTATGTGTGTGCAAGTATGTTTTTGTGTATTCGTGTGTACTTCTACGTATGTGCAAGATTGTGTATGTTAGTGTTTGTTTGGAATTGTTAGAGCGTGTGTGTTTCTATAAATGGATGCCCGTTCGTATATCATAATATGTGTGTAAATCTTTGTATGTTCTAATCTGTGCATGCGAATGTGTGAAAGTGTGTATTTCTAGACACAAATGTATTCGAATACATGCCAGAATGTGTGTGTGCCGATATTAAAGTGCGTTCGTGCGTATACCAGAATGTGTGTAAATCTCTGTATGTTCAAAACTGGGTATGCTTGTGTGTTGATGTAGTCAAGTGTGTTCGTGTGTGTGTGCCAGAATGTTTGTCTATATCAAAATGTGTTTGTCCGTGTGGCTTGAAAACGTGTATGTATACAATTCTTTGTATGCACCTGAGTGTGTGAAAGTGTGTTACTCTATGCAAGTGTATTTGTACGTGTGCAAGAACGTGCGTTAGTGTCTATATTAAATTGCATTAGTGCGTTTATCGGAATGTGTGTATGTTGCAAGTTTTTGAACGTGTAAATCGCTCTGTACTAGTGAGTGTATGAAAAGTGTGTTTCTGTTCAAACGCGTGTTCGTTTGTGTCTTGAATGTGTGTGTGTGTGTGTGTGTGTGTGTGTAAGTCTTTGTATGTCAGTCAGTTAAGTGCGATACATGATACACACTTAGGCGATCATGTCTCTTTCGATTCATGACTGACTAGGCAGATGATTTTCTCGCAGTAGGTTGCCATTTCTTTCTGTGGTAGACTGGTTGCCAATTAAGGCTACAGAACCCAGTATGTCCTGCTATTTAACCCATAGCTGGGAAGAGAAAAGATGGATTAATACCTTTCCCAAGGATGTTTGCGCATAAGTGAATGCAACGAACTCGACTAATATTCAAACTCTGCTCTCTGGTTTCTTATTCTGAGCTAATATCACCACAACGCACGTCCTTTGTATTTACAATGCATACTTTGTATCTATATCGTAGTGATTGCGTGAATGTGTGCGTTTTTGTACACTCGTGTGTTCGCAGGAAGGAATTATGTGTGTGTGTGTGTGTATTTGTCCATACAGTTGATAATTGCATGACGGATAGTAATTAATATTATATATTATGCCTCTTCTTTGTTTTTGTTGTTTTCTACAAGCTATATCATTTTCTTTTCTTGTTTTAGTTTACCGATCACTGCCAAATAAGAAAAGTCCTTCGCGCGTTTATCATACAGCTTTCTAGCCATTGTAATCTATACACTTTTCAACTTTTCGCCGCACGCTCACCAGCATATTTCACTTGCATATTTTACTTGCACGACGCTACTTTTCAATTTCTTAACCCGTTTGTATTCAAGCTTAAGCCCGTATCCAATCTGTTGGCGAACCATAAACGCTACAAGTTACAAAAGGTTTCATTTCTGAAAGAGAAACTCCACACTATCGATTAAAAATCCAATCCCAAGATCGTTTTTATTAATTGCTATAATTGGACTGTTGTTTTAAACGCTGTCCAGTCAAATATAATTGACGTTCTCTTTACAAGTGTCTTATACAATACTACATCATCATTACAATTGATGTTTGACCTTATCCGATGCTGCTCGCTTGAATTAATATATACGAATCTATCATTACCAGATAACTAAGCTAATCGTTTTAGCTACTCGTATCATTAAAAGATAACCGAACTTTACTATTGATATACGAGTGTATAGTTGTGCATCTAGGTGCTAAATGTTTTAAGCCAACTACGGTTAATATGACAGTCAAAATGCAATATAATTTATGGGATTAACACAATATTTACAAATTGCACAAAGAGTAAATTTCTTTTCAAAATTCTCTCCGGTTTCTTCCCCTGTTTGAAATTTTAATGCATCGATTTAACAAACAACGCATCACTAAACAATCTCTAAACCTTAGTACAAGACTATGTAGAATAATGAAACCAAAATAATAAAATAAAAATTAAAAGTTAAGTAATAAAAATTAATTTAAAATATAGAAAAAAATTGATAATTAACAATAAATAAAAAAAAAAAGTAAAATTATTAAAAAAAAATAGTTAAATACATATGAAAACTCCCATCATTCATCGGAACAGACGATTTGCCTCCAGTTAAAACAGAAATCAGATTTTCTCACTCTTCATCTTCGACTGCCAACCGAAGCAGATGTTCGGGGACAGCGCTCTGACAGACTATGTGGCTCCCCACACATAAGCAAAACTTTTTTTTTCTCTGTATACAACATATATATATATATATATATATATATATATATATATATAATTTTTTTTCTGAAATGTATACGAAAGTCTTTTATGGTTTTTCTTTATGCTTATTACGTTGTCGGCGCATCACAGAACAACCAACAATATTTTAATGCATAAGTTTACTGAGACATGATTAGAAGTCAGGACTCATCGACAGCATTTCTGATGGTCACGTTTAACATGTTTGTTTATATTTCCTAACCAAATAGCAAGATGTGTTTCCCTCTATCTGTAATGTTGTACAGACTAATATGAACATAAGAGTAGATCTCTCAAACGGAAGTTTTATTGGCTATTCAATTCCTGATTTCCTCATTTAGTATCGGTGAATGAGTGTTTATACCAGGTTGTTGGGGGGAACCTCGAGGTGGTGTAATGGTTAGCAAGCTTGTCTCGCTAGAACTAATACGGCTGAGTAGTGAGTTCGATCCTCACTGGGTACCTCCTGCTTTGGCCTTGTGCCACATTTAAGCTACGCTTGGAAAATCACTATACCGGGTTATTGTAGAACTGAGTACCAGCAAACGTTCAGTTTTGTTGGCATTGCTTAGATAATTTCAGCCCAAGTATGGGCACGCAGTGACTATCGAACTCACTACTAATTGTCAAGAAAACTATTTCGTTAATCATAGATTGGCTGATATTTTTAATTGTTATTTTGTAAATGAATTAGATATTTAACACGAGGATCGGCCAAAATGCCTGGCCTGTTCGAATTTAGTTTTACGTGGATTAGTCAGAATTCTTTGTTTTTATGCTTTGTTATTTTTACTTAAGTTAAAGATCATAAAGTGCCGAGAGGTAAATATTATGGCGTTTTCTCTTTTCCTACTTAAAATTCTGTTTCAAAGTAGCTGCTCCTGTGAACACAAAGTGCAGTCAGATAATTTCAGTTTATATTTATTTTTTAACTTTTTTTTACTAAAGTTCACCTAGTACAAGTCTCAAGAGCCATTCTTGGTAGAATGTTACTGGATTATGTGTGCGGTACGAATGTAAGAGAAGATAGAAGTAGATATCGGTTGATACATTGGGGTTAAGATTGTTTTGTTCCGGGAAGCAACCCCCCCACCACACACACACACGGGATTTTGTGACACAATGCATTATTTCTCATGAAAAATCTGACTGAGTAGAAATTCCACCTTACAATTGCAATACGAAGGAAATGTGCGTAATTCGATTCAGTGCATGTAACAAGGCGAATCCTAGCAATAAATGTCTGAACTGTCGGAACTAAGGAATGTAGCCCGTCTGAACATTTGCCATGGAAATAGCGATAGGCTTGCAACGATACGCCTGTGGGAAAAGAGGCTGTAAAGTGTAAAGCGTCTTCCTTTGATTTTGGGAAAGTGCATATTAAGCAGGTCCAAACCAGGCATAGCAGCAATATTCCATATTATGTGTAATCTGACTCTTGTAAAGATAAAGCATGACAGAAGGAGTCAGATACTTCCTGCAGTGATACAAGAAGCCGAACATTTTTTTCCAGCATCTTTAACTATGCATCGTATACATGGGTTCGACTCGAGGTCTGGGTGAACTTAAGCCCCAAAAGACTTTCAAAAACATGCAACCACGTTAAGAGTGCAATCTTCCATTGTGGCAGGAGAAAGCGCAGTGTCCGATCGGTAATGATGAAATAGTCTAGTTTGGTTTGGTTTGGTTTGTTTTACGGCATATCAACATCAATGGGTTATTTAATGCCGGCAAAATTTTTATTGCCATTAATATTTCTTTTTTTTTTTTCAAAAATGTATTTCGGGTAATATTTTTTTCTTCAAAAATGTATTGCTGGTAAAATCTTTTTTTCTTAAAAATGTTTGGTTTGGTTTGTTTTAGGGCATATCAACATCAATGGGTTATTTAATGCCGGCAAAATTTTTATTGCACTTAATATTTTTTTTTTTTTTTCAAAAATGTATTTCGGGTAATATTTTTTTCTTCAAAAATGTATTGCTGGTAAAATCTTTTTTTCTTAAAAATGTTTGGTTTGGTTTGTTTTAGGGCATATCAACCTCAATGGGTTATTTAATGCCGACAAAAATTTTATTGTTAGTAATATTTTTTTTTTTCAAAAATGTATTGCTGGTGATATCTATTTTTTCAAAAATGTATTGGTGGCAATAATTTTTTTTACAAATTATTTCTGGTTTTAAAACCTATTTTTACACTTTCATAATGTTTTGACCCCAGTTTGGGTGTTAACTATTTTCCCATAGTTGGGACCCTAACCGATGCTACCACCCAAGGTCAGGATGGACCTGGGGACACCAGTAATTAAAAGATCAGAGGCCTTGCTGTTGGACGTAGTTTATCCTCTTACCCAGGCCGCGGATGTAGTTTAATGTCATACCCAGGACGGAATGATGAAATGATAATAGCTTGAAAGGAAAAACTGCTACAAACATTTCCAGGAGGTTAGTCATTTTTATGGAGTTGTTGCAAGTACAGTAATGAATTGAGTCTGTAAAGTTAATAGCAAATTTAAAGTGAAAAGACCTTAAACACCAAACAAGAAATCACTGAGTATGTCTAGACAACATTGTTTCAGCTATCTTACAGTCCTTACCTGTTTGTGCCAATGAATGAGGCAATCAGAGGACAGTGGTTCTGTTATATAGGAATAAAGTGTTGCTGCCGACACTGGAGTTTTAAAACAGAT
Organism: Acanthosepion lycidas; assembly: GCA_963932145.1. Classification (NCBI taxonomy): domain Eukaryota; kingdom Metazoa; phylum Mollusca; class Cephalopoda; order Sepiida; family Sepiidae; genus Acanthosepion; species Acanthosepion lycidas. Next base: position 44,211,077 of record OZ010581.1, on the reverse strand, counting down.
CACCAGTGAGCAAACACAGGTGATTCCGTTTCTAATAAGTAGACCACGTGATCGTAAAGAACATGTATATATAAGAATTAGTGTGAGATCTGATTGATCACTCTTTCTACTCTATCCTCTATTACTATACGGATCAACATTTCTATTCTATCCTCTATTTATATACGGATCGCTATTCTCTTCACTATACTATTTCTTTATACTGATCACTATTCGGGGTTACTTTTCGAGCGAGTATTATCGAGCAAGTACTATTAGTGCGAGTGCTATTCGAAGGCGTCGGTCACCAGTATTGTTCAACGGCGTTACCATAGCTGTATCTGCGATTACAAAGTTTCTACTACAACGAGCATTACGAAAGTGACAACGAGTGTTCGTTGACATCACAAAAGGTTCTCTAAGGTGAAAGAGGCTATTCGTACATGGTTGAGAAAGCAACCAAGAAGACTCTACGAGAAGATTCATTCCTTCCTTCAAAAATGGAATTCTATGACTGAAAAAAAAGGTCGAGGATGAGATTTGAAATTCTGAAAGACTTATGTTCAATTTGGATGTTTTTGGTGTTTCTTAAATACTAGCAGTGGTCGTGAAAATTTCACGGCTTTGCTCTTTGAAATTCCTGATGAATCTTAATTCTTAAGTTAATAGGTGAATAAGCTCCTTGGGAGTTCGATGACTATTATGTACTAGTAGAAATTCCTCTCTTACATCGTTAAATTTTAACTTAAATATTGCAATAAAAAACATAAATATGAATACAGGTCATTATTTAAGGAAGTAAGAGGGTACATTTCACAGAAGCAAACGTTAAGCACACGAGAACGTTATCCCTTCTCCTATTCATTCTTTCTTTCTTTCTTTTTCTCACTGAATCCAAGCAGTGTCTCGTTCTGGATATGACTATAAACTACATCCGGTACGAGAGATTTTGAGGAGCGTGAAACCACCTGTTAATTGTTGTTGTTTCCAGGTACACCCTCATCCGGGGATTTAGGGTCCCAGTTATGGGCAAATAGTAAACACCCAAACTGGGGTCAAAACATGAAAATATAAAAATACATTAGAAAAAAATTCCAGCGATACATTTTCATAGTAAAAAAATAAAATAAAAATTACCAGTTTATACATTATTGGAAAAATGCCAGCAATACATTAAATTAAAATTACCTGTAATACATTTTTTGGAAAAAAAAAAATTAGCAAAGCTCACAAGAAAATAAAATTTCGGCATTAAATAACCCATAAAGAGTTGATATGCCGTTAAATAAGCAAACCAAACCAAACAGCGCCTCTGATATACCATTTCCTCCTTTCATCGCGATCAAAACGGAATCCTACTATGAAAACGTAACGCAAACTGTCACAGATCCTAATCAAGAACAAGGATCACTTCGCACCCAAAATGTATAGGCCATTATCACAGCGTTACACCAAGCTACCTCACATATACGGTCTCCCTAAGATTCACAAAGACGGTATTCCGCTCAGGCCGATTGTTAGTTGCCAAGGCTCTGTGTGCCACCCTCTGAGTCGCTTCCTTGTAGATATAATTGACCCATTGATCGGAAAGTCTCCTTCATATGTCCGAAACTCCGCCCACTCCGTGGAAATAATCAAAGATGCTCCCATCCTATCCAACCAGATGGTGAGCTTGGACGTGGTGAGTTTGTTCACCAAGGTACCCACGGAGGAGGCACTCTCAGTAGTCAGAGACAAATTGACCTCTGACTCTTCCCTAGAAGAACGGACCAGTATTCCAATAGATAATCTGATGGAGATGTTGACTTTCTGTTCACAAACAACACACTTCGGAATGGGATCACACATATATCGACAGGATGAGGGCTTAGCAATGGGCTCGCCATTATCATCAGCAATGGCGAATATATACATGGAATACTTTGAAGAAATGGCATTAGAATCTATATCTCTAAAGCCAACTATATGGTTAAGGTACGTAGATAACACCTTCATACTCTGGCCACACCGGGAAGATGTCCAGGTTCTACTGGACCATGTGAACTCAATAAGACCTTCAATACAGTTCACAATGGAGAAAGAGAGTAACAACACACTCCCATTCCTGGATGTACTAATATCTCGAACAGAACATGGGTTCAAGACATCCGTATACCGTAAACCAACATTCACCGGACAGTACCTCAATTTCAACTCCCACCATCCATACAGCGTGAAGAAAGGGATCGTCCGTTGCTTACAACACCGAGCAAAAGTCATAAGTGGCGACCCAGAGACGTTAGATAAGGAATTGGTCAGTATAAGTAATACCCTACAACGTAACAACTACCCTGGGTACATGGCAGCAGCCCCCCAAAACTGGGATAGGCGGGTACAAGAGGAGGAGGAGGAGGACAACAACACTCAGAAAACAGTCTGCCTGCCTTATGTGAAGGGGTTATCAGAGAAAATACAAAGGATCTGCGGTCCATATAACATCAGGACAACCTTCAAAAGCGTGACAACACTTCGCAGATATCTTTCTCGAGTGAGACCCCCCCATAGAGGAGAACATGACTAAAGGCTGTGTGTACGCTATCCCGTGGAGCTGCGGAAAGGAATATAAAGGAGAGACAGGCCGCCCCCTCAAGGTAAGGCTTCAAGAACACCAGAAAGCTGTAACGCGAGGGGAAGTAGAAAAATCAGGCGTGGCTGACCACATATGGAGAGAGAAGGGAGATCACCGTCCCCTGTGGGATCATGTTGAGATCATAGACAGGGAACACCATTCATACCCCGATGTCCTTAAGGACACATGGGATAGGCGGGTACAAGAGGAGGAGGAGGACAACAACACTCAGAAAACAGTCTGCCTGCCTTATGTGGATATGGCACAGTGGATAAAGGCGTTGGTTAGATCCAGTGACAGACCCAAAGAGTGTGAGTTCAATACCCGGTTAAGGCAGTGGAGAACTTTCAGAGGGAAAATTAGCAGGAGTTAACTGATAACTGACACATGGCACGTGGAACTAGAACAGTCTACCCCAGTGATCAAAATAAAGGGTTCAGTTCGAAATTCCAACCACCTGAAGAAGGCCGGAGCGTACAAATATGGCAGACAAAGATGAGGACAATAGTCCGACTAATGTAAATACTGTACAAAACGGAATAGTCCATTATTTATGAAATATTGGCAGGCCATAACGCACGTGCTAACTAAATAACTAAGGGAGGGGGACAAGCAGAATTATAATAAGATGTTTTGATTAAAGAAGAACAGGCATTACTTTTTGACCGACTAGGTACATAATAAAATCCACTGCACGAGAAAAAGCTGAAAAATTCTCGACCAGACCAAGAAGAAATTTTAAAAAACGAGGTTGAGTCTTTTGGTAAGTGAGTCAGGACAAGAATTTTTCAGCAACCAAGTATGCTGTTGATAAATTTAATATCGAAAAACAAATTTTGTTTTTTTTATTACTTGTACTTAATAAACCGAACGAATTTTTTAAGTTATTCAATATTTTGTATTACTTTCACACGTCTAACAAAGAATTTACTAAGGATGATGTTGGTCTCCTTCCTATGAAAGGAGCAATGACGTCACAATATACTAAAGGTAACACTAAAATACCGATTAATGCATAGTTACAGTACAACCCGGATATAAGAGTGTTGTCGGGACCGGAGAAGAAGTCTCTTATATCCGGATTTGGTCTATTATATATACATTAACACAGGCTCTAATTTGGGACCAGAGAAAATCTTTCTTATATCCGGGTTTCTCTTATATTCGGGTCTCTTATATCCGGGTTGTTTTTTTGCTATTTTTTCATAATTTACAAAGTTTATTTAATTCTCTGTAGAAGTTCTCTTTTTTGGAAACAACATATTTTTTTTCATTTGTCATATAGGTTGATATCAGTTTGATTTTACAGCCATGAACAAAAATATCGACAGTCATCAATCTTTCTGACCGGTATAAGATATTGTCTATTACAATATCTAGTGATTTGCACATTAAAATTCCAACTCCATGTTTTTTTTTCACGTTTAGGCCAGTCAAATAGAAGTTACATCCTAAATGTGAAATGGAGCCACAACCAAGTCGACATACCGATAGTATCATGATTAGCATTCCTGTATTATTCTAAAATGAAATACAGTAGAAGTCCTCATATCTGAATGTTTTAAGAATATTCTAATATTTTTAATTGTAGATAATTGTTAGTAATATGGAATGTCTCAACCCATAATGTCTCGCACAGAAGAAACTTCAACTGGAAATAAAAGGAAAAGAAATTATTCCCGTTACATCAGAAATTAGAGATTATTTAAAAAGAAAACATGGACAAAGCACCTAATTCTTCGAATTTGCAAATTAACAAACAAGGATTGCAGAATTTGAACAAAAAAATAAAACTTGCAATTAAAGCTGATCCACTGAATACTCTCACTTGGGATGACTTAAAAGAATTGGATAAATGAAAACAAAAGAAAAAAAATGAAAACAAAATAATTCAACGGTAGAATCGCTTCAAAAGGATTTGGAATTTCAATAGAGAAAGAATCGAATTATTTACATTGTTCGGACTGTTGTACTCATCTTTATTGTCATATCCACGACATTTTGGCCGTTGTACGCTCCGGCCTTTTTCAGGTGATTGGAATTTCGAACCGAACCCTTTATTTCGTCCAGCGGGGTAGATTGTTCTAGTTTCACATATCATGCCTCTTCCGGGTGTGTCAGTTATCTCCCTTTAACTCAACTCTCCAAGTTTTTGTTCACCACTGAAGTACCCAGCTATTGAACTCACAACTCTTTGGGTCAAGTTACTGCATCCAACCAACGCTTTTATCCACTGGGTCATGTTTCTTTGAGGCCACATGGCCCAGTGCATAAAATTCCTTGGGGAATCAAATTCTTCCGATAATGGTGAAAATATGAAGGCTGAAGAAGACTGAGACTCAGTAGAGAAAGCTGTTGATGAGGTCATCGAATTCATGGAGTTGTAGAGAATGTACAAATGCGCCTAAATTACAGAAATGCCTTACTTTAAAAAACAAGAACACCGAAAATTAAGTGAAATAAGAAAAGAAATAAGATAATTGAAAAAAAACTTATTGAGCATTAAACATTACGAATTGATATTTACTTTCGTGCGACATTTCATTTTTCAGATATTGCGATAAGTTCTTGTGCATTGTTAAGTTATCGTTATATTAAACATGCTGCTTTATATCCGAATCCGTTCTCATATCCGAACTACTCTAAAATTCGGATATGAGGACTTCTACTGAACATCTTGAAATCATGAGACCTTGACTGGACATTGATTTGTTTTATTTTCCATATTAAAAAAAAATAATTTTTTAGTTTTTTACTGATAGAGTAGATAGCTGATAAGTTGTCCTGGGTATGACGATAAACTACATCCAACAGCAAGGCCTCTGATCGAGAGGTTTTGAGAAGTGTTGAACCACTTCATAGTTGCTGTTGTTTCCAGGCCACACTGAACCGGGGTGGTAGCAACTGTTAAGGTCCCAGCTATGGGCAAATGGTTAACCCCGCCAAACTGGGACCAAAACTACGAAAGTATAAAAATAGAATTTTATAGTAAAAATACCAGCAATACGTTTTCGAAAAAAATATTACCAGCAATACATTTAAAATAAAATATTACCAGCAATATATTTAACTCTCAACAAAAACCCTCTTTATAGAAATACATCAATGAAACCTGATCTACAAACTGATTTCTTACATATTCTATTCATACGAACATATCCTAAAAATCTTGTCGGCATTAAATAACCCACTGGAGTGTTGACATGTCGTAAAAAAATAAGCCAGACCAATAGCTGAATAGACCTTTTCTTACCAGTAGCAGTTTTCGTTATTATTAACTTGAGAAAAATCGAGTTAAGAAAATACTTTGAATTAAAAAAAAAAAAGAAAGTTATAACGTTTCAATCTTTTCTCTTTGAAAAACATTTTATGACGATAGGAATTTTGTGATGAGTTTGCATTTTTTCTCTCCACACTCCCCATTTTCCGCTCCTTGAAGAGAAAAGTGGATATAAATGTAGCCACTTTTTCAAATTCAGGTTTCTCTAAAATCAGGCGTTCTTTTTTTACCATATCGAATGTAAATAATGATTATCAGTAAGCTATTTTAGAAGATCGTCGAGCACCTGGATAGGAACTACATCTTGTGCAACGAGCAGTATGGGTTTCGATCAGCCCGATCCACTGCTGACGTTCTAACTACCATTACACGCAGAATTAGTGAGACCCTTGACAATACACACACCGCAAGGATCATAGCATTATATATCTCGAAGGCCTTCGACAAGGTGTGGCACAAAGGTTTGCTACACAAGCTCTCCATTTATGGAATCACTGAAAGGATTTTTCTATTATAAAATCCTTCCTAACAAGTAGATCCCTGAAGGTAGTTATTAACGGCTAGTCCTCCGAGTCCCTGGCGGTCAATGCAGGCGTCTCCCAGAGCTCATTTCTCGGATCAATCCTCTTTCTGGTTTACATAAATGATCTACCTAAGAATATACTCCGGCTATTTGTAAACGTCTATGCCGATGATACGACGATATACGAGCGCACCTCTAAAAGTTCTGACGATCGGAGATTGGCAGGTGACCTCTCTTCCTATCTAACACTAACTTCCCACATTCAATGCCTCTAAAAACAAACTGGTTACATTACATCACCGCTCATCAGATCCCGAACGACTTCCAGTCGCAATGAACGGATGTCTTCATGAAGTGGCCCTGTGCCTCGAGAGAATATTGGGTCTCAAACTCACACTCGACCTCGAGTGGAACTCCTATATACGATCCATTGCTAAAGATACGGGTAAAATGATCGGCTCCCTGTATTGCTCCAGTAAGTACCTGACTCGTCATGCCAGATCAGGCTGCAAATGAAGTACTATAACCATATTTGGGCAGGAGCTTCCCATATCACACTTTCCAGTCTTGATGGAGTTCAAAAATGTCTCTGTGTCCTTGTGGGAGAAGAATTATTTTCCAACCACCTACTTCTCTCTCACGGGCGGGATGTGGCGAACCCCGCACTGCTCTATCGCTACTACCATAGAAAGTGCTCGGATGAACTACATCTCTTAGTTCCACTAGGTCAGACCTTTACGGCTAGGACCCGCCATGCTACTTACATAGTAGCGAATAACCCACATTCCGTCCGTATTCCATTACAAGAATTAAGTTTCACTCAAACAGCTTTTTCCTGCGAACCACTGCCCTATGGATCAGGCCCCCTGGGGGGTGTTTCTCAGATCACTACAATCTTAAACTATTCAAGTCTAGAGTGAACCATTCTCTTCCCTTCCTATCCATATAAAATTAACCCTTACCGTAACCCTCTACCTTGAGTGGCCTCCGAGTAAACCTTACTGTAAAAAGAATGGCATACGTCGAACCATGATCTCCGACATCGAGAAAGCTAAAAATATTTTTATTTTTTTTTTATCTGATAATGATTAAAATGTCTTCCCATATAAACGAATGTTAACTGCTTCTTCGATTTACGAAGGCCTACGGCCATATCACGTTGAAACACCGGTTCTCGTGCGATCACTGTAGTTTAGCTACATTGAGCTTGGTTTATGCTTAGATGTATAACTGCTTATGAATGCCAGGTGCTCTAAGGCTGTGAGCTTAGAGGTGCGGGTTTTGTAACGAATAACGACTTGGAATTGGAAGACGGAGATCCGAGTTTCAATTCCAGTCGGGTTCGTTACGCGTAAATTCCCTTGGCAAATGTATGAATCCACCGCTTATTCCCCGAAACTATAGGTTAATTAGTTAGACTTATATCAGCAAAACATTATTACCTCCCTAAAATCCTTACCTTCTAAAAATATTTTCTGTCTTTAAATAAACTGCAAAAGGTTGATAAGCCGTAAAAAATCAAGCTTCCCTTTACGCTATCTCACATAGTGGGGGTAAAACTGTAGAAATGAAGGTGTTTTGTAAGAGAGAAATGGCGTATTTCAAGCACTCTGTGTCGCGCCTGGAAGGAGCCGTGAAGGTCTGACCTAGTGGAACTAGGAGATGTAGTTCATCCGAGCACTTTCTATGGTAGTAGCGATAGAGCAGTGCGGGGTTCGCCACATCCCGCCCGTGAGAGAGAAGTAGGTGGTTGGAAAATAATTCTTCTCCCACAAGGACTCAGAGACGTTTTTGAACTCCATCAAGACTGGAAAGTGTGATATGGGAAGCTCCTGCCCAAATATGGTTATAGTACTTCATTTGCAGCCTGATCTGGCATGACGAGTCAGGTACTTACTGGAGCAATACAGGGAGCCGATCATTTTACCCGTATCTTTAGCAATGGGTCGTATATAGGAGTTCCACTCGAGGTCGGGTGTGAGATTTGAGACTTCAAATCTACAAGTCAACCATTCCTCCTTCCATGGAATACTGCTGCCATATATGATCTGGTGCTTCCGTTATTCTTCTCGAAGTCTTCGACAAAAGACAGGGACGTATATGCAACGTGATAGGTCCTGATCTGGCATCCCGTCTACAGTCACTTTCTCACAGACGTGCTGTGGCTTCCCTTCTCTACACCTACTGCGAGTGGAACTCCCTTCCTATCACTTACTTCCATGATAGCTATAATCTTCAAATCTTCAAATGTAATGTCAATCGACATCTTCTGATGTTTCGACCTTGATCCCTGTCCTTCTCTTTTTCCTTTTCCCAAACACTCCTCTTTGTTCTTACACTCACTCTCTGTAACACTTGCGTGCTAATGGCGATTTGCTAAAAAAAAAAAACTAGAAAAGCAGCGCAAACTTTTATATTTAACGCTGAAAAGTTGGTGTGCGTATGTTGTATTTATTTATTTTATTATTATCTATCTCTGCGGAATATCCTTTCAGGGTGTGACCGATAATCTTTCTCTTTTTTTTTTTTATTTCAAGGATACTGTCTTTATATAAACTGCAAAAGGTTGATTAACTGTAAAAAACAATCAATCAAACTTTGCTTTACGCTATCTCGCATAGTGGGGGTAAACCTGTAGAAATGAGGGTGTTTTGTAATAGAGAAATAGCGTATTTCGAGCATTAGAACGCTTTTCAACGTTTCGCTTACTTTCACTGTGCCCTGTGACAGTTAAATTCTCCAAGCCTTCTTTCCTCGTTATGTTTCCCTAAAATGTCAGCTCTCTTTTTCTTTTTGTTGCTATTCCCCCTTCAACTTCCTCATTTGTCATATTTTTATGAAACACATTTGGGACGATTCAGTTCGTTTATTGTGATTAAATTGTCCCCCCACCATTCACTGCTATGTAAGAAATTAGACATAAAATAATAACCTAGCGATATAATTCATTTCGTATGTTATTTTTCATTTCATAATCAGTCAGCCACTTAAGTGCCATACGTGATACACGCTTACGCTATCACGTTTCTTTCGATTCAGGAGGTAGAGGGTTTTTCCGCAGTAGATTGCTAATTTTTTTTTTTTTTTTTGTAGTAGACAGGTTACCAACCAAGGCTATAGGACCCAGTCTGTCATGCTATTCAGCCCATAGCTGGGGAGAGAAGAGATGGATTCATACCTTACCCATGAGTAAATTTAACGAACCCAACTGGAATTCGAACTCGGCTCTTCTATTTCTCATTTTGACTCGTCATCCATTACACCAAAACCAATACCAATTTCCGGAGAACTTATTTTGATATTCCTTTGCCTCTTCAATTTTCCTTCGATTCTCTGTGCCACACTTTCCGTCGTCTGTTATTATGCTGTCCAGATAGATGAATTAGCGCACTTGTTTATTTTTCATGTCTAACTCATATCTTGCGCTGTCTCCTTTGCTCACTAACAACCATTCGGTCTTCTTACAATTAATGTTGCCCTTTCTTTTTGCTTTCATCAACTTACCTTGTCCAATAGATCTTTCAGTTTTCATTATGACCCTGCTATCAACGCAGTAGTGTCTGTGTAACTCATTCTCTTAAGGTTGCGTCTGCCGACGATAAACAGTGGAGGCTCCGCTTATAGATTTTCTCGTTGTGTAGGCTAAATACATTCGCTGAGAAAACGCTGTAATCGCACTCCGTTTTTCTATTTAAGTGCACGAGATTCATTACTTAAAAATACAGCAATTGTGGCAAAATGATTTTCTAAACATAGCTTAGATGTGGCACACGGCCGAAAATGTGGAGCGCCCAGTGAGGATCAAAATCACTATTCAGTCGTAATAGATCTAGCGTGGCAAGTTTGCTAATCGTCAGACCACGTCGAAGTGCCCTTTTCTATTTAGGTGCATTCACGAAACTCGATCTTTATTCGCATACAAACTGTTATTCCTAAAACAGCTTGCGGATTGTCTGTATATCCTTTCCATGTAGATGACGCTTTCCTAAAATTTCATGTAGTTCGTCGTGTTTTATATTATGCCTCAATATCTTTCAGGGCGTAGATAATCATGACTCTCCACAACTTCGGTTGTTCTAAGTGATTTTTATTCATTACCACCGCTCTTTGTCCCTGCTCAGCCATCCATTCACGCAAACTCATAGGTTACATGCTGTTTCATCCTGCTGCTCTTGACTTCAACATGTCCCACGAGCGTTAAATTCTCCAAGTCTACTTTTCTCATTATGTGTCCAAGAAATTTCCTCTGTCATTTTTCAGACTGATTGTTCTTATTGAGAATTTCTTGTTTTTTACCCAAGGTATTTTCGAATTCGTCAGTAGAACGATATTGCTTCAAGAATTCACTGCTATATAGGGAGTTAGATATTACTTAGCAGTTTAAAATTTCTCTTCTTGGTTCTAACACTATTTTCCTACGTGTTAATACTTTACTTAGTTTCTGAAAGACATCTTTCACTATTCCTGTTACATTTTTTCGCTTTCAGTCACTACACTATATAGATATTTGAATTTCTCTACCTGCTTGATTTTAACATCCCCAATAGGTAGTTCATACCATGAGTTGTCTTATTTGCTGGCAACCATGCATTTTGTTTTATTAGTTAGTCTTTTTTCCTGCTCTCCATTACTAATTTGTCCAAGAGCTCTTTCAGTTTTCTTTCTGAATCTGCCACTAACAGTCATCCGTGTTTGTTATTGTGTTAAGATTAAGTCTACTGTTAATTAATCCTAGTTAGTCGTCTAGTTTCTTTGAATCATCTCGATATATAAATTGAATAAATCCGGTCAGAAAATACCCCCTTGTCTTATCATTCTTTCTATTTTTGTGTATCCATCGAATTCGTTCTTTATCCACATACAGGCTGTTTACGGATTAGTTTTTCATTATACGTATATTAGAATAAAAAAAAAAATAAAAAAAAAGAATGTGGAAGAGGCTGTCTCTCTTCATAGGACTAGTGGTATTTAGTCGTTTGATCGATATGTGTTAGCTTTTCAGGTAATTATTTCTAAGTTAAACTACTTAACTGTGCCGTCAAAAAATGATAGATATATTTAAACCTTTGATAAATATAAATGCAATTAGGAAACTACTTTTCATTTATATGCAAACTAAAAAATAAGACGTAAATTGCAAATGATTTAAAATAAATAAAATTATGGAGTTTCATTTGTCAAGTTTATCTATTTCAGAGTTTCCCTTATCGACATGTCTTTCATGAATACTAAATTAATACTTTTCCACTCGTAATTTATATTATAATATGTTTTGCTTTTTTCCAACGACGAACTTTCGTTGTTCATTCAGCACTCAAATTGAATCTAGTGTTTAAACTTTGAAGACACCAATAAGGCAAGAGTCTCCTCCCTTTAACTGAAAACCAGCCTTTTGCATGATATAAAAATATTTTTGGAAAAATGATGACCCCCTCGCACATCCGTCGTTTAGCATTAGCAATAAATTAGTGACGATATATTTTTTATGACTATTTTTTGGAACCCTTTGAAATCCTACAATATTTAGTATTGTTGAAGTTATCGCTAACATTTTTGTTGAGACTTACAAACTCTAAGTTTCGTCCAATTTCGCAAACCAATCGATGCATTTTGAATAAGCTTATTTGTTTGGAAAAACCCTCCTTCGCGGTATAATAATTTATTTAATTTAACTTAATTTTATAGAAGTTCATGGTAAACAATATTTTTTAAGAAAATTTATGTTTTTCCCTTTTCCTTTTTAACAACGAAGAATAAACTTACTAGGATTTCTTACTCTTGCGCATGCAACATACAACTCGCCATACCTAATTTTTTTCTTTCTGGAGCCAAATTTCAACTTTTTGAAGCGTTTGGCCTTGTGATTTGTTTATGGTTCTCGCAAACGCAGGGCGAACCGGAAACTAGATTCGTGTATATACAAATTTAAAGAAAAAATATGCAATAAACAATATTGCATTTTTATGAACATCGTATTTGTTATTATTATCATTAAATTGCTTTAAAACAGTGGAATATTTTGTAAGTTAAATAATGAAAAAGTATTGTACTAAGATTCGTACCATACTGTACTTACCTGTTTCCACTTCTCTCCAAATTTTGTATTCGATCGGTCAATGTATAGCTATTTTAGAGGCTAACGGAAGTCATATAATTTTATATATAGATAAATGCAGTTTACAAAGAAAATTGATTTACAAGTTCATACGCACATGCACACAGGTGTGTGTGCGTATATCTATTTTTAAATGCTATCACTCTTCAGGGTGTAAGCGATTATGATAGTGGAGTGGTTTCTGTTGCTTTATCCACGGCTTTACATTAAAAATTTGTCCATCTCTTATGTGGGCTGGCCACAGAAATATACCCTACTATCTAGCCCGTAGCTGAGAGGAACAATAGATGAATTCATGTTTTTGTTTTTTTCCGAAGGCAAAATCGGACGAGTCAAACTGGGCCAGAAATTGAACTCGGTTCGCTGATTTCAATTTCCGCGCCGATAACTGTTACACTTCCTGCATATTTTCATATATACGAGGTGATATCGAAACGTCCCAGGACTGTAAGTAATTCAACGAAAATGAGCGCTCAGCTATGTCTCATTATTACCCAGCCTAGAGTTTGCCAATAGAAGTCTTGCTAGCTACTCATGTTCAGTTTTTACGCGAGTATTTGTAAAATTGCACTGAAACGGCTCTGAGAACTTTACGATGGCTGTAAAATTTGTATAACCTATCTGCAACAAATTTTGCCCGGATCTCAGTAAATCTACTACTGAAACGCTCGAAATAGTCCGTCAGACATTTTGGCGAACATTTTCTTTCGGTCGATCACAGGATTTTGAGTGTTTTGTGGTACGAGATGATAAACGTTCACGGCAATCATCAAAACGTCAGAATGTGGAAAAATGTGGAAAAATCCCGAATTTAGGCGTAAGGACTTTATCTGAACAATCCATCGGCTTTCGCACCAAATTGGTACCAGTTACAGAGTCTTCAAAGAAACTCTGATTAAATGATTGAATATACTTTGAGTTGCTACGAAATTTTGTTCCTTGCTCTTAACACTAAATCAACATTAGCAACGTGCATTGAGATTCACGAGAAAGCTGGTGACGACAGCTTTCATCTCAAGAAATATCACAGTTGGCAAAGTTTGGATTGATTCTTATTTCATTTACTAACTTTACCTAATACAAGAGCTATTCACTTTAGAAGGCTACACTCGAAACAATACAATGAATGAAGCGTGTGATATGATTGAGACAGTGTCAGGAAGTGGATATTATAAGGATAAGGAAGATAGCTAATGATTGACCCTTGTCTTTCAGTGGTTGAGATTGAAGTGGCCAAGAAAGCAGCCAGTCGAAAGTCTGTTCTACAAAGTGGCAGTTCTTTTGGAGGAAAAAAGGTGTATTACACTTAGAACACGGGGGAAATGAAGGTAATTCGGCTCCATGGAAGCGGCATGGCGAGTCCTAGTTGTAAAACGAGTGGAACACATCTGAACACTTACCATGGAAATGGCGATAGTGAAGCGCCAAGTTTGCGATGTCATGTCTATGGGAAAGAGGCTGTAAAAACAGAAAATAAGTCATCCCTCATAAGCTCACGTAAACGATTTTAAACTCTGTCAAAAGTAAGGACTGAACAGCTCTAGCCCTGATTTGGCATTCCTAGCAGAAAGTGTCAGATATTTTGTGGAGCGACATTTTCCCATCTTCTTTAGCAATTTACTGGATTAATGGTGCACTTTAGTTCAGACCAAGGTTCGGGGAATTTTCAATAGCAACTCGTGCAAATGTGTGCGTCGGCGATTTAACAATAAAAAGTAAACATAAGAGCGAGAAGAAATGGTGACAAAAGTTTCAGTTTTGTTTATCGCAGACATTTCTGACTTCCCTAAATACCAATATATTCTTGTAGAATTTAATTTCAACGCCCAAAGTGAATACACATCTTTTCTGCGACTTGTTCGTCTTTCATCACTCTGTAAAACTCTTGGAAACAAATTTGATTGTTTCCGTCGGTATCAGCCTCTGAAATACTCTGCTGAACAATACCGAAAACTTCTGGTTCAGAAATGGTACCAGAAGTCATTGTCGTTAAAATATCCATCAGTTCTGTACTGGTAATACTATCGTCATCATTAAGATCGTATAGTCGAAAAATAAACTTTAATTTTTCCTCTTTGGAATTGAGGCTATTATTTTTTTTATCCATTGGACGAAACCTTGCCAAAATACGAAGGAAGTAGCGAAAATTGACTGTTTCCGAGTTGCTTTCCCTAAAGAAAGAATGAACGATCCGGTCCCCGATTGGGTTGATAGTGAGCTCTTCAACTCTTAAGAAATCTGCTCTTGTTAAATAACCCTTATTACCTCGGTCTAATTGTTGGTATCTTTCGAAAATATTTTGAATTTCTTTGGCGCTGAATCCCGTTTCGTTTGACAATTCGGTAATGTTTTCAGATTGAATCCGGTTAGACTGACTTGACCCCATATTCCGGTCAGCAAGAAGTTCCAAATTCTTCTTCTGATAAATGAAATTACGAATATCAACGGGTGCTGTCAAGAGCATTTAAATTTAATGATGCTCATCTTTTTGTGACGTTATAAAAATGAAAACGTCACGTCTAACAGCCTTAAGCGGTTCGAATTTCTTAGATGAGGTATTGTCATAACTATCAGTTTTGACTAGTTTGTCCTTCATCTTAATTTTATTGCTTGATCAAACTTAGTAATAGTTATAGATCTAATAGCCTTAGTACTAATTTTTAGATAAAGCAATGACAATTCATTTATCAGTTTCCTTTCAACTGTGTCTTTTTTAATTCAACTTTAGCGTCATCTCGGCTTTGATTATAGACGTGTGCTGACTGGCCTGTTGTAAATGCCTGCTCAGGCACATTTGTATTTCTTCATCCCCCACAGAGCCCTGCAAATATGAGCGGATCGTAGTTTCTAGGAGAGACCGCATTATCTGGTGTGATCAAAAGTCTGAACAAGGTCAGTACATTCGAACCCTCGGTCACGATGACTTTTGACTTCGTGCTAGCACAATCATTGACAGCTCCTAAATATTTCCGTCTACCCAATTTTACTCACAAGACTTAGTGAGTTTTCAGACACTTTCCAAAGATCGTCGATAACATCAAGAAGTCACCTTCCTAATTAATCGACCACGCATAGACGAGTAAAGCTGTATATAAAATACTTAATAAAACATACAATACTCAAAAAATAAAATATTCAATGAATAATATTGTCTTCATTTTTTGGTTTCTTATTGCAATGCGAACGTCGTTTGGGCTTTGATTCTAAACAGGTAAAACTAAATAAATATTTAATAAATAATAAAATACTCAAATAATAAAATACTTAAGAAATAAAATACTTAATGAATAATATTGTTTTCATTTTTTGGTTTCTTATCACAATACTAACGTCGTTTAGTTACTGATGTCTTGACAGCATAAAAAGATAGATTCATAAATGTTCGTAGAATAATTTAAATATAACTCACGCGTTTAAAGTGACAAAATGTAACGTACCTACGGACGATAATGGGTATGTCGCCATTCACATAAATACAGTAGTAAATACTGTATGTTGGTTGGAGATTCGTCTCCAGCTGTGCTGGTCAAATTCTCTGCCTCCGAGCAGAGAGGATCCCCAGACGAGGCTATGTCGAAAGGCAGTCTCGTCTCGGGAAACAGCTACCCGATCCCTTTTTATACGGGGTCTACGGGGAATTTTTGGCCGAGTCTACGGGCTCGGATACCCCACATTAAATTCGGCCTTGTGCCACATCTGACCGCGTGGGGCGGTTGGTAGATATCCTGCAGTTGGAGATTCATTGTGGAATTCACTTGACTCACTTCTAACAGTTGACTACTTCTTCTACGCGTCGCTGGCGAATCTTATATGTGTTGTTCTTGTCCTAAGTATTATCATTCATTACCAACCTTCGTGCGATTATTCTATTTAGTAACCTTCCCTAGGTTATGACACAAAATATGAAGGAAAATTTAGTAACAAATAAATAAAAAAAATTACAATATTTTTTTTCTTTTTTTAATCATTTCACCCTAAGCAAGGAAGGAATACCATTATTACGCAGGAGTTACAGAGAGTGCAACTGAGAGAAAAGACTGGGTATAGAGAAGATTGAGGAAAAGACAAAAGATAAACTGGACTCAAGAAGATAGAAGATGTCGACTGACGTTGCATTTAATTTTTTAAAGATTGTAGTTATTAAAGAAGCAATAAACAGAAGGGAGTTCCACAGTAGGGAGGTGTGACAAAATAAACTGTTGGATTAGAAGTGGCAGTCGTAATTAGCCATTTTAATAATAAACGTGTGGGATCTAGATGCCAGTCTAGAAGCACGCATAAATTAATCTAGCCGAGGCACCAGAGGGACAAAAAGCTCGTCAGATCAGTTGCCATGAAAATATTTGTAAGGAAGACACGACATGTCGGTGGGAAAGTGACTGAAGTCGAGATGCCTGGTCAAGATCGATTACATTACTGATATTTCTTTGGATTTTGCCAAGAATCTGGAGATGAATAGCAGGAGCACCAGACCAGATACAGCAGTAGTGTTCAATGCAAGGACAAATGGTAGATTTGTAAATGCGCAAGATGTAGGATCTATTATGCACGTATTTATAATAAAGAGACGTGGATATCATTGGTTTATCAACGCTTATAAATATCAGAATGTTCATCAATGTTCACCAGGTGGTTGAAAGGTCAGTCAATTTACTCAGAAAAGAAAATATTTTCATATATATATATATATATATATATATATATATATATTAGGTACCTCTACGAAAATGTAAACAAACAGAGATAGCATGATGAAAAAGACGCCGAACTTGACGAAAACAATTTTTTATCGTCTAATGTTCATATTATTATTAAAGAGGAAAGATCAAAGTATTTTTGGGGTATTTTTTTACATTTTTTAATCGTTCCTAGCACGTCCGAAATTTTCGTTACAAATTTTGTTTTTTTTTGTCACCAAAAAAGGACAGATAATCAATCATTTTCAATCATTTGTTAAAAAGATGAAAATCTGACATTGATATTCTTTTAAAAATCAATTATCATTTTTTCAAAACTGATTTTAATAAAATCAGAAATTATAATGTTTATTTAAAACATTTTGAACCAAGCTTAACTTAGCTTCTGCGCCGAAAAAATGTAATTTGAAAATAAAACAAAGCAGGTCATAACCTTTCGCCTCGTTGACAGCTGTTGACAGCTGTTGACAGCTGTGATTTATGACGTTTAGATAACTTACGGGAAGATAATTCTTTCTACGGATGGAAGGAAGTGAAATTATTTAGATTTAAATGAACAAATTATTTACCTCGTTACTTTTAAGAAAAACTTTCAGCGCTCTAATTTTTCATTTTTTTTTTTTTTGTACTTAGCTTTCATCTTTACGTTTACGATGCTTTATGGAAAATATAAAGAAATTAAAAAATAAGACTGTTAAGAGTGAGATTAAATTTCATAAGAAAGAGGTATCTATTATTTATACGTACCTTATGAATTTTTATCAGAAGTGTACATAAAATACTATAATTTTATATATAATTATATTTTTCCATACGTGTTTCGCAAAAGTAAAGGCCTTAAGAGCGGAGAACAATGCTGAACTCAAATAATGCAACTAGATTGTATCCTGGTTGATCTTCCGTACTTTATAATTAACGCTCTATTATAAGCATAAAAGTTACATTTTTAATGACGTTGGCTAATCGGATTGGTCCAAACGATACAATTTTCAAAGCGCTAGACAATGGCGGTCTCATCTGGACACAATTGAAAGCTAGGCACTGCTTTTAACTAATTTTATAATATTTTTAAATACTTAATGTAAAAATCTATTATAATTAAAAGAAATAACAAATAATTGTATTAAAAATTCAATTTTCATTGGAAAAAGTTTTTGCTTTCAGAAAATATTGTCCATATTCATAAAAACAAATAGAAGCAAATAAAAGCATTTGAAATTAAATAATATATTTGTTTTATTGAGTTTTGTATGTTACAATTCAGAGCTGAATTTCAGGTACGTTGGCCACAATTAAAAAAAAAAAAATACATGATTTGCATTCTTCAAAGCCTTGTGCTTTTAACTATTGCAATTTGTAGGGGGCGGCAAGATCTAATTTCTAGAGTTTTTCATAAAATTAGTTATGGGGTGTTAATAAAAATGAAAAAAAAATATTTCTGCCATGACTTTTATAAAAAACAACATATTTATAATAATTTCGATCATCTGTGAATAGTTTCTGAAACTTTCATTAACATCTGACAATTATTTTTATTTTTACAAGATTTTCAAAATTAATGTGTGTAAATACAAAAAAAACGCGCTAAAATTATCTATGTTATTTACTACCCCTTTTTGCAACAAAGATAAACAAAGTTTTTAAAACAAAATTTAGAATATTCTAAAAAGATGGAAAAAATTTTGAAAAATAATTAAAAAAAAATTTGGTCTATCCTCTTCATAAAAACAAGCATTTAGACGATAAAATTTTGTTTTCATAAAGTTTGGCGTCTTTTTCATCAGACTATGCTCTTTTTTTAGCGATTTCGTAGAGGTACCTAATATATATATATATATATAATTAAATTAGATATAATAACGTACAATACTTAAGGAAGACCGTCTAAGTATTTCGTAATTTTTCAATCCTTCATCGGGATTCTTGATAATAATGATTGTATTAATCATACCAATTTTTTTTTATTGTTTTATAAACTCATACTTACATATGCTAATTTTCAAATGTAAATTTTATTCTTCAAGATTACAATTGTTATAAAGCCAAATAATTATATTGTCTTTGTAACTGTAAATTTAAATTTAAAATTAAAATTTGCGATTACCACAGTCATTCTCGTGAGTTATCTAAAAACCTGAAATTATTTCATTTTCTAAATATATATATATATGTGTGTGTATGTGTGTATGTGTGTGTCTATAAATACACCAATACACTGCTACAACTATAAACACATTGGAATTATTCATATTAAGAACTACCGTATTTTTACTTAATGATATGAGAAAACTATATATATATATATATATATATATATATATATATATATATATATATATATTCTATTTACGTTTTCCAGACTGTTGTCCTCATCTTTGTTACCACATTCACAACATTTCCGCCGTTTAACGCTGTGACCTTCTTCAGGTGACTGGAATTTCGAATTGAACCCTTTATTCCGTCCACCGAAGTAGATTGTTCTAGTTCCACATGCCATACCTTTTCCGCATGTCTCAGTTATATCCCTTTAACTGAACTCCTTAACGTTTTGTTCACTACTGCAGTAGTCAGGTATTAAAATCTGAAGTCTTTGGGTCAAGTCACTGAATCCAACCAACGCTTTTATCCACCGGAGGACATCAGTGTATGAGTTTTTTGGGACTTATAAACTTAGTGTCGCATAACTATTTTTACCAGTGCTCATATTGCAATTTTTGTTGTTATTATTGCTTTTAACTATAACTCCATATTACTGGTTCCTATATTGTATTTATTTCTATGCTTGGTCGGCTCAGGAGATTTTTGTGGCCTAGCATATGCACTGATTCCATAACAAAGATCAGAACAACAGTCCGAATAATGTAAGTAGTATAAATGATTAAAATAACTCATCTCAGAAATATCGACACACATACACACACACATAGACACACACACACACACACACACACACACATATATATATATATATATATATATATATATATATATATGTATATATATATATATATATATATATATGATTGAATATAGTTTTTAGCTATACTATATTTTCAAGGTAATATATATATATATATATATATATATATATATACTTTATCGTCAATATTTTATTATTTCATTATATTAGAATATTAATGGGTTATTACTGCAATTCTCTCTCTCTCTCTCTCTCTCTATATATATATATATATATATATATATATATATATATATATATATATATATATATATATATATCAAGAACAATTTTAATCAATGAGAAAATCATGAACACAAAGGTGATCTTTTAAAAATTAACACACTTGACTAAATGCATTAGTTTCTCAACGTAATGAGTCTGATCATAATTTTAATTAAAGTGCTACTTTAATTAAAAAGCGAAAGTAATTTGCCAAAACTAAAATCATCCGCCATTAAATTTACCACCAGTTTCTTACATTTCACTTTTCATTGCAGATTTTCTAATTTCAGAATTTGGGAAATTTCATAACTGAGATGATAAAACATAAACATAAAGAAAAATAAACTAAATGAAATCTAGCTAGACTATGTACCCTATATACCTAAAAGAAAAACATATTTAAAAAAATTAAACTTAAATTTAAAATTCTGGGTGTCCCTTTCTTTATGCGCATATGTAATCACTTCAACGATGAAATCACTTAAGCCCGATGAAGTCCTAAAGGACTTATTTTACTCAATTACTTAATTATTTTATTTATTAAATCATATACTATTGTTTTTTTTATATATTTATTTTTTTAACTTTTATCATATATATATATATACATACGTATATATTTGGTTGGATTGATGTGAGTTTGTGACCCTCGGTTTCACGGTTTTGCGATTGTCTGACGATCGCAAAAGCGTGAAACCCAGGGTCACAAACTCACATCAATCCAACCAAATATGTTAGCTCTATCTCTGATATTGAGCGCTTTCTAATAAGTACCGCGCATATAATATATAAATAATTATATATATATATATATATATATATATATATATATATATATATATATATATATATATATATATATATATATATATATATATTCACATTTATTCAGTTTAGATATTTAAACTTCAACCGACAGTAGCACTGGCTGCTCGGTTAGTGAATACGGAATGTTTCCTTATAAGGAAACGGCTAATATTACTATTATAATTACCATTATTTTTTTCTTATTGAACTGGTACTCAGTATATTTAAGTGGCTAGTGTCTGAATGGAAAAATACAGGTAGATCAAGGCGATCTCTCAGTGATTTCATTGCAAGTTTCACGTTTTGCACATCATACCCTCTCCAAAAGAAGCCCGACCTGTTTCTGAAGATAACATGCCCTCGTCTCGATCACGAGACGATGAAAAGACCTGCTCAGTTCGATAGTTGATTTGAAAAATTCTGCCACTCTGCACCAGCCAATCAAGTGACGCTACACGTACTCATTCGTTCTTATTAGGCATCAATTTTAGGCTCAATAAATTATAGGCTCAATTTTACCGCCAAGAGTTTCTGTTAGTAGCGGCACCTGGCGGCAAGTCTCTGTATTATTTCAATTTTCCACTTGATGCTCTTGAAGAGGAAAAAAAAAAGGACAAGCATTATTTATTTTCCTCATTTTGTTTTACAGATCTCTCTTTCAACTCTTCTCTTTCTCTCTTTCACACGCGCGCGCTCGCGCTCACGCACACATCTTAGATATAATCACTTCAAAAGTATTGTAATCTAAAATTTTTGTTATCAAACCGAAAAATATATTTATATTACTAGTCTAAAGGATAGACATTATTTCCTCATTTTTTACAGCGCTTTCTCTCAATTATTTTCTCTCTCTCTCTCTCTCCCTTTCTCTTTCACACACAGACACACACTCATGCGTACAAATCCACATAAGACGCATACAAATACGCACACACGCACACTTGGAACACTTAAATATTTACACTTGGAAAGGCTTGATATTCATTCCTTTTTTATTAAGCTTATTTCGACTGAGGACCAGAAAGAATAAATGACCGGGAATTGAGTGACGTAAGTAATGATTTGGTTAGTCAAGACAAAAACATTGTGAGCGAAAAAGTGAAAACATGTTCAAGTAACCAGAAGTTGTATGTTGCAATCGGATATAAATAAGTACAGAGGAAACGAGGTCAGTCCACGCCGAGAACAGTTCATTACAACCTTCTCCACGCGCATAAAACTTGGCGTCGCAATGAACTAAAGGAGACATATATAGAATAACTAGCAGCATGGCCCGGCGTTGCCCGTGCTTGATTCAAAAATCGTACGACTCATACAGCAATCGCTATCACGTGACTTAAAATATTTTTGTCCTTCCTTGCCTTTAAAGGAGTGCCCTTTGCCGTGCTGATGTTGCTACATGCCTTACTTCTTGCCTATCTCACACTGCGAATTTTT
Organism: Acanthosepion lycidas; assembly: GCA_963932145.1. Lineage (NCBI taxonomy): Eukaryota > Metazoa > Mollusca > Cephalopoda > Sepiida > Sepiidae > Acanthosepion > Acanthosepion lycidas. The sequence goes on along the minus strand of OZ010581.1, from coordinate 44,188,447 downwards.
TCTAAGCTCTATACTAAACATTAAATCTGCTACGAAAAAAGAATTAAACAAAATGAACACAAAACGATCAGCTTTAAAAAAGGACTCTTAACTGGAAAAACCGAATGAAAAAAGAATATTAACAACAAATACTTTTTCACACCCAAACCCAGTGGATTTAAACAGGCAAACATCGACTGTACAGATTTTCTTGCCACCCTTCGTGAACTGTACTGCAGGTTGTAAGATACATAATGAGATTACTTCGAAGGAAACTGTGGAATGTACATGTTAATGTAAGCAATATTGTGAACTTTTTCATAAACATATATATATATATATATATATATATATATATATATATATATATATCTTTTCAAACAAAGCAAGGTGATAATGCCACTAAGATACAAGAGGTTCCTGGGGTGAAAGAAAACGAGAAGATTTTAGAATGCATCTGAAACCCAATCCTAAACAAGCAACAAGAAATAAACTTCTACTCCTGTTCAAAAGCGAGAGAAGGTTATATATATATATATATATATATATATGTGTGTGTGTGTGTGTGTGTGTGTGTGTGTGTGTGTGTGTGTGTGTGTGTGTGTGTGTGTGTAAAAATTTCAGATAGAGTATATCTATAAAAGGACAGTATGAGTAAAGACAAAAGAAAAATTTATCTTAAACGATGCGTTTCGTCCTCAGAGGAATGTATTAGGATATTTTCCTTGATAAAGTCCCTCGGAGGGTACAACGCATCACCTAACTTTTCCTTTTGGTTATTATATTGTAATGTAATTGTCATATTTGGTAATGGCTTATGTTAAGCCAAAATCATAGATAGGATTAAAAACAAGGCATCAATATTGTGATTTTCTTTCTTCTTTTAATGATAATGTTATTAAGCTTATCAGACGTTATGAAAAAAATTTACATAAAATAGACAAAACTTGTCTATATTATTTAAGGAAACATGCATCAATGAAAAAATGCTGCCTAAATACACACAATATATATATATATATATATATATATATATATATATATATATATATATATATACATATATATATATATATATATATATATATATATATATATATATATATATTGGGGGAAAATGTGGAACAAAGTTGAACATTTTTTCATGTAACGCGTTTCGTCCTTTAGGTCATCATCAGACTAAATTTGTTTATGTTGACGTGACTACACATGTGCACAAAAGAGAGTCAATTGGAATTTAAATCTAAAATAACTTTTTTATATGTGTTTTCGGTATACAATCTATCCGACTTCATTTAGATTCTTTTTGTTTTTGTGTTTGTTTCCATCACTTTTGTTAATAAATATCAACACACTGTGATAATAGAAAATCTACCAAGAATAGTGTATCATCGTAAGAACCTGGATGCAAATTTATTGTAGATGATCTAGCGACTAAAGGACTTTCTAAACTTTTTCGTGTTAGTGAATTGTTTTCTCTTTTCATTAGAGTACTACATATTATATCAAAATTGTGTTTAGTCTCGTTTCAGTGAGCAAATAATACGTTTAATGCGTTGTTTCGTAAAATATCCCTTTTGTGTTCATATAATCTTTTATTTAAACTACTTGAAGCTTCTCCGATGTTTATTTTATTTATTTATTTATTCATTTATTTATTTATTGTCTCAATTATTACAGCTGATAATTTAAATTCCTCCTTCAAGCTTTAGCTTTTTGTTTTGTTTTGTATTGATTATACAATTGATTTGGCTGGACTATTTAAATATGCTGGTCACTGGTGCATTATGGATAGGTCTACTGTATTATTCTAACGGTTATTTGGATGGGCTGTAACGGCTAAGTTTCGAATTATTCTAGGGCCTATTGAGTGGAAATAATTGTGAATCCAATATATAAATATGTCTAAAAAGACCTTATGCAACTGGAATTTATAAACGGGGATCATATCATTCATATACAGGTTCGGGGTTCATGTATCTTATTTATATTGTTTGCGAAGATGTATTCTCGCCATTTAAATCATTAACCTCTATATTTGTTTTTTGTATGAATGATTCATGAATTTATAAATTATAATTGCACCTTTTAATTGAAATATATATATATATATACATATATCAGTTAGTACATCAGATTGGTAGGCACACACCAATCATACGAAATGAACACGTCTCAGTATTACAAATCTAGTCCTCGTGGTAATCTCCTCAATTGTATTTTACGACTGAGTGTATGAAGAATCAACTTTTAGAAGTGTCTTGGTTGTTTTCTTAATTTATTGTCTTCACTGGATAACCGATGTCCTCTAACTGCCTCATTCATTTACTCAAATACATGAAAATCTAAAAATGACAGGTCAGTGCTACTGGTGCATTAGAAAATATTGCCCCGTTATGCCCTGTCATTGCCTGCTTGGTCTTTAAGCTGTTTTGAGGCCTTGCATCCATGTCGCAAAAATACATTACTAATCTTCAAATGTATGCCTAGCTGGAAGAAACCCGGCTGTGAGTTTTGACACTGTGATAAAGTAGGAATTAGAATTGATATCTCGCTGCTTTCTGACGCAAACTCTAAAGGTAAATACAGTGACCAATACTTTCCCCTGGATCATGCTGTTTGAATTTTTTTTTTCCATTTGCGCGAATCAAATTGTCGTTATTTCATTGATGTGCTATTTGTTCTCGGGTTTAGTGCTGTGAAGCTAGATCTCATCTCATGTGTCTATCCTTGCTTAGGAAGGTACAATCCGTATTATACAGCTCAAGAACCTGTAGGGCACCGACCACTTTCTGCTCCTTCATAACGCTCGTCAGCATTCTTGGAATCCACTATGCCAAGCGACTAAACTGTAACCCCATGGCTGACTTGAAGACTCTGAAAGAATTTTGCAATATTGATACTTCTGTTGGCTGTAATAATAATAATAATAATAATAATAATAATAATAATAATAATAATAATAATAATAATTGTATTTATAGAGAAATAGGGAAAATAATACTGATAATTTCTCTGTGAACCATTTGAGGCTTTTTTTCCATGTGTTCACTAAGAGGTGGAAATAGTAATAACAATAATCGTGGAAAGAAAAACAAGAGAATGAATGAATCCTCGTCAACGTGGCTATTCCTGGTGACCATAATATCAAAGTCAAAGAAATTGAAAAGATTAAAACGTACAATGACATCCGGATTAGCTGGAATACTTTCTTTCTTTTTGTGTGCCGTGTCCTTTCAGGACGTAGGTGATCATGGCTCTCCACGTCCCCCTATCCCTTGTAACACTCAATAAGTTTCGTGCCTCTGCCAACTCCCCTAGGCCACGTTCTGCCATCCACTTGCTTAAGCCCGCCAGGAATGTCATGCGTTGTTTTCCCTTGTCTATTTTTCCCTTTATTCGACCTGTGTGTATCAGATTCTTCAAGCCCACCTTTCTCATTACCTGTCCCAGAAATTTAATCTGCCTCTTCCTTATGTTAAGTATAAGCTTCCTCCTTGTTTGCATCTTTTCTAAACCTCATCGTTGCTCACACGCTCGCTCCATGATATACTTAGCATCCTTCGGTAGAACCATGTTTCCGCTTCCTCGAGTCTCTTCATTTTTGAGCAGACCGTCCAATATTCGCTGCCGTATAGGAGGACAGATGTCACGTTGCAACTCAGTACTCTTTTCTTTTTCTTGTCACCAAAGAAATCCTCCTGTCTCGCAGTACTCTGCTCTGCTTCTGGAATGCATTCTTGGCGATCCCAATCCGTCTTCGGATCTCAGCGACGCACCTGCCGTCCTCCGTCAAAACACTCCCCAGATATTTAAACTTCCGCACTTGCTTGATTTTAGTGTCCCCGACCTGCACATCGCATTTCGGGCTCATCCTTTTACTGATGACCATGCATTCCTCCTTCTGGACTCTACCACCGAACCTAAAGACCTACATCAAGAAAATCGGAATAAATCCTAGTACCCCGCATCGCTTCAGAAGTCTACGTTGATTTGCTCTGCAAATCATATACAGGGTGTCCCAAAATAATGTATAGACTCTTTAAATATTAATAGTTAATAATACTTTTTTTTATATGGATGAAAATATGCAAAACAAATGAATTGGAAGAAGAGGGACAGTTGAATGCCCACCTAAATCACCAGATTTAACACCCTTGAGTTTCTTTTTCTGGGGGTTTCTAAAAGACAAACTTTACAGTAGGAAACCTGAAACTATTGCTGAAATGAGAGTAGCAAGTGAAGAGTAATGTGCTCAAATACCAGTGGAAATGATACTGGACGTTTCTAGGTCTATTTATTCAAGATATGAAAAGTATATTGAACAGAACGGCAACCAGATTGAGCACTTGATGTGAACTCATCATTATATGGAAATTCTGGCATTGTCTCAAGTAGCGTTTATCTTATTAAAGTTAATTTTCTATGTTTTTTGTATATTTTACTCATAAATTCTTTAAATGTGTATTCTTTCTCTTGTATTACTCTTATTTACAAGTCAAAATACATAAATTGAATAAGTTATAACGATTCAAAGAGTGTATACATTATTTTGGGACACCCTGTACATATATATATATATATATATATATATATATATATATATATATATATATATATATATTCATACACGTTTCATTAAATAATATAGACAAGTGTTGTCTATTTATTTTACGTAAATTTTTTTCGTAACGTCTGATAAGTTTAATAACATTATCGTTGAACGAAGAAAGAAATTCACAATATTGATCCATATTTTTTTAATACAATCTAAGCTTTCGGCTTACATAAGCCATTATCAAAGATGTCAATTACAACATATTAAGCAATATACGGACAAGACAGTGATGATAGTCTGTCAATGTTTACATAGATGGTTTCTAAGCAACGATAAACACACGCATATAAGACGCTAGAAGCGAAAATCGCACCGCATCTCATGACGTCACACATGACCACACGAGAGAAGTATGAAGTATGGGAAACCGTTGGTATAAACCAATGGCTTCTGTTACCAATTATAGACATTTAAGAATATTTGTAGAGATACCATAATTGATTTTGTTTAGGTTGGGTTTCAACTGTTTGATGTATAATACTTCAAGGATTTTTAGTTTTTGTCTATTGTTTTCATGTCGAAGTATAATTGTGTTTTCGACAAGTATTTTACGGAATTGTGTATGCGGGCAGGCATGTTGTTTTAAATGCCTAAAAATGTTAGAGTTTTCATTTAAATGTAGTGTCAAGCGTCGTGAAAGCGAGTTTGTGGTGTGACCAACATAAATATTATTTAATTCGTTGGAGATACACTCTTCCAAAGGGCACTTGAATTTATAAATTATGTTATTTTTTTGCAAATCGCTAACCGGGGAGAAAAATCATTACGAAGAAAAGATGCTGCCTAAATACACACAATATATATATATATATATATATATATATATATATATATATATATATATATATATATATATATATATATATATATATATATACTGCGAAAGGTTCTATCGGTTTGAGACCTTAGTACTTGAGGGAGAACACACATAATGCAAAATCGCCGGCTGTAAACAAAAATCCGAACGGAAGAAGAAAAAATAATAATAATAATAATAATAATAATAATAATAATAATAATAATAATCACCGATGTACTCAAACAAGAAGTCAGTAGCGTTATTTATCAAAAACATGTGACTTCATTCCTTCACGTAGACAAAGAAGAAACAAAAATACCGTGATGAACACACTCACATACATCCATACACCTCGCATACACAATACACACACACACACACACACACACACACACACACACACATATATATATATATATATATATATATATATATATATATATATACTCTTATTCTTTCAAATACACACATACACATTCAGATAAAGAAATTATCCTCGGTCTACAGAGAAAGAAAAGTAAAATACACAAGTGAAATTACTGACATTACTATTCTCTTTTAACAATGAAAAACAAAACAAAGAAAACCAATAACACAAAAAAAAAGCGAAGGAAAAGAAAGGAGAAGAAAATCCTATGAATCCCTATGGCGTCTTTATTAAATCTTGTCGTCCGCGTAGCTTGTCTGTCAGTGTCAACCGGAACAGTCCAATCCTGCGGCCTCTGCATACCCCCTTCTTTATTTCTTGTTCATTTCTTTCCCGCGGCTCTCTCTCTCTCTCCCCACCTCTCTCCCCTCCTCTCTCCCCTCCTCTCTCTCACTTTCTCTCTCTCTCACTTTCTCTCTCTCTCACTTTCTCTCTCTCTCTCTCAAACATTGTTCGATACTTCTATCTCTGTCTCGCTTCTCTATCTTGTTTTCTACAACTTCTCTCACCTCTGATTTTTATATAATCAGGTTTTCTTTTTTTTTCTTTTTCATTTCTTTTGTTCTGAGTGACACTTAGCACGAGGTAAGCTGGACATAGTAGCTTAAAGATCTTTTAATTAAGAGACCGAATGATTTTGAAGAAGAAGAAGAACTATTAGCATAGTGCCCATAAAATGACGGAAGTTTTACGTATGGATTGGCGCTTCTGGCTAGAGAATCTGTATGTCTTACGTTGGAACAACGTGTCACTTCCCGACACATCTGTCCACCATATAGTAACTGTGCGCTCTTACTTGGTTCAATGTGTTTTTTAAGCGTAGCTTAGATGTGGCACTAGGCCGAATGTATGGGGCACCCAGTGAGTATGGAACTCACTATTCTGTCGTAAATGATCTGGCGAGATTTGCTTGCTTACCATTACATACATCAAAGTTTCCTCTCTTCCATGAGTCATGTATCTACACTCTACGAATAAAGTGACATACACAAAATATGTATACATGATGCATTATATATATATATATATATATATATATATATATATATTCACTTATATATATATATATATATATATATATATACATATATATATATATATATATATATATAAGTGAATATAGAAGTCAACACTTAGAGGCGACAGTCTGTTTCATGCTAGATCCAATCGTTTAGGCCTGACGATTGCATCTAGAATGAAACAGACTGTCGCCTCTAAGTGTTGACTTCTATATTCACTTTTACATTTACACACGCTCTATCTCTGATATTGAGCACTTTATTCCATAAATATAGCACACCTTAAGACTATATTTCTTCATATGTATATATAATTAAATTATACAAAAGATAATCCCATATTCTTCATATTTCATTTCTATTCAATCCTGATTAAAACTATTTTCAATTTTTCCTCTTTATACTAAATTCCTTAATCCTATGTCACTTCAAGACATAAGCATTTTATGGCACTTCACAATAATCTGTGAATTGCCATAACTTCTTGGGAAAGATAATGGAGTAGTTTTTCCTTGCCTTCTCCATGGTTTGAACTTTAGAGGAGCTCTTCTCCTAGATTAGCTGCTAGCCAAGGTTAAAGAACCCAATCTGCCCTTTAACCCATAGCTGGGGAGAAATGGTGTGAAATAGTAAAAAGAACAAATAGTAAAGCACAATTATCAGTTTCACGCCAAGACAATCATCAGACAGAAGCTGGAGTTTCAGACATAATAATATGGACGAATCCATGACAGTGGGATAAGTAGCGGAGTAGGTATCTGTTCCCATGTGCACTCATAGGAATATAGGTAAAATTATTCATGCTGTAAGCATTAACAGACTATTGAACAGTAAGTCAGAATTATTAGGTTGGTGCAAAAATAATGACGTAATAATGTCGTTTTTTTGACGTATTTTTAACGTCAAAAACGACATTATTACGTCATTATTTATGCACCAACCTAATAGTTTTCAAGCGTAAACATGAGAACAAGTCCCTTCGCTGCTACCTACTAACCACTGGCAATTTACCATAGACTCACCCATATTTGTACGTCTAAAAATCCAACCCGAAGTTTTACTTTTCACCTTATGATCACTTATGCATGAAATTCACAGTCACCCCTACATTTTTTTTTTATTAATTTTACTATTTATTATTTAACTCTTTTTATTTAATATTTTATTTATTTTACTATTATAGTAGCTATGTCTGCTTGAAACAAAGCGCTGCTTTCTAACCGATTTCCCTGACTAATTTTGGTCTTGACGGTGTTAATGAAGTCCTAGTTTCGTCTCTTGTTGACTTCACTGTTACCAGGCTTATTCTGAATGTCATTCTGCACATATCTTTGATGTTTCTAGCAATGTAAACAATATAGATAGGACAAATCACTATTGAGAACGCATTTGAGTTGATTTATTCACAAAGCAAATCTTTGTGAATCTTTTTTTTTTCACGATATTCCTGAAAAATAAGATCTGTGTTTATCATTGCTTAGTATACTCGTTGAGGTTACGGTGGAGTAATGGATTGGGGAATCGGAGAGCCGAGTTCGAATTCCAGTCGAATCCATTACATTCACTATGAATCCTCGTCTTCTCTCCCCAGCTATGGGTAAGTACCAGGACAGACCGGATTCTATAGCTTTAAATGGCAACTGGTCTACCGCAGAAAGAAATGGCAACCTACTACGGAGAAAAATCTGCCACGTCAGTCATGTATTAAAAGATACATGATCGCCTAAGCGTGTATCACGCATGGCACATAACTGACTGATTCCTTGTATATATGACGGGTTCGAATTCCAGTCGAATCCATTACATTCACTTACGTGCTAATACCCTTGGGAAAGGTATGAATCCTCTTATTCTTTCCCCAGCTTTGGGTAAATAGCAGGACAGACCGGGTTCTGTAGCCTTGGGTGGCAACTAGTCTATTGTAGAAAGAAATGGCAACCTACTGCGGGAAAGATCTGCCACGTCAGTCATATATAAGCGTGAATCCTGTATGGCACATAACTGATGCATGTATGTTCTTCATTCAGTTTCACATTATTTGTTATAGTGGTCGGTAGCGAATTTTAGTTTAAACTTGTTTTGCTTCTTTACGCAGCAGAAAAATTGCTTGCTTGTTTTTTTCTACACCTTTGCAGGTTATTTAAAGCCAGAAAGTATTTTACATTGCAAGAATTATTTTTGGAGATAAAAATGGTTTACTAAAACAAGTCCCACTAATTAACCCATAGATGGAAAGAGAAGAGATGGATTTACACCTTTTACAACAGTATTTTCGCGTAAGTGAATATAACGAACCCGGCTGTAACTGGAACTCGGTTCCCTGAATTCCAATTCACAGTCTTTATCCATTACACCATCGCACATCCATGCTTACATCACCTGGTATCCCCCAAGCATTTATCCATTTAGGTACAGACCAGGCTCGGCCTTTCATAAACCGGTGATCGTGCGGGAAACGATGTTTCAACGTGATATGGCCGTAAGCCCCTCCCCTTCAAAAAAGTGAATAAGGAAAATAAGAAAGGATTCATTGAGAAAGGGTGGAACACTAGACCAACTAATAAAAAGAAGTAAACGAGTATCACAAACTGTTTTATCCATAAAGAGGTTAAAAACAGACAATGGTTGTACTCGAATGAAGGAACAGCAACACGCGCGTAGATGAAAGAAACAGAGGTTTATTGTAAAAGAGAATGCACTACTGAAAGACAGGGAAACGAGTGGCAGGCTAGTAATTCCCGAAACAAGGATATTTACCTTACCTACCCGCAAGGCAGGATGTGCCACAAGGTCGGTTTTTAATGCTGGGCAAAACCGAGCCCATAGGCTCGGGCAAAAATTCCCCATAGACCATGTAAAAAAAAAAAAAAACGGGGTCGGGTAGATATCTACCACCCCAGACGAGACTCTGCCTTTCGGCAGAGTCTCGTCTGGGTTCCTCCCTGTCCGAAACCAGAGAGTTCTACCAGCGCAGCAGGAGACGAATCTCCAAAAAAAATTGCCGAAGCAAGGTTATTTACCTTACTTCCCCGTGAGGCAGAATGTGGCACAAGGTCGATTTTTAATGCGGGCCAAAACTGAGCCCGTAGGCTCGGGCAAAAATTCCCCGCAAACCATGAAAAAAACGGGGTCAGGTAGCTGTCTACCACCCCAGGCGAGAGACTGCCCTTCAGCATAGCCTCGTCTGGGTTCCTCTCTACCCGAAGCCAGAGAGTTCGACCAGCACAGCGGAAGACGAATCTTCAACTAATTGCCGAAGCACCCCGCCCTCAAATATGTCCTGTGCTCACTATATATAGCTACTGATATAGTCAGTCCACATAGGCGATAAGGAGTGTAGGACATTCCATTATAACACAAACAAAAACGAAAAAAAAAACACACTTCCTCTTTCTTCACTTTTTAATGTATTTCTTTTCTTTATATTCGGTTATATCGAAAATAATTACGGATTTCACCATTATGAATTATGTATCGACCAACCAAGGCAGAATCAAGGTTGAATGGCAAGAAAATAACGTCTGGATCCGACAACGTGGCGTTTATAATACATTTCAGGGTTTAAACTCTTGGAGGATTATAACATTTGACATTGCTTTCTGTATGAATTCCAAAAGTATAGTATTTTTACAGAGATATTTGTGCAATGTAGGGCTTAGAGAACTTAATCATCATAGGACATATCAATGGTAAGAGAGGTAGAATTAGGCCGTGGGCCACCTACCTGACGTGAGTTGATGACATTACAGGAGGTGGGATGCTTGGCAAAGAGACACACTCTGTTAAAGGCTAAAAGGAATCAGTAGTTGTGGAGATCTATGACGTCCAACGTTCTGAATGGATAAAGTACATAGAAGATACAGATGCAATGAACATTGACACATGTCTGCAGTTTATATTTATGGAATGAGATATTTTAACTATTTATACTATTTACATCGTTCGGACTGTTGTTCTCATCTTTATTTTTTCCGACCTTTCGGCCGTTGTACGCTCCATCCTTCTCCAGGCGATTTTGGTTCCAAATCCCAACGTATATCACCTGTAGTAGATCGGAGCGTACAACGGCCGAAACGACGTGAATACAGCAATAAAGATGAAGACAACAATCCGAACAATGTAAATAGTGTGAATATGTCTTGTTGTTTAAATGATATTAAAAACGGCAATTATAGCATATCAGACAAGCTGCACTTTGGCGACGATCCACTCTGAATGAAGAGCTTTTCAAAAAGGACTAGTGAATTAAATCCACATCAAGACACCAGTGGTTTTGGGGTGAAAATAACCTGTCCAAAAACATTGCAAACGAATTGGGAAAACTTACAGAAAGAATTTGTCTTCCTCGTGACCTTTCACTTGAGTACCGAAGGCAATTATCTGCAGCAGTCTTTATACCGGAAATGCTCAATTTTCATTTTTGCATCGCATTGTTACAGGTGATGAAAAATGGGTTTTGCATGTCAACAGAAAACGAAAAAGTGGGCGGTTATCACAAAATGAAAAATCAGCGCCAAAAGTCACGACTCTACAGAAGTTACTACATTACATCTGTTGAAATATGAAAAGTGTCGTCCATTACGAGATAGCAGGACATTGATGTATCATAACTGCAGATGTTCATTGCTAGCATTTTATCGGATAAACGAAGCTAATTGCCCTATTTGGTAAACAGAAAAAGATGTTATTTTCCAGTATGATAATGCAACGGTTCAATCTTCAAAACAAATCCACGAACAAATGAAAAATGTTAGGAACAGAAGTTATTTCACAATCTCCAGACCGATAGTTAAAAACGGCTTCGATCGAATGCAGCACGTAAACCTCAGCGAGGCTTACGTGACCTTCTTCAAACCCCGTGGACTTAACATTACAGAGCCACAAAGAACTGTACCAGGGTAACAGAAAGCACATCATACGAGGAGTTTAAACAGCGGCAACAACTAAAATGGATAGCACATAGAACTCGAAGAGAGAATAGATATAATCAAGACGTTGACATTTTACAATAACTCAAGGCAAGGAAGGAAAAATTCCATCAATACTGGAAAGAGCATTAACAGCTACTGGACATGAGAAACCTATTACATTCTTTGAAAATTGTTTTGAGAGAAAGATGTTATAAATTTCAACAGATAGCAGCACTGACTGCTCGGTCAATGAATACTGAATGTTTCCTTATAGGGAAACGGCTAATATTACCATTACCATACTCTTTAACCCTTATCGATTTTCATTTGTTTCGATCGCTAGAATATTTCATAAGTGGCAGAGCATTTAGAAACAAAGAGACATTTTCTTCTATGAAAAAAATGTAGATTTCTTTAAACATCAAAGTACGTAATTATTTCCCGAATACCTGAATTTAAAAGAAATGAAACAAATCACATAGGTAAAGAAGATGTCAGTGGATAATGGAAAACTTGTTTTGCCTTTGGGATGCAGTCGTTGACAATAAAGGTAATTACATTTTTTTTTATATAAATAATACAGTGTAACCCGGATATAAGAGAGTTGTCGGGACCGGATACGAAGTCTCTTATATCCGGGTTTCTCTTATATCCGGGTTTGGTCTAATTTATATACATTGGCACAGGCTCTAATTTGGGACCAGCGAAAATCTCTCCTATATCCGGGTTTCTTATATCCGGGTTTATCTTATATCCGGGTTACACTGTATCGGATAACGATATATATATATATATATATATATATATATCTCAAGAACAATTTGGGGGGAAAAGATGTATGACAAAGTGGGAAAAGTTTTAGTTGTTGATGATCTTGAAAATCCTCAAGTGATGCTGTTTCCGTTATTTGTCACAGATCCTTTGTTAGTGATTCTGCAGCGCCAGTTATGATGTTGGTCCTTACTGAGACCTACATGCTTCGTTTTCTTGAAGCGATGTCTCACCATTGACCTGAGAAAACGGTTGTCTACAGCTGACAGTTTAGATATTTCTGAACTAGTTTAACGTCATGCATGATATCCATATGAAAGTTTCTATTTTGACGAGGCCATTTAAGAACAGACAATAGATAATAAAACTGTTGATTGCCCCATCTTCACATACGACTGCCGTCTTGCCCATCAACACCCACATTCAACCTAGATCATTATTTCCTCTCGAATGACTTTGAAGGTGGCTCTTCAAACCAACAGCTGATTTGCAAGGCCTATTGCACAGATGACAGATGTGCTTCAGTGTCCTCACAGGATTAAGCGGATGTTGCTGTGCTAGGTCATCCTTGTGTACCACCACATACCTCTTCAATCCAGATGTCGATTCACATACTTCTCTGCAGATCACACATGTAGTATCACCGGGTTGGGGAGGTTACACAGAGTGAGGTCGTCTCTCATCGGATAATAATCCCAGATCTATCTTTCAAGAGTTTGAATTTGCTAATTTATAATTCCAGATCTACCTTTCAAGAGTTTGAATCTGTTAGTCTATAGTCGCAGTTTCCCCTTCAAATCCTACCTTATTCGCAATTGTTGGTGAAATTCCTTCCTGTTGAAATCCAATGCTTTAAGTAAATATTCCATATTTAGTCGTTATAATTTCCCTTTGAACACCGCCTTTGATGATGTGTCTGTTAATAAAGTGACTGAGTTTCTATGCAATAATTGATTTGAGAATAATATAAATCAGTATGTGAGATGCTGCTGCTATTATTATTATTATTATTATTATTATTATTAGTCTTGTTTATTGTTCTCTTTTCTTTACCTGTGGACAAGTGATTACCTATCCAATTAGTCTCTCTCAGTCGCCGTTCAACTCGCCCCGCACCAACACAGGTATACACACGCGCGTCACCAATTACACAGTTCATCTCTAACCGAGGAGACAAGGGCCTGGGCGAACGACCCCTACCACAACCCCAGTTCGATTGGAGCCGCTTGTGTCATCTGTCAGCTGGTACCCGCCCACCAAACAGACGGACGCTCGGAACTAAATATATGATACACTGCTACTGAGTCATACGGTTAGACACTATTGAAGTTTTTTTTTTGTTTTGTTTTTTTTTGTTTTTTTCTGGAGGCAAAGACTAAGAATTTATCTTCTAAAACCAACTGTGAACTCGTATATCTTTTTAAAAATAAAACATTAGTAAAAAAGTAAATAAATAGAAGACTGACATCAGATTATCTTATATATTTCTTCTTTTTTTTTCCGGAGGTATATTCGCGAGTTTTTGATGTAATCCTGACATGTGTCAAATGCTGAATAACATAGCCAAAGGCGTAATACGATGTTAATTTCTTGCTCCTTCAATGCAGTCACTTTCTCTCCGCTCCCACTTCTCCCTGTGTCTTATTTAGTGCACATTTCAATTTGGTCTTTACAAAAAAAAAAAAAAAAACTATAAATAAAGGAAGAAAAAAAAACGAATATTTTAAAATTATTTGTTCCTGTTTTGGGAGATAAAAAGCTTTAAATGAAAGGTGTGCAAAGCCTTAGGTCTAAATAGTATTCGAATTCCTTTGGTGAAATTATTTTCAATCATTATTCATTTTTACTAGTATTTCTTTCATCTTAATTTCAGTTGTGTATCGCAACTATTTGAGCATATGTGTTCAAGGGAGATAACTGCTATTTAAACCGGCATTATTTTTATTTTAATTTCAGTTGTTTTTTTATCACAACTTCGAGATCATTTGCTTAAAGTTGTTCGATTCTAAATCCTGAGAAGGTTGTCAAATGTAACAACTACCCGCAGAAGACCAGAGAGTACAGCAACTGAAACATTGTGATCAACACATTGAAAGATGGAGATATAATCCAAAGAGATTTATGTATAATCCTATATTGTTGTAGATCATCGGTGGTACTCTGCTGGATCCTTCATGACATTTTTCTCGTGGTAATGACCTCCCCTTATTATTATTATTATTATTATTATTATTATTATTATTATTATTATTGTTATTATTATTATTATTATCTTTGATTTCTGGTGTATACTCATTTCTTTTTTAGTCCTAACCAGAAACTTAATGTCAGAAATGTCATCATGATATTTTCTACTAAGTGTCTTTTGAAAAAAATAAAACACCTAAGATCACACATATTTTACGTGGATAAAGCCCTTCGTAAAGAGTGAGCTGTAATTGATAGTACAATTTTTTTGTATTTCATTAAGGTATGCGCTAAAAGGAATCACTTTAATGAATCTATTGGAATCTTTTCCAGTCAATCCTAGGGCTCCAACTACAACTGGAGTTGTTGATGACCTCACATACCACGTTTTTTGAGATTTCCATTTCAAGGTCCTTGTATTTTGATAATTTTTGAAGATCTTCAAAGATAGATTACAGTCTGCAAAGACTGCCATATCAATAAGAAGGCACATTTTGTTTTTGCGGTTTCTGATCAAAATGTCTGTGCGATTAGCTTTGATTGTTCTGTCTGTGTGTATTGTAAGATCCCATAAAATTGTTACAGGTCCTATCTCTGTAACCGTGCCTGGATGGTGCTCATACCAATTTCTTGCACTTTCCTTCCCGCTGAAAGTTACAGATTTTCCAATGTAGATATTCGCCCACTCTGTCACGCCGAGTTTTATATTCAGTGTGTGCTAATAGCGTGCAACCTGATACAAGATGGTCAATTGTCTCTGGATATTTATCATAGAATCCTACTTTTGGGCTAACACAATTTTTCAGTATGTGTGCTTGGTAATATCTAGTTAGCAAGCATTAGACCTGTGCAACAGGAATAAAGCGTTCAGTTTCAGCTTTTAACCCTGTACTACATAACCACTGATAGGGATGGTGTTTGTCTGCATGAGTCTGTTTGGTACGACCAGGGTATTGACCGTGAAGTGGTTTATCCTGCTATCGTTACTGTATCTTGTTGATTGAATTTGTTTTTGCTTCCTTTTATTATTATTATTATTATTATTATTATTATTATTATTATTATTAATAATAATAATAATAATAATAATAATAATAAAGACATGAAAGAGTGGGCCTATATTTGAATTGGAAAATATGCAACTGTTACGGGAAGGAAACTGCAACAAACTGGTAGGAACATAACCCAGACTCGGTTACAGAGACAGGACCTGTAACAATTTTATGGGACTACACAATACACATAGACAGAACAATCAAAGTTAACCGCCCTGACATCGTGATCCAAGACCACAAAAAAGAATTTGCTTTCTTACTCATATGGCAGTCCCTGCAGACAGTAATTGAAGATCTTCAAAGACTATCAAAATACAAGGATCTTGAAATGGAAATCTCAGAAACGTGGCACATGAGGACATCAATAATTCCAGTTGTAGTTGGAGCCCTCAGATTGATTGGAAAAGGGTTATATAGACTCATTGAAGGAATTTCTTCTAGCCCATGCCTCAAAGAATTACAAAATATTGTACTCACAAGTACAGCTCACACATTACAATTGGTGTCTTTTTTTGGTGGTGGGGTACGAAAATGATCAGTAGAAAATATCATGAATCCAATTCTGACCTTAGCTCTCTGGTTGGGACCCGGAAGAAAATGTGTATACAACAGAAATCAACGGAAATAATAATAAAAAATAATAATTAAATAATAATAATAATAATAATAATCATTTGACATTGCACTCATTGATGAGGTGTTTACCGCCAATCAGTGTTTTATTTTTTCGTGTCTTTTTTTCGAGGCACTATCTCTAGAAAAGATTGCCATCCAAGACTAAAGAACTCCGTCTCCATGAAACACGGCTATTTCTCGCAGGACGTCAATCGGATATTTTACTGTCACGAGGAAAAGAGAAGTTCCCGAAAATAACAAAGCGAAACATTTATGACTTATTCCGATACAAGCAGGGGAAGACGTTAGAGAAAAATAAATCAGATATAGTCCTGCTGCACAAACAAAAAAAAAAATTGCTACCTGATAGAAATTTACTCTCCATTTGACATGACAATTGAACACAAAGAAAAGGAGAAGATCGACAACTAGTTAAAGTATGACATTCCTAATATTTGGGAAGGACAAGTAAAGAAAGTAATTACAGTACCATGGGGTTATTGGAGCATTGGGGTGTTTCCAAAAATATTGGAAAAAAAAAAACTTGCAAATATTGAATTGTGATTTAGGAAAAGAGCCGTTACAAAAAGTTTGCCTGCTCGGAAGAGTGAAAATACTTCGGAAAGTAGTGAATACAGCCTGTCGATGAAAAGAGCAAATGATCGGTTTATTTTTCTTAAGTCACGAGAGGTGACCAGAAAATAAAGTTCTTACCAGCAATCAATATCATATGCTGAACGGAATAATAATATAGTTACTTAAACCATGTCTTCCACTATGTGTCACTCGCAACAACTTCGACTTGACTCACCAAATCGAATGCTATTGACGTCACTCAGATACCGACCATTTATACAGCTCAGGCATTCAGGTGAGCACAAGGGGTAGGAGGTTACATCCCAGTAGCAGTAAGAGTAGTCTTCAATCTGCTGTCCAATCGCAGTTCGAGCAAATATTACCTCTCTCTCTCTCTCTTTCTCTCTCTCTCTCTCTCTCTCTTTCTCTCTTCTTTCCTCCCTCTCTCAGGTTAACCCTGTTTATTTGGAAAATAATTAATCCCAACTTTCAATTAGAGATTTCTATTACAGAAAGTTTTACTCTCGACAGATATCGAAGATGAAGTATTCATCATGATTATGATGACAGTAAACATTGATTTTAAAAAAATACAACAACAACCTATAACGATGTGAAATCCCGAAAGGTACATTTAAAAATCTTTATTTTAAATCGATTATTGAACAACAGAAAATAAAGATTTTAACTTGTTGCATTATGTTAATGTAAAAATGAGCATCTTCGAGTATATCTCCAAAGTATAAATTTTCAGACCGCCTTAGTAAAATGGAAACCGTGTAGCATGAACGTTACTATAAAATATGCATGACTTATTGAAATTTAAAAACTCTTACATTCAACACTGACCATTGAAATACTATCAAGTGAAAAAATCAACTGTTAAACAGACAATGCATTTTTAATTTGGCAAAATGAGCCGATTCGGTTTTTATTTTGGCTACATCGGACCATCTGAGTTCATTTTAGTATTTGATTTAATTTTTTAAATGGGTGTATTTGGTCTCATTTTGATAAAATGGGCCTATTGGCTTAATTTTGGTAAAAAGCGTCTTATTTTGCTTCAATTTTGTTCAAACGGGCCCGTTTGATTTCGTTTTTGTAAAGTTGTTCTATTTGGTTTCAGCTTGTTAGAATTAGGCCCAATTGGTTTATTTTTGATGAAATGGGCCTATTTGATTTCATTTTGATAAAATGGGCCTATTTGGTTTCATTTTGGTAAAATGGGCCTATTTGGTTTCATTTTGATAAAATGGGCCTATTTGGTTTCATTTTGGTAAAATGAGCCTATTTGGCTTCATTTTGGTAAAATGGGCCTATTTGGTTTCATTTTGATAAAATGGGCCTATGTGGTTTCATTTTGGTAAAATGGGCCTATTTGGTTTCATTTTGGTAAAATGAGCCTATTTGGCTTCATTTTGGTAAAATGGGCCTATTTGGTTTCATTTTGATAAAATGGGCCATTTTGGCTTCATTTTGGTAAAATGGGCCTTTTTGGCTTCATTTTGGTAAAATGGGCCTATTTGGTTTCATTTTGATAAAATGGGCCTATTTGGTTTCATTTTGATAAAATGGGCCTATTTGGTTTCATTTTGGTAAAATGGGCCTATTTGGTTTCAATGATGCAAAGTTTATCTTGTATAATTTCACAAAGTATCTCTACACTGTCTTGGCTCAAAGTGTCACTCCTCGATACTTCTGCCTCGGTTCATTATAGTTTCTGTGCCCACGTGAAAAAGGGTTACACACTAATTCATCTCAAGTAAGGTGATAAAGTCTCTAAGACGCAAGGGATTACTGGGAGTGAAAGAGAATGAGAAGATGTTGATTGGCAGTGCATTTAACTTATGATTTTAGGTAGCAAGAAACCGGAGAGATAGTTTCATAAGCAAGGATAGAAATTATTAGAATACAACTTATGGTTACGTCTAGCTTAGACAATCTAGCAGTACTTTTAAATTTATTCGGTCAAGGTACCAAAGTGGAAAATTCATTAAAAAAAAAGCAATTATATATATTTAATAGGTCTGTAAATGAAATTTCAGGAATAAAAAGGCAACAAAATGATAACAGTATTAGCAATAAGATTGAATATATATATATATATATATATATATATATATATATATATATATATATATATATATATATATATATAAAAAGTGAACATAGAAGTCAACACTTAGAGGCGACAGTCTATTTCATGCTATATGCAATCGTCAGGCCTGACGATTGCATATAGCATGAAACAGACTGTCGCCTCTAAGTGTTGACTTCTATGTTCACTTTTATATTTACACACGCTCTATCTCTGATATTGAGCACTTTATTCCATAAATATAGCACACCTTAAGACTATATTTCTTTATATATATATATATATATATATATATATATATATATTCATACACGTTTCATTAAATAATATAGACAAGTGTTGTCTATTTATTTTATGTAAATTTTTTTCGTAACTTCTGATAAGTTTAATAACATTATCGTTGAAAGAAGAAAGAAAATCACAGTAGTGATCCATATTTTTTTAATACAATCTAAGCTTTCGGCTTACTTAAGCCATTATCAAAGATGTCAATTACAACATATTAAACAATATACGGACACGACAGTGATGATAGTCTGTCAATGTTTACATAGAAGATTTCTAAGCAACGATAAACACGCGCATATAAGACGCTAGAAGCGAAAATCGCACCGCATCTCATGACGTCACACATGACCACACGAGAGTGAATTGGAGAAGTATGAATCAAAAGCCATTGGTATAAACCAATGGCTTCTGTTACCAATTATAGACATTTAAGAATATTTGTAGAAATGCCATAATTGATTTTGTTTAGCTTGGGTTTGAACTGTTTGATGTATAATGCTTCAAGGATTTTTAGTTTTTGTCTATTGTTTTCATGTCGAAGTATAATTGTGTTTTCGACAAGTATTTTACGGAATTGTGTATGCGGGCAGGCATGTTGTTTTAAATGCCTAAAAATGATGATGATATTCTTATGTTAGTTAAAAATACAGATGAAATAATTCAACTTCAAAAACGTTTCCAAAATAATTGTCCTTAAATTACCATATGAACTCAATACTAATAATAAAATCCCCTTCCTTGACATATTGATAAACACAAATAATAACAAATTTACTATTTCGCCATACAAAAAACCTACAAGCATAAATTCATGTACACTTGACTACAAGAGCGAATGCCCATATTACTACAAAATAGCAATTATAAAGAATCTAATACATCGTGCAGAAACTAATTCCTCCACAAAACAGATTTTTTACAGTGAACTAAAGAATATAAAACAGACACTTATTAATAATAGCTTTCCAAACTACATAGTTAATGAACAAATAAGATGCTTTCTTAGAAATCTCAATACTAAGAAAATTGTACATAATACTGCTTCTACTGATCTCAAACAACAAGATGAAAATATACTAAAAAATTTAGTATATTTTAATATAACAACTACAGATCCTAGCAAAAAAATTAAATTAATCATATACTACACTAAATCTAGTATATCCAACTTAATTCTTCTCCACCGGTTAGCGATTTGCAAAAAACCAACATAGTTTATAAATTCAAGTGCCCTTTGGGATAGTGTATCTCCAACGAATTAAATAATATTTATGTTGGTCACACCACAAACTCGCTTTCACGACGCTTAACACTACATTTGAATGAAAACTCTAACATTTTTAGGCATTTAAAACAACATGCCTGCCCGCATACACAATTCCGTAAAATACTTGTCGAAAACACAATTATACTTCGACATGAAAACAATAGACAAAAACTAAAAATCCTTGAAGCATTATACATCAAACAGTTCAAACCCAAGCTAAACAAAATCAATTATGGCATTTCTACAAATATTCTTAAATGTCTATAATTGGTAACAGAAGCCATTGGTTTATACCAATGGCTTTTGATTCATACTTCTCCAATTCACTCTCGTGTGGTCATGTGTGACGTCATGAGATGCGGTGCGATTTTCGCTTCTAGCGTCTTATATGCGCGTGTTTATCGTTGCTTAGAAATCTTCTATGTAAACATTGACAGACTATCATCACTGTCGTGTACGTATATTGTTTAATATGTTGTAATTGACATCTTTGATAATGGCTTAAGTAAGCCGAAAGCTTAGATTGTATTAAAAAAATATGGATCACTACTGTGAATTTCTTTCTTCTTTCAACGATAATGTTATTAAACTTATCAGAAGTTACAAAAAAAATTTACATAAAATAAATAGACAACACTTATCTATATTATTTAATGAAACGTGTATGAATGAAAAGATGCTGCCTAAATACACACAATATATATATATATATATATATATATATATATATATATATATATATATATATATATATATATATTAGTGGACCTTTTGACTAAATCGAAACACGAAGACAAAGATTTTATAGTCGGAATTTTCGGACACACCTGCATCCTTTTTCAACGAGACGATAAATAAAGAAATGCGACTTACTCTTCCGGGGAATATTGTTGATTAGCGTTGAGTAGGTTCTCGCTTAATACCTTTCTAATTGTTTTGTCGAGTTTTAAGTATTGGGAATCTATTATTAATATATGGGAAAGCTTGTGAATATTGTAATTAAAATCAAAAGCCATGGGAATTTCGGAATTATTCATTTTTGATTCATAAGTTAGAAGATTGTTTATATTTTGTTTGGAAGCCTCAGTGATTGATTTTTTGATAATGTTAATTCGGTGATTTCTAGTGGGAGAGTAACTGAAAGTTGTCAGATGTGTTTGTTTTTGCTTTTTGTTTTTTTTTGTAATCGCAATTTTGTGAAAATGAAGATTGCATTCAAGCATGACAGAAACTGTTACCGTTTGATATTGACCTCAGTGTCCACTTTTATCTATCTATCTATCTATATATATATATTTATCTATCTCTCTCTATATATATATTTATATATACTTTGAGACTTGAAACTGACAGTCACCATGTGTTGATTCCTATTTTTCACACTACCTATATCTCCAATATTGGGCGCTTTACCTCTATTAATATAAACAATTTTAAACAATGTGTGTGTGTGTGTGATGAAATTATCGTTTTAAGGGTAAACATACTCAATATCAGGGATAGAACATATGTAAATATAACAGTGGACCCTGAGGTCAACACAGCGGCGACATCCTGTTTCATGGTTGATAGCCTGAAGATTTGCGTTCAAGCATGAAACAGAATGCCACTGCTCTGTGTTGACCTCAATGTCCACTTTTATATATTATTTATTTTTAGAGTTTTTCATGGTTCCAAGTGCTAAAACTATTTTAGGCATTACTCTATATTTATATTAATATGAACGCATATTGGAGTGGAATCTTCGGGCGAGCCTAGTTCGATTTCCGTGCTAGTCCATTGATTTCACTTTCGCATATATGTCCTTGAGAAAGACAGGAGACAGACATTTGGATTAAATAGTTGAATAGACTGAGCTCTCTAGCGGTGTATATCAACCAGCCTAAAAGAAGGAAAATTTCAAATTCCAAGCTGTGGAGAAAGGCAACGGGGAACCATTTCTCTATCTTTCACAAGAAGGCGTGACAATTTATGGATAATAAAATGAAAAGGAATCTGAGAAGAGCTATGGTCGCCTACCTTCTGAAGGGTGATGACATAAAAAAGATGTATGTAGTGGCTTTCGTTCGAGATGAAGTGACAACAAGTTTCTTCAATACCTCAGCAATTACTTCAGTGGCATATCTGTGCTCTGGTAAGTAGGGTAGGTAATATAGGCTCCACTTGGCGTGAGGAGATCAGGATGTCACGGAACAAATTATTTCTGTTTATATCTCTGAGATGAGGTATTATGATTATTTATATCATTCCAACTGTTATCCTCTCATTATTGCTGGAAAATGTTCAGGAGAAACAATGATTTTTTTAAAATGACATCAAATCAGTTTACAAACATTAAAATCACTATTTGATTTTTTGTATAAATAAAAAATAATTTTTAATACATAATCAGTTCACTATCTTTAATCCTAAACTTAACATATTTCATACTTCCAATAGCTGGTAAAAACCATAGTAGAAAATGAATAGTATATATCATACTATAGTAGAAAATGGACAGTAGGTATCATACTATAGTTGTACCCACTACTTTCCGAGCAAAGTTCAAATATTTTCTCGCTGGAAGAGGCAAGAATTGAAAATCTTTCAATTTTATTTTGCAGTCTGTTGATACCCAATGTTTGAGAAGTACTTAAAATATTCATAAACTTCTCTCTCTATATATATTTTTTTTATAATTGATGATGAATAAATGATTTTAACTTGTGTTTTAACAACTGAAGGTGGAAAAGATTTTAAATTGTCTTAAAATTGATGGTAAAAATAAATAAACTTCTATGTTAAATCTGTGTGTTGTTTTTTTTTTAACATTGCCTGCCTTCATAATAATAAAAATATTTACCAGAACCGGCAAAATTTTTTAAGACATCTTTTTTAAAACTTTAAGACATCAACTTCTTTTTCTCCTCTTTCTCTCTCACTCTCCCCATCTCTCACTCGCCTCATTTCTTTCCCTTTCTCTATCTCCCACTATCAACATCCACTCCTTTTTATTTTATTTTATCCTTCTGTCTTTTTATTTGTTGTTCTTTCTTTCTATATGTTTGATATTTTTCTCCATCTCAACGACCTTATCTCACTATTTTTCTCACTCATTCTTTCTTTTCTCTACTGCTATACCTTTTTCTTTTTCTTCCTTTCCCTTTCTTTTTTTTCTTATTCTCCCCTTGCAGTTTTACTCTCTCTTTTCTTCACATGTATCTTTCTTCCATATTCTCATGACCTACCCTTTCACCTGCCTCTTCCTCTTCGTTTCTCTCCCTCTATCCATTTCCCCAAACTTCATGTTCTCTCTTCCTCTTTCTCCCTGATTTTGCCTTTTCTTTCTTTCTTCCTTCCTTGTCTCTCACTTTCTCTCTTTCACTCTCTCTTTCTCGCTCTTATCTCTTTCTCTTTTTGTTTATCTATAACAATCAATTTAATTTTGCTTCTTTATAAAAATTACAATAACATACAAAGTAAAAATAAGACGCCATGAACTGTTTCCAATTAATGATCTGGCTGAATAAATTATCCAAATGATAAAATCTAAATCTGAAAATTTATTTTCTAATCTTCTTTTGTGTACCGTATTACTTCAAGTTCATGGATCTCCGCAGTTCTAAGTAATGTTTGTCCCTCATAGTGTCTACCATCTTTTTACAGAAGCTCGTTAGGTAAGTCTGCCCTTTACCTCTGCCCAACTTCCGTTCAATATGTCCAGTGAGTGTTACATTCTCCAAACTCTCTTTTCTCATTATGTATCGAAGAAATTTCAACTCTTTCTTATTCTTCATTCTTTTTTTTTCCATTTTCCTTAAGACTTTCTCGTTACTCCGTCCATGTTATTCTCAGTATCATCCTGTAGAACCTTATCTCTCCTGTTCATCTGTGAGGAAATTATCCAGCGTTCACTCTCATATAGGATGATTGATATTACATAGCAATTCAACACTCTTTTCTTTGTTTCTAACAAAACTTTTCCCATTTCTTAATAGTTTGTTTAGCGTTTGGAAGGCATTTTTCGCTATTCTACTGCCCCTTCGGATTTCTCTATCGTATTTCCCATCGTCTGTTATAACACATTCCTGATTGTTAAATCTCTGTACCTGCTTGATTTTGATTTCATCAATTCGTAACTCGTATCTAGGGTTGTTCCGATTACTGACGTGCATGCTTTCTGCCCTCCTGTAATTGATACTCTTTTCTTCCCACTTTCCTTCACTATCATGTCTAGGTCTTTCTCCAGGTGTCTTGGGTATAACGATAAACTACATCCGGCAACAAGACCTCGGATCGAAAGATTAGAGTTTTAATTGCTGTTGTTTCCAGATCCACCCTAACTCGAAGTGGGAGGTAGTACCTGTTAGGGTAACTGTTAGGGTACCAGCTATGAGCAAATAGTTAAACTCCAAACAAAAACAAACAATACATTTTTATGATAAAATGACCAACAATATATTTTTATAGCTAAATGACAATCAATGCAACACTAAAAAATATTAAAAAATACATTTTTATAGTAAAATTACCAACAATACATTTTATGATCTACAAACTAGATATCTGAAAATATAAAATTATGAACAGAATATCTGTAGTTGAAAGCATAAAATTACATACAAAATATTTAAATTTCTGCCTTAAATAATCCATAGAGTTTGATATGCCACTAAACAAAATCAAACAATCAACATGAAAGAATTCTTTCATTAGATGAATCCATATAATATCCTAAAATTTCTTAAAGAAATCAAACCGTATTCCAAAATATAAGTTCAACAAAGCTACAACATAAAGCACATATATCACTGCCTCTAGTAATTATGTTCACACAAACATTTATATGCCCAAATGCTGAGCATCATCTACCATGTATTCAATTGGGAAAGCGGAATAACATATATCATATTTTTATTACTACAAAGCGAGAAATACTGAAAATTCAATTTCGGTATTAAATGAACTATAAAGAGTTGATATGTCCTTAAACAAACAAAACAAACTAAAAGTTTTTTTGTTTTTTTTTCTGAAACTGTCACCTGCACGATGTCATCTGCATATCTTTTGTTAATAAGATTGCGCCCAACCGATAATAAATCCTAGTAGAATTTCTAGTTCTCTTAGGATTGCCTCGCTTTAAAGGTTAAAGAAATCCGCCGAGAAGATACATCCTTGTCTTTCGCCCCTTTCTAGTTTTATATACTTGCTCAATTCCCTTTCTGTCTATATGCAGGTCGTTTTCTTCCAGTATAAGTTCTAGATTACTGTAATGTCTTTCCCAAATCCAATAGTCAAATATATTAATGTGTTATGATAATTTACCCATGCACGTATAGATTTTCCCAGCTATAAATAAGGGCAGTTACTGCCTTTTAGAGAGTGAAGTTACCAGCAGTCATCTCTGACAGTCGGATCGAACATTCTTGCTGTAACACTCTCGTTTGTATATGTCTGTTTTACCGTTTTCTGTTAATATATTTGTTTAACTCAATTCCCCTCTTTGTGTCTTAACAAGGCCACAACATAACGTTGAAAGAAATGTCACAAATACAGTAATTGTCGTAATTGTTTGCATAACAATCATTAATATTCCTAATATTTCGGCTACATCGGCCCGAGAAGGACACTACTTTCACCCTACAAAACACAGACAAAATTTCGTAAGCGAGAATTCCCCGGCATTTAAGAGACATTGATGATTGTTAAACAAAGAATCTACGCTTGTTTAGAAAGCTTTTCATTCTCAAATTAAATATTTATATTTATTTATTTATACATTTGTTTTGCATTATTTTATTTTATTTTTAGATTCCATGTTGAATAAAATATACATCTCTTCCTAACTAGCAAACAACCGATCATAATAAATTGCAACTTTCTCCACTTTACAGAATTCCCTGAATTGCCATATTTTTCATTGACAACGTCAGGAGCAGCAGGAAAGGAACACATTTAAAATGGTATCGGCCATTTTTCTTGTTAAGACTGTGTGGCTTATAACCTTTGTTCTTTGCTCTATTCAATAATATTCTAAATCATATTAGCGTGCGAGTGTCATTACGTGTCAGAAGCGCTTTAGAATTTATTCGGTTTAAACATCTTCTCTTTGTGGAAGATCAAACTGCAATAAATTACTTGATTCTACATTCATTCAGATCCACGGCGGCAATGATAAATGGAAACTGTTTCAAGCACTGTTTGAGCCTAAAGGTCAACAGCTGATGATGAACTTATCGAACGCACGAACTCTAACGAAGCAAAAGGAAACACATTCAAAGAAAACAATAAATTGATGCAAATATTTTAAATATTCGTGATAATTCTAAATATTAGTGTGCATCAAAAGTATTTTCATTTTGTACATATCTTCATTCAATTGCTTTTTTCATGCACACATTTGAAGAATAAGTCTAGCTACACTATATCATTTCTTGTATTAGTACAAATATATACGAGATGCATTTCAAAATCTTTCAGGCTTTTAGGAGGCAGTTATAACTCTAATAGATTATTGTAATTTTGGTATATCATTACGATACAATTACTAAACTGAACTGCTAACATTTGTCATTCTAGATTAAAGGAGGCTGCTGTAACAGCTCTTTGAACACACACTACTAAGCACTGCTTGTCAATTTGCAGAATGCAGTCGGGATGTGAAGACAATTTGGAAAATCGCTAAGCAATAAAGTTTTGTGTTGACAGTGATGGGCATCAAAACTGTCCTTCACCCTCCCTACAGTCCAGGTATTGCTCCCTATTATTTTTGGTTGTACCCCAAGCTGAAGGAGAAACTCAAAGGCAGTCGTTTTGAAGAGATTGAGAAGATGAAGGAAACTGTGACAAGATCCCTGAATACCTTCACTTTGGATGACTTCCATGAGGCCTTCATGGAGTGGCTGGAATGGTACAAGTACAAGTTAGGGGACCCTACTTTGAAGGCGATTAGAGTTTCGTACTTTGAAATTAATAAAGTTATCCCTGAAAATGTCTTAAAACCTCTGGAATGTACCAGAAGAATATATATATATATATATATATATATATATATATATATATATATATATATATATATATAAGAAATAGACAAAGTCCGACAATTTATTTATTAAAGACATTTTTTATGTGTAACGTTCTTTTTATAGATTACATTTACCGGCTTGAATGTCCGAGAAATTTTCATAGAAAATATTCGTCCTTTGAAAGGATTCGAACCTGTATCCGCTCGGCCACAAAGGATCGTTTGGTTGGCAATGTCGAATTTACTGCTTATAAACTTCAATCTTCCATGAATCTCGTACATTCATAACTGCTCATGGCGTATCAAATGTAAACAAATGACGTCACACAACCAAAATTTCGAAATACGTAGCCCATTACATACAATCCCTACATAAGGAAGTCAAATCCTACATCAGAGACACAACATATCTACTAAAAAAAATTAATCACATAGAAACAGTGCCAGAGAATGCTATTCTAGTGGCTATGGACATAAGATCACTCTATTCAAACATTAAACACATCGAAGGGTTAGCCGCTCTTCAGTAAGCACTTACTAAGAGAAGAAAACAACCCCCCCACAGAAGTTATCATAAAGCTCATGGAGCATATTCTTACATTGAATACTTTCAACTTCAATGGAGCACACTACCTGCAAGTAAGAGGCTGTGCCATGGGCACCATTGCAATTCCGTCATATGCTACAATATTCATGGGAAAATTTGAGGAGAACCATATCTATTTCCCCATCGGTAGCTACTGCATATTCTATGCAAGATATATCGATGATATATTCTTTGTATATACGGGCAGAGACGACTAACTTAGCCAATTCCTCATGACCCTAAACACAGTACACGACTCAATTAAGTTTGACTATGAAAAGTCCACAAGATCGGTAACATCTTTAGACACCCGCATTTACATAGATGAAAACAGGAAACTAAAAACGACACTACTCACTAAAATCACCGACACCCGCAACTATCTACACTTTAAGTCT
>OZ010581.1:44127351-44154851 GCA_963932145.1 Acanthosepion lycidas | reverse complement strand
TCCTAAAAAACCGATACCTAAGATTTAAAATACATTCTAAAATAAAACATCTTTCTTGAAGCATTTATTCTAGTTTTACTTTCAAGCTAATAGATCAAATTTAATATTTCCAATAAGCAAAATATTTTACTGTATTTCAAACCGAATTTTAATTGATTTGAATGACTTTTTATAAATATCAGTAAAATCGATAACACCGTCCATATTGACAAATCTGTCAACACAGCATAATTCTCGTTCTTAAAAATTGTTTTAAAAATAAAATATACATTTCTGAAACGTTATTTGACAAAAATTAGCTGATTTAAAGTTTAATTCATCTGAATTGAAACAAATATTACTTACTTTTAGTTTAAAATATCGCAGAAAACATGTTGACATATATATCAACAGCCTGGTGTTTGGAAAATCTGTTTTAGGATTAGATAATTGTATTAAAATTATATGAAGAATAAAACGTAAAAGCCTTTTTTATATAATCTAATTAGCTACCCAGTAATCTTTAAAATTCATAATATTGTAAACATTCTAAGATTTTATTGAATTTTAGGTATTTTGGTTTTATAATTTTAATTACGAAGACGGTTGTTAAGGACCTGTTAGAAAATTACCAATAAATCTTAAATTTACTATAGTTACCGTTCTTATTTTCTGATAATCTCGTGTATGGGCGCCCATATTTACAAAAAATCAGTACGTTTATACACGCACAAAAAAAAATCAAAATTATTTTTAAAATGCAGCAGTTCGATGATGTAGTACGCTTTAACATTTGTAATTAGTACATAGTTATTTAATAACAATATCACTTTACGGCTACAAATTAATACAGAGTTTTAAAAGATATAAAAGTTTATAAATCATTCTAATTAAGATACAAAGCAATTCTTGTAAAAATTCGTTATTCATCAAAAATTTTCTTTTTCATAAAGCAATAGTTTCCATAATATATTTAACTCTTATGAGTTAAATATATTATGGAAACTACTGTATTAATTTGTAGAGGTAAAGTGATATTGTTATTAAATAACTATGTATTAAAACAATTAAAATGTACTAAAGCAATTAAAATGTACTAAAGCAATTAAAAGATTTTACTGATTAAATAATGTCTTAGTTTTATTGCATTTTTTATTTTGCGATTCAGAGCAGATTATCTCTAAATCGGTGTTCTGTTTGATCAAAAGAAATGATGCTTTAAATTTTCCAAGGACTTGTATAATGATATAACAGTTAAGCACTACAAAAATTAATTTCTCGAAGTTTCATAAAATTAAACGAATGGGCGTGACAGATATAAAAAAAAATATTTTTACCAAGATTTTCTAAAAAAGAAACGGTTCAAAAATAATTTCTTTCATTTTTGAAAGTTTCATTAAAATGCAAGAATTTCCAAATCAACTTTTTTTTTTTTCGAAACAAATTTATGGTCCCGCATTGATGCCAGATAAACAAATTATTTAACGAAAATTTAGAAGGTTCTAAAAGTAAGTAAAAAATAATTTTTATATAAAAATATGATTTGGTTTTTCCTTTTAATAATAACACGAAGATTTTGACGATAAAAATTTGTTTTTATTAAGTTTGGGGCATCTTTTCATCATGTATGCTCATTTTTTTAACAAATCTTTGGAGATTTCTACATAAATGCTAATGCGTATGATACATAGTAGTTAGTATATGTATGTAAATATATTTAACTAATAATTATGGAAGATTTCGCTCGTGTCTGATGAATAACAAAAAAGGATGGTCGAGTTTTGATTTGAAATCAGTTCTTCTTTGATCGATTATTTGATAAAAAAAAGAAGCTTTAACTGACAAATTATTCAGATCGATGATTAGATTTTGTCCGCGAAATCATGGAGTATCGTTGAATGAAAGGCTCGTTATAAAAACAAATGTCGTTCGAAATATTATTTTTGTAAAATAACTGGTACAATTCGGAATTCATTTTTTGTACTAAAACTGTTTAGTTTGTATGTTTTTTCCTTCTTGTTAAATGATTGAGCTTTCTATTATCGCGAAAGGGAATGCTGATTTTATCAATAAATCAATATCCTTCGTTTTGTTTTTATCTTTTATTAACTCTTTTTCTTAACCTTCTGCCAATTTCCCATGATGCTTTTTTTTCTAGTTTTTTGGCATCATCAGAGAGTTTATAACTTCACGGTTCCTTTTATTCTGTTTTATTTGTGCTTAGCAAAATGTTCGTAGTTGAACGTATAAATGTGTGTACATATGTGGGCATTCATATCCTTATTTGTATATATGCATTTATGTATTTTGAGGATGGATCAAAAGTCCCTAGCTTGATACGTAATTATGAGATGAATCTTGATCTGAAATTTTCACTGTATAATGTATCTCCGTTATTCATAATCACAACTGAATTTAGGTGCATTGGCAAAGGAGATTATGTTGGCAAATACCTGTTGTTTAAAAAATATTATTATTGATGCACCTATGTACCTGTACTTTCGCACATACATAGACCATGCATATATACATTGTGTGATGGATAAATTGTCGTCTAAATTACGCAAAAATGAAAATAATATTAACATTTAATTTTATCAAAATTACACAAAAATATCTTGAAATACTAAAGAGTAAATTTATTCAATAAAATTACCATTGGCTTCAACCACTGCCTCCAGATGACTTCGGAATTTCCTGCAACTCTTCTGAACGGCTTCCTTGATTAAATTGGGGAATGCTGTCATAATCCTTGCCTACATGTCATCGTTGCTCAACTGCTCCCCACATATAATAATCAAGGGGTTTGCAGTCTGGGGATTTAGGTGGCCAGATGTTAGGGTATTGTGTAAGGGTAATGTGGTCGCAGAAATACTCTGACAGCCGAGACTCGGTTCTCCTGCTTGTGTGACAGTACCAATCATAAGGTTTTCCAGCAGCCACCCTCTTCACCCGGGACAGCACTACCTCCTTAAGGCACTTGATTTAGGCCTCAGTGTTGAGTCTGAGGACTCGTGGTAAGATTAATGGAGGCATAACAGATTTCTGGCGGAGTGAATTGCATCATAGTGTCCAACAGACTCTACGATACAGTGCAGTCAACACAATCAAAAACAAACAACGCACATGAGCGAAATTAAAAATAAAAAATAGAGATAATTTAGCCATCGCACCCTGCATATACGTGTGTGTGTGTGTGTGTGTGTGTGTGTGTGTGTGTGTGTGTGTGTGTGTGTAGATATGTAGAAAAATAGGAAAGAACACGTTAAGTAAATAATCTGGAGTTCTTTAGTATTTTTGTTTTTATTTTTAAAAACAGTGCTCCATACAGAAGTAGAGCAGTCATCAAAAAAAAAAAAAATTGTACTTCAGTGCGACGCGTTTCTGTACGAAACAGCCCTTTAGGAAAAATAAATAAATAAATAAAACCAAATTCTCTAGAGACTTAACGACATATTATAGTGCCAAAAGCTATCTTTCACTGTGACTAACCAGACGATGTGCGTACATGAATGTCATCATTAGCTTTGAACTGGACACCCCGACCCTACATCGGCTTGACCTCTTTTAGGCCCCTTATCAAAATGGTCGCTCCAGCCGTTTCCATAGTAATAAATTTTGCGAATGAACATGCTTATAAAGATGCGTAAATTTCAAGATTGGTTATTCCTGAATTTTCGCTTGAGGATTCAATTTAATTTTAATAATTATATTGATGTTTTCGGCTCTCGTTTTTGAAACATCAAAACTCTTATGTAGCGGAGGAATCATATTTTTTTATAAAAAATAATTATTATATATACATATATGTGTGTTTATATATATATATATATATATATATGTGTGTGTGTGTGTGTGTGTGTGTGTGTGTGTGTGTGTGTGTGTGTGTGTGTGTGTCCATACATACATATATAGATAGATAGATAGATATTGATATGAATATGAATATGTGCTAATATGCTAAGATGCAGATAAATATTATAAATAAATATTTTATATACACCTTTGTATATCTATGTAAATGTGGATGTATATAATATATTTGTATATGTGGATAGGTTATTATATTTCTGTGTACATTTATATTATATTTGAAACTACATATTAAATGTGTATAATTGTATTTAAATTAGTTATATGCTTATATTTGGAGGTATGTAAGTGCGTACACACCCACACATACACACACATGCATACATATATATATATATATATATATGTGTGTGTGTGTGTGTGTGTGTGTGTGTGTGTGTGTGTGTGTGCCTCCTTTGTAAATCACTAGCGGATCTTAAATGCCACTTAAGATTATCGCATAATCTTTCATAACTGAATCAATAAGCTGGCAGATTCTCATACGTCGAAACCGACGGGAGAGTCCATTATTATTATTTATTATTATATACATATATAGGCAGCATATTTTCATTCAAGCATTTTACTTTGCACAATACAGACATGTGATGTCTATTTTTATAATAATCCTTTCTAGTTCTCTAATTAGCTTCTTGATGTTAAGTTGAAATTCATCAAGACAGACGCAGTAGTTTTTGTTAACCCAAGTACTTTTGATCTCCTCCGAGATCATCATTGGGGTGAATTGCAAAGACAAACTTAACGTGACTGTGATTCTTGTAATCGCTATTTTAGTAAACACGCTTGAACGCGCGCTGTTATAATTATTTTGAAATTTTAAATTTATCCGTTGTAGCTATGACGTTTTTGTAAACAAGCGTCCAAAATATATGTGTGTGTGTGTGTTTGTGTGTGTTAATGTGTGCATATTTTTAAGGTAAGGTATGCTATATTTATGGGTTAAAGTGCTCAATATCACGAATAGAGCGTATGTAAATATAAAAGTGGTCATTTAAGTCAATCACCCAGAGGCGACAGTCTGTTTAATGCTAAACACAATCGTCGGTCCATGTGCGTTGTGTTTTTGCTCGACTTTTTATACATACAGGTCAGTGATACATTGTGGACAGTATATTGCATTGTGGCTAGTCTATAAAAGTCTTTTGCAATGTGTTTCGTTTTTATCAAGGGCAAATGTAAAAATTTAATTGAGAAAAACCGTATTTATATAAAACAAAGAAAGTATTGTTATGAAAAAAATTTATACTTTCAAATTTAACTTTGATAATATTCGAAAAAAGGTAACTACAACGGACGCTAACTGATGTAGTTTTGACATGTTGTTAAACGAAATTGAGTTAATTTTGTTTTGTTATTATCTTTTAAAGCAATGAGTTAACAAGTTTCCTTTAATTTTTCAATGTCTTTATGACGTACATAGCATTTCACTTAAGAAAGGAGATATTTGAAAATACAAGAACATATATTGCATTATTTCCATTTCTCTTTATTAATATTTCCTTTACAGATATATTCATTTATGTTTCAAATCATATATATATATATATATATATATATATATATATATATATATATATATATGAGAATCTGTGCCCGTATGCGAAATTGTATTTCTGTACTCGAGCTTGTGCATATACATAGATGTATGTATTTTGGTAGTGTATATATGTCGTGTACGCACACGGGACAGTAACTATGTAGTTCTGTTCACTAATTATAACCTGCCAATATAGACGATGTCCTTTCCTCATTGTTGGCTCTCCGATGTTAAATACATCAAGTGACGCATCGGACGCTTTTACGACGACATTATTACCTCCCTTCTTCGTCTTTTCTTCCTCCCCATTTTCACCCTTATGTCTTTTTATCGCTCCTTCCCCACCCCAACACAATATCCTCGTACACCTCTCCCATCCCCGTCTTCTTTTTTTTTCACCCACACACTTCTGACGAATGCCTCGTGCCCCTCACTTTCTCCTAAAACTTCCTTTCCAAACGACAAACGACCTCATCAAGACTCCATCGAATTGTCTAGATGTCAAAGCGGCTCTCACACAACGCTCTGCACTTTACTACCCCCTCCTGCCCCCTTCCTATTCTGTGCACTGAATTTAGCAGCATAAGTCAGGGGTTGAGATTTCTACTGAGATATTTATCTGTCTGTATCTGTGTGTACGTAGGTGTGTGGGTGTGTGTGCTAACATGCATTAGTTCAAACATATGTATGTATTTATGAATGCAATAGAAGCGTATACAGATATTTGAATTTAAGTTCATACCTAAAAGTATACATGTTTGTTTTAGACTTTTGTAAAGATTACGTCGCTCTAGTATTATAAGTTTGTCCTTATGATCATATGCGTTTTCTTCCCGTATTTATTTCGCTTATACAGCGAGACTTTGCTTTAAAAGCAGAATTAAAATTCACAAGCCATTTTCTGTGCCAGTTAACCACTGACTGGAGGTCTTTTTTGAGAGCAGCGGCCAGGTTAACGTTGT
Organism: Acanthosepion lycidas; assembly: GCA_963932145.1. Classification (NCBI taxonomy): domain Eukaryota; kingdom Metazoa; phylum Mollusca; class Cephalopoda; order Sepiida; family Sepiidae; genus Acanthosepion; species Acanthosepion lycidas. Next base: position 44,148,500 of record OZ010581.1, on the reverse strand, counting down.
CAGCGCTGAAGGATATGCTAATGAGACGAGTAAATTCTCCCTCCAGCTATGGGTAAATAGCAGGACAGACCGGGTTCTATAGCCTTGAATGTCATCTGCATAGATGCCTACTTAGGAACTGATGACATCAGGACGATCATTGATAAAGATCAGAAATAGTGTAAAACCCAGGATACAGCCTTGAGGGACAACTGCGTTCGAGTGAAAGGATCTGGAAGCGAGCTTGTTCGGAATAACTTTCATTTCACGATTTGATAGGAATGATTGGATTAATTCAAATAATCATGCTGTAATACCGTATCCCTGAAGCTTACGTAGAAGACCAGAGTACCAAACCCTGTCAAACACCTTTGAGATATCTAGAGTCACAGCTCGAGCATCACCGTTATTATCAAGAGCTTGATATACATATTCGGTTATGGCCGTAAGCACGTCAGCGGTAGACCTGGCAAAACAGAAACCATATTGTTTATTAGAGCGTACGTCGTGAGAGGTAGGATGCTTAACCACTTCAGCATTGATTAGAGCCTAGAATACATTGCCGAAACGTAGTAGGAGACTGATAGGGCGGTAGTTCTCCTGAGTTCTTAGAAAATGAGTTACATCTTACTCAGATAAGAGCTGACTCCTCGGTTCAGTGATTTCAGAGTCTATAACTGTTGAGACGATTTAATTTCATAGGTATCAGGCATATATGACAGATAAACTCTGTATCCTTGATTGGGTTGATTGGATCTGTATGCCCTGCAAGTCTCCTGTGTAATTCTATTTGTCTCTTCAGTTCAGATGAGAATGATGTTGATTGCAAACAACACAGGTCTTGTCTGCAGGATAATGAGACAGGTGAGCATAGTTGACTTGCTTCTGATTTTTATAATGAGATGGTTTACATAACCTATCCTCAACAACAGCATGCCCTCACACACCAAATTTCCAAGACTGCATATTTGTTGGCAAATCAGAGTGAGTGCCTCTTTGGAAATCACGCTTCATCTGATGATGACTAAGACATTCATCCTCCAAGGTGTTGTATTCCTCCCTAATAAAATGCCTCCAATCTATAATTTAAACTTAGCTCTTTCCAATTCTGCACATCCATTGAATCATGTATCAAGTTTGGGGCAGGTAGCGTTATATATATATATATATATATATATATATATATATATATATATATATATATATATATATATATATAGTGATTGCCACACATATATATTGTTGTCCATGGCCCCTAAGATCACTCTCGAGACCAGCAAGGTATCAGGCATATATGACAGATAAACTCTGTATTCTTGATTGAGGTGATGGGATCTGTATACCTTACAACTCTCCTGAAAATTGTAGATAAAATTATATTTCATGTTTTTGTGCTCTTTATATTTGAGTCCTTTTGACCGTCTCGGTCATTATCAAAAACTAAATATGTATGTTATTATCGTACGGTGGAGTAATGGATAGCCACTGGGTTTGTGGAATCGGAGAGCCGGTTTCGAATTCCAGTCAAATCCATTACATTCACTTACGTGCTAATACCCTTGGGAAAGCTATGAATCCTCGTCTTCTCCCCCCAGCTATGGGTAAATAGCAGGACATACTATGTTCTGTAGCTTTGGATGGAAACTGGCCTACCGCAAAAAGAAATGGCTACCTACTGCGGGAAAAAATATGCCTAGTCAGTCATGTATCAAAAGATACATGATCGCCTAAACGTGTATGACGCATGGCACATAACTGTCTGGCATGTAATTGATCCTCACCGGGCGTCTTCGTCTTTCCCACAGTGGTTTCCCTCAGTCTTTTCTATATTTTCTGCCTCTTCAGTTATGTATCAAAATATCACGCATGGCATATAACTGACTAACTGTTACAGGGTGAACCAAAAGTAGGTGGACAGTAAATGATAATATTTATTTTGAGGTTACATACTATTACAATTAAATTTTGATAAACAATTATTATTGCATATACAACTTATCAAAAACAAAAGCACACCATAAAACTGTTGTTCACCATGACGGTCGTCTTCGAGTATAGAATCCAGAGGTTAGCAGTGAATATTTCGGAGACAGTAGGAAAGCGTTGTTCAGGTTAGCAGTGGATATCGCATCAAAGTAGCAGAGCGAAGTACTTCCTTCTGTTCATCTTCGCCTGACAAGTTGGCACTGGTCATTCGGGTAGGGTAAACAAAAATGGCCGCCTTTATACACGACGGATTGAATGTTCTACGTCTTCTGATTGGTTAACCTTCTATTGGTGGACTATAAAGTGAGTCAAGGCATTTTGACTAACTCACTAGTACACATATATAAACAAAAAACTGTAACAAAAACTTCATAAAAAAGATTTTTTTTTTCATTTTGAAATCAGCAAGTAGTAAAATAATTATATTTCGATTATGAATTTTATAGCGAAACTTCCGACGGGTGTTATCTATGTTGTCGCTGTTATAAACATTTCGTTTGTCACTATAAAATTGATAAGTTCTTTTGTATTTCTATTGCAATAGACTTAATTATTTGAAAAATAAAGTAAATATTATACGATAATACAATACAAAAGCACTGAAAATTTTATTAACGCATCGCAATTTAAATAGCTCTGAAGTCTACCTTCCACGCTTCGACAAAATTTATGCACAAGCATCTTTGTGCATTAATTTCTTGAAATGCACCTCTCAATGTAATTTTTCATATCACCAACACTTCGTGGTTTTCAACTATAAAAGTTGTCCTTAAGTTTTCCCCAAAAGAAAAAAAATCCATTGGAGTAGGGTGAACGTGCGGACGAATCAATTGGACCTTTTAGGCCAATCTATTTCTCAGGAAATGTTTTAAGATACTCACAGAGTGCTATTGAATAATATGGAATGGCACATCATGTGAATTAGGCTGTTGTTGTAATTTATGGAAAAACTTGATTCATTAAAATTTCGAGATACTTATTGCCTGTGACTGTTCCATAAAAAAATGCCCCTAAAACACTAGAACTTGAAATGCCGCCCCAAACAGTGACACCAGTCTGAATTAGTTGTATCTCTAATGTTGAATTATGTCGGTTCATATGACCTGATAATTTGAAAGAAGACTCATCGGTCTACACAATATTATCTAAAATTATTGGATATTCTTTAATTTCGTTCAGCATGATCTCACTAAATTGCAGCCGCCTATCTGGTCATCTCCCAATAAGCCATGAATTGGCTGTGGACGATAAGTTTTCAACCCAATAGATTTCAGAATTCGTATAATAAAGGTTTGTGAAATGTCCAATTCAGCTGACGCTCTTCTGCTGGACTTTTTGGAGCTATGAAAAAATGCTTCGGCAACAAGTTGCTTATGGTCCTCCGTGCAAACTCTTTTGGTCCGACCAGTTTTTGAGGTGGTGGGGGGGCATTTAGAATTGAGCCATTGGCCTCAAATGGTTCGTCTCTTCGGGGCTTGAGTACCAAAGATTTCGACCCTTTTTGTTCTAACAGTTTTAGCATTTTAAGACTTTCAATTCTCTTTTAATACCCATTTTCTTGCATCAGTATTTAAATTATTTGCCATTATGGATTCTCTGAATTATCTGAAAAGAAAAAAGGATTAAATTTAAATAAATTTTGTTATAAAATAAATAAAACACAAACCCCCATTCAACCTACTATCCACCAACTTTTGGTTCACCCTATATATATATATATGTGTGTGTGTGTGTGTGTGTGTGTGTGTGTGTGTGTGTGTGTGTGTGTGTGTGTATTTATGTATGTATGCATGTATATATAAGAAAATTCTCAAACAAGCTAGAATCTCCAGATCGGTAAACGAACCGCGCTTTCTCTGTCTACAGGAGAAAATGGAAATAATTAAGTTCTTGAATAGTGACATATTAAATCAAAGATATGAAACTACGGTAAATTGCAAACATATTAAGGAATTAGCCTTACAATCTTGCGAAACTTCATAACTCAATAATCACTCCTCTTATGTAATATTATCTTTATATAAACATTTTAATGTTATCATTAGTGATTTATTCTAGTTTTAGGTATTACATTGGTTAGTATTCCTAAATAAAAATTTAGTTTAAAATTTATTTTGTATCTAATTTATAATGTAATGTTGGTTTCGTTAAGTATTGTATTATTTCTTAAATTGTCCTTTATTTACATTCTATGGATAATTTTGTTTGATTTCATTAAAAATGGCATAAAATTTGAAACGCGACATTGTAACTGATGTATTACTATCTGTTGGCGTTCCATTTCCGGTCAAATTTGAATTCTCTTTTTCAGCATAATTTCATTGGCTTAACACGTATCAACATCTTCTCATATGTTATTTTCTTAACTTCCCTCTTCCTTTGTATCTGTGTAATTTTGAATATAGTCCTCTCTTTCTTTTGTCTTTCTTTCTATTTTCTTGGTAGTAGGGTTAATTTGTTATGCTTTCTTTTGCCTTTTTTTCTTTCCTCTTCCTTTTCCTTTTATTGATTTCCCATTTTCTTTGTTTTTTTCTTTATAAAACTCCTTTTTAACCTGTACGCAAATTTTTCCAAAAATGGAACATGAAGTGATGTTTCATAAATTGCAATTTTAAATAAAATCGTTTATTACCATCATTGGAGTTGAAAATTTGCCTGCACATTCGCAATGTGTGGAAAGAGCAGTTAAATTAATTACTGAAGCTTCATAAATTTATGTGAACAAGAAGCAAGGCACAAGCACATTATTACTAAATCATTGTGTCATCAATAAGACTATTTCTTTAAAAGGGAAATTATATGAAAAAATTTATCTACATTATAATGCAATATGTTATACAGTGCAGTAGTTTTAGTGCGATTTTTAATGAACAATTTAAATTTAAAATATTTTGGCTTATAATTTGTCCCTATTTGTATTATGGTCTTATATACACTAATATTTTATTTAATTATAGCCTAACAAATGGTCTAAGATCTTATTTATTGATTAGCCTTTTTGTAATCTTTTACAATTTCTACAGTCTTCACTTATCGAATACAGTAAAAATTTACATATTTTGCTTGTGGGGATTCATAATTAGAATTCTGATTTGAATATATTTTCCATCAATGTATCTAATACAAAAATATTTATTTGGATTTATTCTTGAAATATTAGGTTGGTGCAAAAATAATGTCGTTTTTTCACATAGTAACATATGTGAGAAAACGACATTATTTTTGCACCAACCTAATAGTAAAACTTTGAAGCCAGTTTGTAAGCGAAAACCTGCTTAAATTAGGTATTTCTGTACATGTTTCAGGCGATATTTAAACCTAAATCCTCAAACATTGGTAAAAGCTATGAATCTATTTTTTTAGTGTCAGTACTTATCACATCAAACCACAGATTTTGTATTGAGTGCAATATTAATTTTCAAAAAAGAGTGAAAAAGTAATCCGCCCTAATGCGCATTTTTGTGAATGTATCTGTAGGTCTATATCTGGAATTTTCGGTGAGGAAAAATTGAATGATAGGAAGCGGCAGCATCAAAAACAAGAAACATTTTTTGTTTTGCAAAATATACCTGACAAAATGTAAATCGTTTAAACTTAAGGAATACATACGTTTTGCAAAGGATAACACTACCGTAAAAGTTATACACGAACGCCTAGTTTGATTTTGTTTCGTTGTCCGAAGTTAAAAGTCCGGACCTTTGATGTCAGGACCTGAAGAGGAGGCGCCACTTATCAGCCAAATAAGACAGCCGATGACTGCTGGAGCAATTGATCTGAGTTTCTAAATGTAGTGATATAACCACAGATGTTCATCTGGCGGCATCTTTATATACAGTGGAGAAAAACAAATACTCGTACACATACAAATTTTTAATTCATTGTATTTCCAACTAATGAATAAACATACTTTTCATATAATTGACTGTACACAGATCCATAATAACTAAATAAAAAAAATGATTTAATGGAAATAAATCCCATTTATCGATTTAAATGGGTGAGAAAAAAGTATTCGTACAAAGGAAATTTCATATTTTAAAACTTTTAAATTGCTTTAATACGCTAGATTCAAGAGTAATATTCGCGGATGTCCCAATAATGTTATCAAGTAGCTATTTTTAGCCTAAGAAATACATATTGAACATTCTGTAATTGATATTCGTGCAAGAAGGTTATCATTATGGTAAGAGGTATAGAATTGACAAATTGGCAAAAAGAACTGATTGTTAAGCTGTGGAAAGAAGGTAAAAGTTTCAGGAACATCTCAGACAATCTGAATATTCGATTTAATACCATTAGTACATTCATTGAAGGTATAAAAACTCAAAACTGTTGAAAACCAAAAAAAACAAGTGCTCCGCGGAAGATTTCATCAAGATCTTCGAGGAAATTAATGCGTCAAATTAAACCAAATCCAATGGTTACTCGTTGCAGGGTGATTTGCTTTTATCAGAAATCTGTATTACTAAACGGGCAATAAGCAATGAAATTCATAGGAACAATGTAAAGTCACGATCCACTCGGAAAACTCCACTGCTATTGAAAAGAGACAGAAATGCCAGTTTGAAATTCGTTCGTGAACATAAGCATAAGGAAAAAACGTATTGGGAAAGAGTATTATGGACAGATGAAACCAAAGTTGAGTTTTTTGGACGTAATTCTAGAAATCATGTATGGATGGAAATATGGCGATGCCTTCAAACAAAAGAACACAGTTCCAACAGTGAAATGGCACAGTTCCAACAGTGGTGGCAGTATCATGGTTTGGGGATACTTTTTCTGCAAAAGGTACTGGCAACATATCAGTAATAGATGGTAGAATGAATGCCGCGGCATATTAAAATATTTTGGAAACAAATTTAATGATTTCGGTTGAAAAACATGAACTTCCTCCTGATTGGATCTTCGAACAAGATAATGATCCTAAGCACACTACAAAATTTTTATTTACACTACAATATGTTATTTCGGTCATTTGGTCAAATTTTCGGAAAGGAGTCCGACTGAGAACTTTTCAAACATGACTAGAGAATTTGGGCTGCTCTGCTATTAAACCCATTGCTGGAGGGAGAAGGGATGGATTCATATTTTCCCCAATTGTATTTGTGCGATATATGACCAAAATTCGAACTCGGTTCGTCGATTTTTCATTCCGATACCCCGACGGCACATCCGGAAAGAAATACAAGGATTTATTATTGGCGAGCACAATCTTAACAGGTAACATTATAAATAAAAATGCAGTAAATAAACGATGAGATTGTGTGGATGGATGGCAAAACAAGGACAATGAGGAATAGTAAAGGTTCAACAGTTACTTAGGTTAACAAAAGATCAAATGTTGTGGAGAGACATGATCATCTACTTCAAAAGGTTCAAAAATTTCTTAGGTCAGCAAAAGACATGAAGTTGTGGAGCAAATATAGCAAATTTCAAACAATTTTTATTTATTTGTATATTTGGTACATTTATAGAGGAAATGTGCTTAATATCGGAGATGGTTTGATAATCACTGATGACATAAAATTGTTAGTCATCATGCAGTGTTAATTCCTATGTTCACACTGTCTATATCTATATGTATGTGTGCTTCCAATGTGTACTTGTGAATGAAATAATGTCATCAATGAATGATAATGTTTCTTTGTAGTTAAAAAAAAAATGATTTTAGTTATATATGAGTCTGAGTGCTTTTATATGTATTTATGCGAGGATAATTATACTAGCGTAGTACCTATAAAAATGACGGTATTTAATTTGTTTTTTTCAATTGTATTTTCTCTGTTGAATATTTCAAAAACACTTAATTGCGTGTTTTTTTCCTCTTCCTCAAACTTTTAACTGCTTTCTCTCTCCAATCAGCGTCTTTCATTCAAATCTTACATGCTCATAAATATCCAGTTGTTTTCAGGGTTATTATGCTATAACATTATTAAAAATTAAATAAAAACAAAAAATATAAATGATGAATTCAACTAATAGGCTGTTTTATTAAAAAGTAAAATTCAAAGAAAATTAAATCAACGAATGTCGAGTTACAACTTAATGAACACTTAAAGAATATTTTAAGTTTATTTTTTAAAAATAGTTGAAATCGTGAGAGTTTTTTTTTAAACTGCTTTAATAGTTAAAAAAAACGGTAAAGGGAATTTTTCCAAAATAATCATAGAGGAAACTTTTGAATGCGGTGGCAGATTATAAACTTTAAAATGTCAGCTATATTATTAAAATGTAATATTGTTTTCAAAAATATATTCACTTCATTTTTTTCCTGTTTTAATTGACCTGAACGCATCAATATTATTTAAAGAAGAAATAAATATAAGTTAATCATTGAAATAATTATAAATGCTAAACATTACTATCTTTTTTTATTCCCAAAGTTAATATGCAAATGTAATGTTGCACAGATATTTCAGTAGCTATACACTGACTGCCTATATTTCTGAGATGAGGTATTATGTACACTATTTACATTATTCGGAATATTCTACTCATCTTTGTTGCCATATTTACCACAACGTTTCGGTCGTTGTACGCTCCGGCCTTCTTCAGGTAGTTGGAATATCGAACTGAACCCTTTATTTCGCTCACTGGGGTAGACTGTTCTAGTTCCACGTGCCGTGTCTAATGGATGTCAGTTATCAGTTATCTCATGTTAATTCCCCTCTCCAAATTCTCCACCGCCTTAACCAAGTATTGAACTCACACTCTTTCGGTCCTGTCACCTGGTTAAGGCAGCCATTGGCAATAGATAGATAGATAGATAGATAGATAGATAGATAGATAGATAGATAGATTGAAAAAATATGCACAAATTATATGTGTGTGTTTACAGGCTGTATAATAGTATCCGAAACAAGAGTGAATGAAACAAAGTGGATAAAGCTTAAAGACGACGCGTTTCGCCGACGTAACGAGTGTTGACTCAGGTTTGTAATGAAAGACAAAACTGTGCCTAAGGAAGATACGTTGTCATTTTTTAAGATAAGAGGCGCAATAATTTAAATTACTTGATCAGATCCGACGACTTCTCCACTTTCTTTATCTCATTATTTGTATATATATATATATATATATATATATATGCGTGCGTGTGTGTGTGTGTGTGTGTGTGTGTGTGTGTGTACAGTGAGATGCAAAAGTAAGTATACAGTAACAAAACGTGCGCACAAAACATATCAATATAATACTGTTAATAATACTAGTATAATATTTACTGTATGTCTACTTTTGCATCTTCCATGATGTCACTTCGACATGGTGACATGGCTAGCAAGCTTGTCTCGCTAGATCAATTACGACTGTGTAGTGAGTTCGATCCTCACTGGGCGCCCATGCTTTCGGCCTTGCGCCACATCTAAACTACGCTTGAAAAATCCCTATGCCATATGTGTGCTTAGCTCCGAAAGTAATACCTCCGATTTTGTCGATTCATGATGTCAAATGTAGAGGCACTTCGACATGGCGAAATGGTTAGCAAGCTTGCCTCGCTAGATCAGTTACGACTGAGCAGCGAGTTTGACCCTAACAGAGTGCTCCCCACGTGCGGCCTCGTACCACATCTAAGCTACGCTTAGAAAATCATTTCGAGCACTTTGACATAGTGTGATGGTTTCAAGCTTGTCTCGCTAGATATTTCGATAGTCACTGGTTGACACATACTTCAAGCCTTGTGCCACATGTAAGCTACGCTTAGAAAATAACGATGATGTCAGAGACGGGTGTCAATGTTTGTCCTGTAGTTTAAAGAGGTTAAATCTAACCCAGTAATAAATCATGTTGTTATTGTCAGCATTTTGACATGAAAGTGCGTAGGAGGCATCTATTTGAATTCTTCCATATAAGAATATTCCACCCATTGACGCTGAAGACCAAAAACTAAGCAAAGGTGGTGGTTAATGCGTTTCAGTCCCGACAGTGATGTGTATGATTACCCAAATTCTGAGCGGTCCTGCAGAGCTGCTGGCCCATCTCTCTCCGCCAATGTTATTTTACTCCCTACATCTATAGTAGCTTCCGTAGAAATATAAAGATGCATTACTTTCGGATCGTCCCTCCTCTCTACATTTACCGCGTCTCAAATTACTTTTAATTTTTCCTAATATTTATTAAATTAATGAAAGGATTTGGGGAAATATCTGAACTATTAATGTGCAGGATATTTCATAAAATATGTGTAAATTATAGTAGACTACAAAAAATCTACTATACAGTAGAGTACGGCATGAGTTTTATGAATATCGGCTCGGAATGAGAAATCGGAGGTCGGAGTTCGAATTCAAGTCGAGTTTGTTACATTCACTTACGCAAAAATACGCCTAGGACAGGTATGAATCCGTCTCTTCTCCCCTCCAGCTATGGGTTGAATAGCGGGACAGACTGAGTCCTATGGCCTTGGTTGACAACCAGTCTACCGCAGAAAGAAATGACAACCTAATGCAGGAAAATCTTCTGCTTCGTCAGTCATGAATCAAAAGCAACATGATCGCCCAAGCGTGTATCACGTATGGCACTTAACTGACTGATAATAAACTACATGCCACCCTTTCAATGCAGTAATAGTTTTGTGAATTGTAATGGATTTTCCAAGTTTCATCTTATCATATAAGTCTCTGAAATTTCAAGAAATATTAAATTGCAATTATACTTTCGAAACGTGCGCAAAGTTTACAAAGATAAATGATTTGAATAAAAAATTTGAAAACAATGTCGTTGTGATCATGACAAAGGTATAACGACATTAATGTGGAATATATGCTTTATATTCCGAAACTGCTAATCGTTTATCCATTTTATTTTTTGGGGCTGTTGTACTTCCTATGAAACAGATTGCATAGCACCAGAATAGCATTCCAAAGCTCATCTTTACTGGTAAATTTGCTGTCCGCTAAAATCTTCTGCTTCAGAATGCTCCACCAAATTCCAAGGGCTTACGGTCATACCACGTTGAAACACCGGTTCCCGTACTATCACCGAAGTTAAGCAACGTCGAGCCTGGTCAGTATCTAAATGGATGATCGCTTGGGAATGCCACGTGCGTGAGTGATCTAATAAATAACGGCTCGGAATTAGAAATCGGAGAGCCGCGTTTCAATTCCAGCTGGGTTCGTTATATTCACTTACGCGCAAATACCCTTGAGAATGGTATGTTCCCGTCCCCAGCTATGGGTTAATTAGTAGGACTTGCATCATTAATTCATTATCTTCAAAAAATGTATAGAATCTAAAAATATATTCTAGCTTTAAATAACCCACAAAAGGTTGATAAGCCGTAAAAAAAGAAAAACAAATTATTCAAAACCAAATTTCAATCGGGTTTTGGTTGTGCGTACAAGCCGGTCACTTCATCAGCCGAGTGTCTTCGAAATCTATTTTATTCGCATCTTACTAAGTTTTCTTCTCTAAATATAATGGACCAATATCGTGCATAAAATTAAGTTCTTTCTAATAATGTTTCCAGATGAATCTTCCAAAATTACTGTATGCCTGAACTGTCATCTTAAAATAATCTAAGAACCCACCATGGACGCACCACTTATAATTCCATCCCAAAACATCAAATCACTTCCGCTTAACTGACGTTTCAACTTTTGAAAACTGTTTCTGCCAGTAACTACCAAACCTTTATTCAATGCGTCTGTCCCTAATTGTTGGTTGAATGAATTATTGAAAATCATTCTTCATCTATTTTCATTTCTACTTTCCTTATGGAGGCTGAGGTTCTTAAATGCCACTTGCCACTTGATTTCGCACTCGATATTTTGAGCTTTTCAAATAAACTCTCTCTACAATAACGTCTAAATATATCACAGCTGAACAACGTCGAATTTTTCGAACTTTTCCCTTGATACACACATCGGCGAGATAAAGTCAACAACTTACTCTTATCAAAGCAACTTGGGAGTTGTCCAAAATAATTTGGTGGTACCTGCAAATTCCAACGTTATTTTACTTTTTGTAAGCTTTGGTGTTATTAAAAAAGATTCTCTTCATTCGTTAAATCAGCCCTAAGGCACATTTTTTTCTTTCATTTATTTTCTACAGGTTATCAACCCTTTACAGGTTATCTAAATCCAGAAAATTTTGTTGGATAGTAATACATTTTTGAGGGGATAATTATAATATAAAGATACAAGTCTCATTAATTAACCCATAGCTGGGGGAGAATAAATAGATTCATACCATTCCTAAAGGTATTTGCGCGTAAGTGAATATAACAAACACAACTGGGATTGAAAATCGACTCTCCGATTAACAATTAGAAGCCATTATATCACTCACACATCCAAGCTTGCAGTACCTAGTATTCCCAGTCAGTCACCCATCCAGGTACTCACCAGACCCAACGTTGCTTAACTTCGGTGATCGCACGGGTGTTTCAATTTGATATGGCCGTAAGCTCTAAGACACGTTTTAAAATTCTAAACTCTTCATATCTCTCTATTTGTCTGTCTGTCTCATTTTTTTTCGAAATTGTTTTTACGTTTTCTTTTTGTCCATAACATTCTTTTTTCGTTTTTTTGTTTTTTTTTTGTTTTTTTTTCTCGGTGGTCTTTCCATTATTCCTCATTCTGACTGAAAGCAAATAAAAATGAAACACTTTTTTCTTAAAGACCTATATTTAATTTTGCCCTAACATTGAGCAATTTTGTTTTTTAAATTCCCGAAAACAGTCAACAAAATTTTTTCACTCACAGTGGAAAAAGAAACTGTCATCAACATAATAATATTTCAATTAATTTCACCACTCACAATTTACAAGACATTCTTGATGCGATTTGGCCGGTTAAGCAGTTAAATAAAATGGAGAGGAAAAAAAATAACAAGCAAAAATATAATCGTTAAATACTAAGACCAATTTTAATTCGAATAGCTCTAATCCGTCGCTGTTTAGCAAGATAATTAGATATTAGGTAAAGGATATTTCGCAAGTATTTGAAAGTACAGAACTAAAATTTTATATCAATCTCACGATGAAGGAAGCGAGGTCAGCCTTAAAACAAGGATTTAAAGTCATCATGACTTCCTGGAGTCGAATATTTTGTATCTAATCACTAGTTAAGCTTTTAGATAGATAAATATGAACAGAATAAGTTAGATAAGAAAGTAAGTGTTGTGACCGAAGGAAGGTTACTGAATAGAATAATCACACGAAGGTTGGCAATGAACGATAATAATTAGAACAAGAACAGCATATATAAGATTCGCCAGCGGCGTGTAGAAGTAGTCAATTGCTAGAAGTGAACCAAGTGATCTACCAACCGCCCCACGCGGTTAGATGTGGTGCAAGGCCGAATTTAATGTGGGGTATCCGAGCCCGCAGGCTCGGCCAAAATTTTCCCGTATACCTCATATAAAACAGGGTCGGGTAGCTGTTTCCAGAGACGAGATGCTGCCTTTCGACATATCCTTATCTGGATATCCTCTCTGCTCGAAGGCAGAGAGTTTGACCAGCACAGGTTGAGACGAATCTCCAACTGCAGACCAACATACAGTATTTACTACTGGATTTATGTGAATGGGGACATACCCATTATCGTCCATAGGTATGCTAGAACATTAAGTATATATATATATATATATATATATATATATTATATTATATTATATTATATTATATTGAGAGAGAGAAAGATGAATACAGATATCAATAGAATGAGATAGATAAATAATTATATATATATTGAAAATTAACTCCCTATTTTATGTATAGTGACAAGCCAGGAATACTGACTTAACACTCTGTAACTTTTTTCTTGGGGTTGCTTATACGAACAAGTCTACTATACCAAACCAAGACTTTGGAAGAACTTGAAGGGGGAATACAAGAAGTTATGTCTTCCATACCACTAGACTTTTTGGTGGAATCAGTTGACGCGATTCCTAGGCGGTTCGAGCAGCTGGTGGCAAAATCTGGTGCCCATATCGAATTTTGAATAAAACCTCATGCTATCCTCTCATATCCATTTCTTGTAAAAAAAATATAGTTAATAAATAAATTTGAGTATTTTAAAATGGGGAATTACTTTTCACCCTGTAGATAGATAGATAGATAGATAGATAGATAGATAGATAGATAGATAGATATGTGAATGAATTTGAGCTAGAGATGACATTGGATTAAACATGTGTATGAATTTGCGTGTAAACACGCCTGTTTATATTGTAGTTTTCTCATTTAATTGTTACATATTTACTCTTTGTTTTCCCACCACACCCAGTTTGTTTAGATTTTTATGTAGGTTTTCCAGATGTGATAACTCCAGTCAAATATTTTGAGTGAATATTGATTATTACCGACAACAGCTATCTCTGTATAAATTAAGTTAAAATTATGCATACGTACACACATACACACTCACACACACATGCATATATATATATATATATATATTGTTTTATACTTATATATATATTGTTTTATATATATATATATATATATATATATATATATATATATATATATATATATATATATATATATATATATATATATATCTCCAAGTAAAGGATTGGTGTATACGGAATAAATTCTAATAAACAAAAATACTATTCTTAAAAGACTGCTCAATACAGAGTAGAGCAAATATAATATATAAATATATATACATAATATATAGTTGAAACAAAATGGCTATTTTTTGTAGTAGTGATTTTATAATATGTTTATGCTAAAATTTTCGAATAAGTTTTATATATATATATATATATATATATATATATATATATATATATATATATATATATATATATTAAAGCTTTCAGCAATTAAACAAGTCTATGTCGACTTAAGGTCTACACTTAGTTTCAACCTCTCGCGATCTTTAGATATTCTGGTCTTCTGAAGATCCCGAGAACTGGAAACAAGTGCAACGACTCGGGCTGTCTTTTGATGGAAGTTAACGTTGTGAAGCGTTTATTTTTTTTTTTTTTTTTTTTTTTTTTTGCTTTGTCTAGGTAATCTAGACCTTGAGCACTTTTCTTTACTGAGTATGTGTATGTTTGCCTTAAGAACTTTTTCTTTTTTCAACGTTGTTTTTTCTTTTATAAATAAATAAATAAATAAATATATATATATATATATATATATATATATATATATATATATATATATATATATATATATATGTGTATATATATATATATACAGAGAATCTAAAATATAAACTTTATAGTAAATATAATCTTTATAGTAATAAGAAATACATATATATATTTACGAATTGGTTAACCATGAAACTATGAGTTGTACTATAAACGTAGGTATATGTGTATTTATTAATATATACTTTATAGCTCAGTTTAACTACATTGAGTACTGTTTTGTTTAAGCCTTAAATTAAATTATTTGCTTATCTGTATATGTATGTTATCACACACTAACATCTCGTTATTTATTATATATTTACACCCACACACATATATAAGTGTGAATATATATATATATATATATATATATATATATATATATATATATATATATATATTGTCTACTTCTTCTTGCGCCGCGTCCCTTCAAGATGTGAGCGATCATGGCTCGCCACAGCTTTCTGATCTTTGTATCTCAAAGTAAAGGTTGTGTTTTTCTTGTCTCTACTAATTCCTGTTCTGCCAAACATTTACACAAGCTTGTTAGGTTGGTTATTCGCTGCTTTTCTCTTGAAATTGCTAAATGTAACCGTATGTCTAACGCTTTCGCACTTCTCGCCTGTGGAGCTCTCTTCCGGCTTCTTGCTTTCCTGTCAACCACAGTCTTCAAAAATTTAAAAGCAACGTTAATCGTCATTTTCTGCCTTTTTTAATCCAGTTCTTTTATTGTCATTTTTGTTGTCCTTTCTCCTCACAAACGTTTTCTCAGTTTCTTTCACTCTCAGTAACTCTTTGAGTCTTAGTGGCTTTATCGTCTTGCTTAGAAGGAATGGTTTAAAAAAAAACTACCAAAATGAGTACCCCAATTTACTCATTTACATGTAATTCCACTTTCAAAGAAAGAACCAATTTTTGAATGATTTCATAAAGGGCCACATATCGTTAAATCCAACAATCTAATCGAATCCAATCCAAGCTATGTAAAATATTTCCTATCTATCTATCTATCTATCTATCTATCTATCTATCTATCTATCTATCTATCTATCTATCTATCTATCATTTTACCCACATCTATCACTCTAACTCAAAACTAAATAACGCAGCACAATTACACCAATCTACTTACTTAAATGGAAGACGATCGAACGTAATATTGCGCAAAATGCTCCAAATTGAATATCCTCACATTTTTCTTTCAGTCATTTCGAGAACGTTAACATGACGGTATCCAATTTGACACACTAAAAGGCACGCGATACACTCACCAACTATACTGGCTCAGCGATAGCTAGCTTCTTGAAGGTGTCTAGGTCTTTTTGCGTTCAATGTCATGAACGATCTGAATTTTCTAGCGAAGATATGTTATCCGTGGGTAAGAGAGAAAAAACATTCTAATTGCTCAGATGTCGAAAGTACGGCCGAGATCGTCCGTTTAATTCAACTTTCCAATAAACAACCAGCCTTTGCTATCAAATGACATCGTAAGAGTTGATATACCGTTTAATCCAACAGTCCAATCCAGTTGAATCCCTTGGAGTTGTAGAAAGACATTTGTTGTATGATTAAGGTGGATTTATTTGGGGATAAATTTATTAGCATTGATAAATTGTTTCCAGAAAACTTTTTGATCTTGATTTGAAACTAATCAGTTTACAAGTTTCTCGTCATTTTATGATTATAATTAACGCGGTTCCTTTATTTTCATTTTTATCTTTAATCGCCAAAATGATTCAAATTTCACGTAAGACAACGTTTCCTTTGTATATCATAAAAACAAATGCATTCATGTTTTGCTGACTTAAGAAAAGCTCACTCGAGTGAAAAAAAAAGCGAATCGTCATGGTTTTTACATTTCAAAAGAGAAAAAAAGAACATTATTTCATATCAACTAAAGGATTTTGATGTGCAGTTAAGTCTTAAACAGTTTTGTCGGTTGATCCTGTGGCGTCATTGGAAAGAATTTACCCAAGCCAACGAGACTCAGAGAAAAAGTACTTGTTTGAAATGCTAAATTTCCTTTACGAGAGTAAAAGTACAGAACCTTGCAAATATAAGAGTGGGACAAGTAGATGTTTGTGTAAAATTCATTTCCTTTTGAAATAGCGTTGATTTTTATTCAAGTATTTGTAAACCAGTTTTGATCAAAGAACCACGGTTTATTACTTGGATTTCTTTTTCGGGATAAATTCATAATATTGAAATTTACTGTTACAGCTGTCTCATTAAAATATTTTTGTGACAAATGTACTTAAAGAAATAGTTATTTCTTGACTCTGTTCAGTTGAAAGAAGAGCGATTGACTCCTCTGGTAGTATCGTAAAGGTAAGAATACACAGTGACTCGGATCTGTGAATTGGTTATGGATTAATTCGGAAAATAAAAAATATATATAGTTGATTAATATATAACTAATTCAACTAATTTTGATTAATCAAATGATTACATAAGTTTACTGCTCGATATCTATCGAGTAATGCTGGACATCTGATTCAACATTAATATATTGAATCGCTGGGTGTTACGCTTTTTCATTATTTATTTGGATACTGTTCTGTTAAGTTAAATATCTAAAAGGGGACCATCTATTTTTTACCTCTGATCAAGATCAGTAATAGTTCAAGAGGTTTATTTCAACAAGAGAGACGTTTATTAGCTGCAGTTCTTTTTTCAAAAGGAACTTACCTCCCAATGAGGTCTTTAAAAAAGGTTTCTTCGCTGGATGCACTGAAATACGGTACCATCACAAAGCAATATCTTATGCTTACATAAGTCGTTGTTATTGTCGTAATTCCAATTTTTAGTTTTCTAATGCTAGGTTTTATTTAATTTTAACTGGTTATTTTACTTCATTCATTTTTATAAACACGAAAACAAACTAGTTTAATATTAAACGGTTTAAGAAATGAGAGATTTCTTCAAAATTCATAAACGTTACGCATCAATTAAATCAATTGCATGAATCGGTAACACAACATTTTATCAAACATTCTTATTAAGCGATTTTTTATCAAATCTCTTTCAATAAAACAATTTTGTATTGAACTATTTTTATCAAATGAGTTTTTACTGAGCGATTTTTATCAGACGATTATTTCAAATAATTTTTTATCAAATGCCTTTTTTAAATGATTTTTATCAAACGAATTTTAATCGAACGACTTTTCATTGAAGCGTCATTTTACTGAAAATTATATATTTTTAAGAAAAATTTGTTCTTTTTATTTTTATACTGATATAATTTGGTATTTGTTCTATATTTCATATTAAATTTGAATACAAAATGTTTGTTAATATATTTTAAATTGTTATTCATAAAAGATATTTTAAAATATATATTTTATTGAAAATTATTTCTTAAGAAATTATAATGTTATTTATAAAATATATTTTAAAACATATATTTTATTGGAAATTATTTATTTTCAATTTTTTTTTTTAATTTTTTATGCGGGCCTATAAGCAACAAACCAATCTACTGAAGAGGAAAAAGCTGAATTTGAAATACTCAAAAGACTCCTAGATATTCCCCATTACCCAGAGTAACAATATAAATTAAATAAAAGGGAAATCAAAAAAATTAAATCTTTATTTGAAAAAATTTAAATTTTCGACGAAACGTCGTCTCATAAAATAAATTTCATTCCGTTAAAATATTAGATTGAAAAATTTTTGTAAAATTATTTAAATATATAACGAACAAAATAACAAATATAGCCTTCTATAGAGATCCGTATCTTCAGAAGCACACCTTGTAAAATTTAGTAAAAATAGTGATCTATAATATAATGGTTCAGAAGACATCAAAATTATGGCTATTGAAACAGATCTTTTTGATGAGTATATCATAACAGTTGGAAGGCCGACATAGTATCTTATTTATGAAGTTCTGTTTTAAATTATCCAAACTGTATAAGATAAAAAATATTATTTTAGATTTCATCTCTTATATATTTAAGATTTCTACTTAAATCATTAACGAAATTCTTATAAATTAATTATTAGTATTGATTTTCCCTAAGACCGCCGTATCGCCAGAGTAAATATGTAAGAGGTTAGTGAAACCTGCAATAGAACAAGAAATTAAAATATTGCTTGAAATTAATTTTTACGCTTAAAAATATTTTAATTATGATTCTCATAAACTGTCGAATTTTTATAGTTTTCAAATATAGACGATTACCAGCTTGATATGTAAATATATTTAAACGAAAAAGGCAATAAATCACAGATTTATTCATGAACTAAAATTTCTTATTTATAAAAGATGTCTTAAAAATTTTTCGGTCCGACCAAGAAGCCGATTCCAAAATTGTAAGCTCTTTGGCCTTTTTGGTTAGACTCTGAAAGGTAGGTCGGACAAAGAAAAAAACGTTTCAACACACCCTAATATAACATGATAGATAGATAGATAGATAGATAGATAGATAGATAGATAGATAGACACATATAGATAGATAGATAGATAGATAGATAGATAGATATGCACGTATATATGCATATATGTGTTTTTGTGTTCAGAAAAACATATATGCGTTATATAGCTTAATAATTGAAAAGGCATTTATTTTAAATAACAAACATTTTTCACCTTGATCTAATTCATGTCAATGCACTTAATTCAAGAGTAAAAAAATTATTGCAATTGTTGTTTGCATTATTGTTTAATAAGAGAATAGTTTTTACATAGTAAAATAAATTTAAATAATCATTGAAAAACACTTATTTTTTAAAGAAGTCTTTTCTTGGACATTATTCTTAATTATATATGAAAATTATATAATATAATTGAATGTAAATCTTCAGTAGAACTAGTTTTTATTTTTTTGTTTTTTTACTCGAAGATGAAACTGATTTCTCCCTCAAGTTCAAGCTTAGTCATTGTCAAAACAAGGCAACTTTTTAAAATTGTGTTCAGATTTTCATGATTAAATATATCTAATTTCAAAGGACGATAAAATAGTTATGAGTATAGGTATTAAATTTTCTGATTTATGCGGACATCTTTTCGTAAACTGAGTCCACAGCCTGACGCCCATATTCACAAACAACTTTAAAGGTAAAAACAGAAATTACATCTCTGAATAAATAATTCGTATTTGATTTTCTGGTTACATTTATTTATTATTCTTGATTAGATATTTGTTTCCGCATATACAAATACATATTACACTTTCTCTCTCCAAAAATACACCCACATACACACAAACACGTATGCATGTATGTATATATATATATATTTATGTTTATATATATATGTATACCAAATTCTATCTGCAATATACTCGTTGACAATACATATGTAAAAAAGGCTAAAAATAATGGAAGCATTATTAATAAAAAAAAAAAAGTCAACACTCAATAATATCAACTCTGAACACGGCTACGATATACTGACCGTGTTTGGAAAAGAATATATTCATATAACTCTAGATACATATATAACACAATTCATACATTCAATTAAAAGTAAAAAAAAAAAAATAAAATTATCGTTGATAATAGCTAAAGCGCCCGGACATACAAAACATTTGGAAAATTTCTATATAATTTACATCCAGAAAAAATTAAATAACAAACTTAACCACTGTAACTTATCAGTCGTTTTTAATGAGGCTTGTATAAAAAAGTGATTGTTGGCCAAGTACACAATTATATATATATATATATATATATATATATATATATATATATATATATATATATATATATATATATATATATATATAAATGAATGAAGGGATTCCGAAAAGATCTCAGCCCAAACCACTTCCGAAAATATTTCTTGGTCTTGTCGAGTCCCCTCTCTCTCTCCTCTCTCTCTCTCTCTCTCTCTCTCTATATATATATATATATATATATATGTGTGTGTGTGTGTGTGTGTGTGTGTATGTATATATATATGTGTGTGTGTGTGGATATATAAGATATTACTTATATAAATAATTCGAGCTATTACAAATAAATCTATAACAATTATATGTATCATTAATATATGCTTTAGATATGATGCACTTATAAAGCGTGCATGTTTTCATCCATTCCTTAACAGATATACATACGCACACAAAAAGTTTCTCTCTCTCTCTCCT
>OZ010581.1:44082351-44122351 GCA_963932145.1 Acanthosepion lycidas | reverse complement strand
AAACCATTCTTTTTGGCAAAATCAGTAGTAGCGATGATAAATTTTTCATTATACCCTCAACCAATGCGTCTTTTTATTTACATTTTAAAAATTGCATAATTTTAAATTTAAATTAAAGAATAAGATAATATTCCAGAATTTTAATTTTAAGGAATTCTTTATTTACTGGAAAAAATTTTTGAACATTCTTCCTGAAAGCTTTCGTCTGACGTTCCTTTATAAGCTTATAAAGAGTGTTTCATTAAGATGGATTATATATAATGGTGTTTCATTAAGACGGATCAAAGTCAGCAGTAAATAAATCAGTGTTATTGGGGAAAATTTATTTATTTTTCTATTGGATCATGTTATTTAAGTTATGGCAATTATGTGTGAAAAATAATATCGCCCAAATGTCCGCCAAAACTTAACTCACATTTAAAATCGTTCCAAGTTATTGGTACGCATTACTTGAGACAGTTGGTTAATATTGTAACGATATTGGATATTCTACAAGTAAGTGATTATACTAAGTGCTCGAATACTGAATATCCAAATCATGGGGCCCGAGTTCATAATGATTCATTTATACTAAGTTGACAAGTAATAGAAATTTTTACAGACTAAAATCATCTCACACTTTTTTATGTCTGTTAAAAAGGTTATTTTTCAGAAAGCGAGTCCTTTTATATTATACAAAATTACTTTTCTTTTGCATTAGTGGAGTTTATTTATAATTTCCCTATATATTTATCATTTTATCTATATATTATCTATTAAATTAAGATATACTTATGTACATTATGACTTACAATAAAATATTGCTTGAAATTACAAATTAAATTACTGTAATAAAAACAACGGAAATATTTTTAATCGCCCTGAAACTCTGATGTTAATAATTACCCTTCAGCCACAACGATCAAAATATCGATATTCTACAATGAGTTTCTCATTTAAAGAAATGATGACCTAATTATCCCTTGATGGAAAGTGAGTTATGTCGTAAATTTTTGTTTTTTTATTTAAAAACTCAATTAAAATGAATGTTTAATATAAAACCTGTTACGATTATTATTTTTAAAAACTAGCCAAATAAGATTTTATTCATGTATCATTTTCAATATTTAATTATTATGAACATAATATTAGACATTAAATCATATTAAGCATAATTCAATAATTTAAATAATTCATTATTTAAATAATGATTTAATTATATTATATAATATTAATATATTTTATATATTAACGTTATCATTTTCAATATTTGATATTATATTAGCATAATGAATTACTATATTAATAATTGTAATTTGATCTATTGATCATACATACATTTTATAGTATGAGATAACATAATTATTTCACCTGCGAAATTTATGGTTAATTTTACAGCTATAATTTAAATTAAATATATTCCAGACATTTATTTCCAATAATTTTTAATATTAGGTTGGTGCAAAAATAATGACGTAATAATGTCGTTTTTTGACGTATAACATCAAAAAACGACATTATTACGTCATTATTTTTGCACCAACCTAATAATAATTACGTAGATTTTTATTAAGTATATAACGAACAAATTATTTCGTTTTATACTTAGAATTATCTATTAGGCTATCATTGAAAAAGCGGTACATTTTGAAATATCTATTCGATTGTTGTTGTTTTAGTAAAAGTAAGCGTTTCATTTTTTTTTTTTTAGACCAGTAACTAAAAATTATTTTATTCATTCTTTACAATTCTTTAAAATTTTTAGTGCAATCTAAAGGATCTTTTATATTTCTTATAATAGGAAAATTTCAGAGATAATTTCTTTGTGGGGTAGGGAGTTACACTGTACGAGTTCCCGGAGTCTCTCGAGATAGAGGGTTACAGAGTATGAGGCACAGTTTATGCAGATATGTGTGCAAGATAACGGTTAAACCTAGACTTGAACAGGTTAAGATCGTTGTAATCGGGCAAGCATCCCTCTTCAATGCAATGGTTCATGGAAAGGAGCGGCTCGAGTATAACTTACATCTCACAAATGGAATACGAAGGGAATGTGGGTGGTTCATTACAATGTGCGTAACATGGCGGGTCTTGTCCGTGAAAGATAAAACTGGTGGAACTTCGTCTGAACACTTTCCATGGAAATAGTGATAGAGCAGTGAGAGGTTTGCGACGTTTCGTCTCTGATAAAGGGATTGTAGAAAATAATTTATCACTCACAAGGACGCGATTGATATGTTTCCCTCATACATCAATAAATTTAACTTTGACCACTGCTAAGGGTTCCGCAGATTAAACTATGTCAAATGTTTTTAAAGTTTTTTTTTTTAATTAAGATTGCTCAAATTTGTAAACGTACATTTCTTTTTAAGCTGAACTTAAAAGCCTCTTGAATTTTAGTTTTCAGTCATCGTAATTTGGTTGTATGTTTCCAAACTATTTAAACTGGTGACCTATTTATAATAACGATATACAAGTACTAATCTGTGAATCAAAAACAAGAATTTCGTTTCTACAATTATCGCCTATTTTCCATACATGACACATAAATTTTTTTAAACAACATTTTATTTATCTGAATTTATCTTTTTTTATTAATTTTTAGCTAGTATTTATTTGATCTTGATTTTAGCTGCTTTTTCATTGCACTTACGCAAACCATCACGAACAAAAGACCCTTGTTGACTTTAGCGAGTCCTATCCTTCATCGGATGCTGCAAAACCATTAGACTTGAACGATTGAAGATTGTAGTGATCAGGGAAGCATCCTCTTGGGAGTCGGTTCCACAAGGCAATGTTTCGTGGGAAGAAGCTGCTCGAGTGGAGCTTACATCGAGTCAAAGCAATACGAAGAGAATGAGGGTGGTTTGCGTGGTATGGCAGTTCTTAGCTTTGAAGGTTAAAACTGGTGGAACAAAGGAATGTCGTTCATCTGAATAGCAACAGAACAGCAAAAGGCTCGTCTGTAGGGTGAAAAATAATTCGTCACCCACAAGGACGCGAAGATGCTTTTGGGTTCTATCGAGAGTTGAAAGTGAAAACAGGGTCCATCCTGCCCATATATGACAGCAGTACTCAATATTTGACCTTACTGGAGCGTTACAAGGAACCGAACATTTTCTCAGCATCTTTATTGGATGGATCGTATGTACAGAGTTCCACTTGAGGTTTGGGTTTTTTTTAAGTCCCAATAGGCATTCAAGGTACTGAGCCTCTCTGAGGTAAAAATACATTCATCGCAAGTGGTGAAAGTTTTGGGTCCCATCGGCAATAGTGAAATGTCACTAAAGACTAATAAAGAAAATTGTGTGACATGCTGTGCATGTCCAACATACCAAAATATTCTAATTCACATTGGTTCTATTATCCAATGTTTAAGCGCAGTCCAAAAATATATTAAATTTCGAATGCGGATTCTCTTTGTTCAAAAATTTACTCAAACGATCTTCCCAACTCAAGGAAACATTTAGTAAATATTATATGATAAAAATAACTTAAAGCTTGTCAATAATTTAGTCTAATGACGTTAAGAGAACGTCCAGCTTATTCTTGGAGATACCGCAGGATTCGTTAGCATTACCAACGAAGTAAAATTTTGAAAGGTAACTTTGTGCTTTTGCTATATTTTGACAGAAATTATCTTTCTACCTGGCAATGTGTAATTACCCAAACTTGATTAAAAATGGAGTTTTTTTGGTTGGTACTACAATGGAATTGGAAGCATAGCCCGAAATTTCCTGCATGTGATAGACACTTGTAGGAAACAAAAATAAAAACAAAAATAAAAACAAAAATAAAATACAAATTTTATTGTGAAAAACCTTTGTACAATTTCTTACAGTAGCGAATATAGAAAATTATTACATAAAATTATTTTATGTGCGTTCAATACAGAGGGTGATATATACCCAAAACGGCTACAAAGTAACCTAAACGTACTCTCCTCATTCTTCTCCAATGCTTACACATGTGGTTGGGGTTTTCGGTAATATTCAACATGATAAGCAAATACCGAGCTCATCACTATATTGTCCCAAATTTGCGGTTTGCACTGTCAAAAACAAATCCATGCAACGCGAATTGAGTTACCAAAAACATCTTCACGTTCCTCATTAGTTTTAATACTAAATCATTCTTAATTAGTGCGCCATCTTCTAAATGTTAGTTTCTCGTTAACAAAATATAAAATATTAATGAATTTAATGTAGTAACTTTATATCATTAATAAGCTTTCATCTTTCGTACTTAGAGTTTATGAATTTAAATGTACTACTAGATTGGCGGCAAAATCTCATCATTTTACAGTTGAAATGGTTAGATTTCATCGTAAGCTCTATGCTAAGAGTTTCTTCTGTCGCACTTCTCGCTTACGGAACTCTCCTCCAGCTATTTGCTTTTCAGTCGAATTTGATCTTCAAAATTTTAAATGCAATATCAATCGTTATCTTCCGTCTTCTTAATTCCTATTCTTTTATTGTTCTTTTATCTTAATAATGTTTTCTTTTTCTCATATTCTCTCACATTTGGTAACTTCTTTTGTGTTAGTGGCTTTATTGCCTTGTTTTTTATTTATCATTTTACTCCAAGCAAAACAACAAATCTACTAAGACGTAAAGGCTTACTGAGTGCGATAACTTTCTGTTTAACATATTACCAATTTTAATATCTTTTATTAAATGTTCTTGATATTGACCCAACTTAGTATGGCA
This sequence comes from Acanthosepion lycidas, assembly GCA_963932145.1. Classification (NCBI taxonomy): domain Eukaryota; kingdom Metazoa; phylum Mollusca; class Cephalopoda; order Sepiida; family Sepiidae; genus Acanthosepion; species Acanthosepion lycidas. The sequence goes on along the minus strand of OZ010581.1, from coordinate 44,117,663 downwards.
TACAGTAAATTGAAGTAGGGAAATTAATTCTACAATTGGTGACATCATGCTTGCATGCCTATCTTGTAAGTCCTCATTCGAGTACTTAACAACGACCCCTGGTACCAGTTGGAAATACGTTACTATTTCATCTAGCAAAAAATCTATTTAAATTATTTTAATTCGAATATTTGTTAATTAATTCACCGCAATCAACGCGATAATGCCACTATTACACAAGAAGCTACTGGTGGTGGGGGGTGGTGAAAGAGAATGAAAAAGACTTTAGAAGTAACTAGAAACCTAATCCTAAACAGGAAACAAAGGTCTGTGAACTGGACGATATGCGAACTTATCTAATCCTATTGGCAAAAAAATAAATTAATTAAATTTCAATAACAGTGCGAAGACGTTTGAAGTATAGTGTTGAAGTAGATTTTAGAAAGAACCGGAAACCCAATCTTAAACAGAAAACTAGAGATAAACCTCTACTTCTGTTCAAAAGATCGTGAGGAAATAAATACTAAATAAAATTTCAGACTTTAAGTGGTGTCGTTAGAAGCGCAGAGTTGAAGCAGACTTTAGAAAGACCCGGAAACCCAATCTTAAACAGGAAACAAGGGATAAACTTCTACTCCTGTTCAAAATACCGGGGAGGAGTGTATCATATCAACTACTGACGCGAGTCTCTTGGCGAGGAGTAATGGTAAATGATCTAATGTAGTTGACCATTAATAGTGAGAAGTGATTTCATTCTTCATTGGGTTACTCATACTCCTGGCCTTGTGCCAAACTAAGCTTAGTAATTGACGAAATAAAGGACGTAAATATTTTTTATTAAATCTAGGATATTTTTATCTTCTCTAATCTTATATTGAAGCATAAACTTGTGGCCTTCAGTCCAGTTCCCTTCTATAGAGAATTTTCTCATTTGAGTTTAACAAAAAGGAGGACGAAAATGTGGCACCAGTTTATAGGCGATTAACGATGATGCTAGCAAATAAATCTATTTATTCAACAATGAATCTGATTATCTTTGGTGATCAAATCATTTCTAAGAGAAATCTGAGATGTTGAAAATCTAAATACGCCCCCAAATTCCATTTCATTTATTATTATTATTATTATTATTATTATTATTATTATTATTTATTTATTTATTTATTTATTTCATCAGCCAGCCCAGATTAACCCAATTGGATAACTTGGTAAGCGGACTTAGAACCAATGTTGAGTAGTTTATCATTGCATATTATATTATCCACCCAAATTTGAGTCTGTCTCACACTTTCTCTCTCTCTCACTTCAGTCCCTCTCTCTCTCTCACACACACACAAACACATACACACTCGCTCTCTATCTCTCTTTCTATGTATATATCTATTTACCTTCTCCCTGTTTTTATCTTCTCGCTCAATGCTACTTCTCCCTTTTGGCTTTTTCCTTCCGTATAAAATTATACTGATGCTACGGTAGAACAGATTAGACAAAACTTCAGTCATATGACCTTTCCAGATAACATAATCTCTTGTTTGAATGAGAATATTCTGGTCGTTTAAAATGGCAATCAATATGTTTTACCCCATTCAGAATTAGTAATTCGAGAAGCAGTCAGAATTTGCCTAATCTCTCAACAATTAATAAAAGACATCGTATCTGGTACCATGTCATCTGCTTTATTGTCATGAATGTCGCTTATAAGAACCTTAAAGATTGGTGGGTTTATTTTTTTTAAAACAATGACAAAGGAGGAAATTAGATGGGCAGAAATAATAGGAGACCTCGGTCAGTTGCAAACTTGATTAGACTATGCCAAGTTTTAGAAAAAATCTTACTGCTTAATAGAGCAGCTCGATTTTGAAACCAATTTGCAAGTTGGGGTTTGATATGATAAATAACGACACAAAATATTTTTTTTCTAAATCGTTACAGATATTTGAGGAGATGAGTTTAAATATTAAGTTTAGGTTCAAAATCGTAGGGTTGGAATTGTATTGAGGTGATCAGTGAAAGCCTTATACCACAACCTTGTAAAATTTATAATTTACAGAAGCTTTACAAATTCTATATGGACAAGATGCATGGCACAAGCACATTATTACTAAATCATTGTGCCATCAAATAAGATCTTCATTTACTTCAGAGGGAAATTATACTGAACAGCTTAGCTATATTATGTTACAATAGTTTTAGTGTTATTTTCAATAAACAATGCAAAATTAAAACATTTTGTCTCATATGTGCCCAGCAGTATTATGGGAGGTGTATATATTTTTATCTATTTTTTGTTTTTATTAATTATGACTAAAACATGATCTAATAAACCTTATTCATTGTGTAGCCTTTTCTGTAATCTTTTACAATATTTTTACAGTTTTTACTTATCGAATACATTAAAAAAATATACGTATTTTGCTTATAATGATTCATAATTAAAATTCTGGTTTGAATATATTTTTCATTCAATGTATCTAATACAAAAGATATTAACTTTATTTGGATTTATTTTTGAAACAGTAACATTTTAAAGTCAGTTTGTAAGCAAATATCTGTGATAATTAGGTATTTTGTACATTTAAAATTAAATGCTCAGAAATTGGTAAAATCTATTAATCTATTTTTTTGTATCAGTAGTTATCACATCAAACCCCAGTTTCAATCCAAGTGCAATGTTGATTTTCTAAAAAATGTGAAAAATCAACCTTTCCTATTACTTAATGTGTTCGGATGAAAATGCACAATCATAAAAGGGTCGTAGAATAACGAATTTAATGAATGCGAATTTAATGGAGCCATCAGATTGATGAGCTGTAATTCCAATCAATAGATGAAATCGACTGGAAATGAGGTTTTGTGCAAGACATTGAAGCAAGAAATATAATTTCCATTATTAGAAAAGCTTCCAGAACGAGCATTAAAAAACGTAGAAAGACACATAACTCTTTTTTGCTGATTGTATACAGGCTTTTGATAATGTACTTTAAGAACATCTTCAAATTTTAGGAAACCTTGTTGTACATGAAAACTATATAGGAAAAATTCGTAATTTGTACTGGAAATAAATAGCTTATATTAAAAAAAAACAAAAACTAAAGAACATCTTAATAAAATAGGCACTCGTTTAATAAACTGGACGGCTTTTTCGCGAGGCCTTAGCTAGATTGATAAATTCTTGAACATTCTGAAGAGGACTGATAGACATTTACTAGATGAAATTCTACAATACTATTCTAGTTGCAGTTCAGTCTAATCCATACAAAGAAATACAAGGGTTCAATATTAAGTGAAATAACCTGCATATAATTCATGCAAATATTTCTATGAATCCATTTATTAGTTTTTTAAAGATTACGAAAAATTAAGTGTCTCCTAATATGAAACACACTGTGATAGTTTTTATGAAGCAAGTCACTGTTTTCATGATAAAATAAGATAAATTAAAGGGAAAACATTCAGGATATATCTATATAATAAATATACTTTGTGTATATTAGCTTACACCTTTTTATCAAAAATATTTACAGTAATTTATGTGATGTGATGAGCGATGACTTACTTATATGGTTGAATAGAACCCAAAGATTTGACAGTGGTATGTGATGCGTGTTGACTTATATGGGGTAAGTGGAACCCCCAAGAAGAGTTGATAGAGGTCGGTGATGACTGTTGACTTATATGGGGTGAATAGAACCCCAAGAAGATTTGACAGTGGTCTGTGATGAGGGGCGACTTACTTTTATGGGGTAAATAGAAAACCATTATTTGGCAGTGGTCTGTGATGAGTGTTGATTTATATGAGGAGAGTAGAACCGCAAGCAGATTTGACAGCGGTATGTGATAGGGAGTGACTTATTTTTATGGGGTGAATAGAGACCGAAGAAGTATTTGACAGTGGCCTGTGGTGTGTTGACTTATATGTGGTTCGTAGAACCAGAGAAGATTTGACAGTTGTCTATGAACGGTGTGAAACGAAGAAAAACCTATTGCTTGGTCTAGAACTGTGGTAGAATGGGAGAGAAGGCTTGATTGCATTTAATGATTATTGGAAATAAACTTGGAAAACAATTATCGCTAAAAACTATTAGGTTGGTGCAAAAATAATGTCGTTTTCTCACATATGTTACTTTGTGAGAAAACGACATTATTTTTGCACCAACCTAATACTTTCATTCGTTTTCTAAAGATCAAATTTATATAAAAAGTAGCCAATAGAGTAAAACGCTTATAATTAATGACACTTTTTCGGCTTATCTCACTTCTCCAAATACCTTTTTGTGCAAGCAAGCCTTCTTAGTCTGGCCGAAAAATTTGTCCCTTCATTAGGAATCAGTTATTTGAGAACACAAATGAAACATGTAATCTTCCGCAGCATACGCTAAATTCTAATTTCCCCAGTTCTCTCTCAATAGGAAGAAAAATCACTCCTTGCTCGTTGCACTAGACGCCAGTCACATCGAGTCAGCTTCTTGAAAATGACCGAGTGAACAAGAAGAACGACAGGTGGCTCTACGCGAAAAATGCAGCTACCCATAAATAATGCACACCACGTTTATCTGACGGTCCGTGGTGCCGTTAGTAACGAGAGCCATGTCAAGCTATTGGACTTCTCCCCTCAAGCGTTCAGTGTCAATGCCACCGCCTACATTGCGATGCTAGATATGGTGGTCAAGCCCTGGATTGAGGATTGGGCGCAGCTGTTACGAGCCAGTAACTGTCATTCATGTCGCATGTTGCTTGAATGTCTTAGCTCATCAGTGCAAATATATAAATATATAAGAATTTTTTTCGTTAAGCTAAGTAAATATTCTAATATTAGAACCGAATTTAAAGACATAAAAGACGCATGGATGTATTAGACACATCTCCATTTCAGCCAGGCATATTGAAGAAAAAACAATTAGTGTATTTACCCATATAATGTTTAAAGCAGGCGACCAGTACATTACAACGTATTAAAAAAATATATTAAAATTCACCTCTGCTATAAAAGAAAACAAAACATTACCGTAAAAAGCAAGCTAGCAGTACCACTGATATAGAGCAAGAAATCACACTATTGAAAATTTCCTACACGATTTCAGTAATAAAACAATGCAAAAGAATAGAAAACAGAAAACATTTTTGAAAAGCAACCTACGATATCATGAGCCAAAAGACAATTTTATCATTAATCGCATTTCCTTTCAGGTACGCCTCTTTTTGTTGATGTTTCCAGTTAGTTATGGCCCTCGTGCGATCACGAAAGCAAAGTCAAGCCTGGCCAGTACCAAGATGGGTGAACGCTTGGAAATACCATGTGGTGTAAACTTGGATGTGCGGCTGGTGTAATGGATAATTGCATTGGGGATCGGATTGGTGATCGGAGAGCTGAGTTCCAATTCCAGTCTGGTTCACTATATTTAATATATTTAATACTGTTGTGAAATGTATGAATCCACCTCTTCTCCCCCCCCCAGCTATGAGTTAATTAGTAGGACTTGCATTGGTAAATCATTAAGGTTGATAAGCCGTAAAAAACAAATCAATGAACCAATCCACTTGGTTACTGATAGGAGTTTGTTCTGATTTATTTAAGATGAATCAACCGGTACTGACGGACGGCGCCGGTACATTGTTGCGATAATTGCAGTATTATTATTATTATTATTATTATTAATCTCTATTACAAAAGAAAAGATGGTTCTCCACCCGTCTCATCTTGTCTGCATGTGACTCTGCATGCGCGTGTGCAATGTATATGCCTATGTCTTTTCTACGTGAGTGATTTAGTGCCTTGAACGTTTTCACATGTTGTAACGTTAGCAATTGGAATTCAAATTGACTTAAACAGTCTTTTACCATTTGATCAACACGCAATGTACATAGCGCTCTGAAGGTTCAAAATATTTTTTTGTGTGGCATAAACAAGAATTAGGCAACAAAGCAGTCATTTCTTGTATACACGAGTATCTCACACACTCAGAAATACTTTGAGTCATTACTTTGTAGAACCCCCTTTTGCTGCAATTACATCTACAAGTCTTTTGGAGTACATCTCTACCAGCTTTGCACATGTAGAGACTGAAATTTTTATCACATTATTCTGTACAAAATATCTCAAGTTCAATCAAAGATCGTTTGTGAACATTAATTTTCAAGACTTGCTGCAAATTCTCAATTGGAATTAGATCAAGGCTTTGACTTGGTCATTCTAACTCGTTAATATGCTTTGATCTAAACCATTTCCCTCTAGCTCTGGCTATATACCTTAGGGTGCTTAGATGAATGTCCGCTTCGGTCTCAAATCTTTTGCAAACTGTAGCAGGTTTTCTTCGAGGATTGCCCTTTATTCGGCTACATCCATTTTCCCATAAACTCGAGCCAACATCCCAGTTCCTGATGATCCCCACTACATGATGCTGTCACCACAATGTTTTATGATTCGGTTGGTGTGCTTAGGGTGATGTAGTGTTAAATTTGGATCTCATCTGATTGGAGCACTTTCATATGGCTTTCCTTCCATAATAGCTTTCTTCTTTATCTGTCTATATCTATAGATGAGGTATTATGATCATTTACATTATTTAAATTATTCGGACTGTTATCCTCATCTTCATTGCCATATTCACAACGTTTCGGCCGTTGTGCTCATGGCCCAGTGGATAAAGGCGTTGGTTAGATCCAGTGACTAGACCCAAAGAGTTGTTAGTTCAATACCAGGCTACAGCAGTGGTGAACCAAAATACTTGGAGAGTTGAGTTAAAGGGAAATGACTGAAACATCCGGGAGAGGTATGGCACGTGGAACTAGAACAATCTACCTCGGTGGACGAAATAACGGGTTCAGTTCGAAATGTCAATAACCTGAAGAAGGCCGGAGCGTACAACGGTCGAAACGTTGTGAATATGGCAATGAAGATGAGGATAACGGCTTTCTTCTTGTTACTCTTCCATAAAGGAGAGATTTGTGGATGACTAATAGTTGCCCATTGGACAGATTTTCCTACCTGATCTGTTGACCTTTGCAGCTCCCCCAGAGTTACCATGGACTTCTTAGTTTGTGATCAGTTTAATGCTCTCCTTCCCGGCCAGTCAGTTCAGGTAGACAGCCTTGCCTTTGTAGGTTTGCGGTTATGCCGTACTCTTCCCATGTTCGAGATGATGGAGATGAGTAGTACGGGAGATGTTCAAAACATAACTTTTTATAACCTAACCCTGATTAATACTTCACCATAATTTTATCCCTAAACAGTCTGGTGAGCTCCTTGGCCTTCATACTTTTATTCGGTAATTTTATCAAAAAACCTCGGAGGCCTTCACAGAACAGTTGTATATAACTGGAGAGTGTGGAATCAAGGACCGTAGCTCTTTTTCCATTCTTTCCATTACTCAAAAGAAATCACTAAACTACTTACTAGAGGCAAATGATTGTACTGGAATTTACTTAGTGGTTTCACAGTACAGCTGGGTGAATACATACGCAGTCAATACTTTTCAGATTTAATCGTTTTCACTGATAATTCACTTCTAACACTACCGCGGAAAGTATTGTAAGAAAGTTAATGTTTATTCATAAAGGATATTTTCTGTCTGAATTTCTGGGATGAGGAGCTGATGTCATTTACAGTCGAGCGAATGTTACGATCACCTTTCAGATCGAAATTACTTGAAGCTTAGTGGAATCAACACACACATGAAAATAACTGGCGGGAACATCGGACGAAAACGTTATGATCTTAACAAGGATTAGGACATTAGTAAGATTGTTAATAATTAGAATGATAAATATTACTATTTTTAAAAAAATGAGAAAAAATATAGTACTGATGTTATATATATATATATATATATATATATAGAGAGAGAGAGAGAGAGAGAATTAATACAAGTAAACGCTTTGTTACTTAACTGAATGATGTTAACTTCAGCATCCGGACTCCAGAGTTTCGTAGACGGACCCTACAAAATCACTGCGTTCACTTGTCAGGGGTATCACCAATAGACTGTTTACACTTCTGGATTTTTCTTTTTTTTATATATGCACACTTCATTGGTGCATGTTTATATATTATATACAGGGTGCGATAGATAAATTGTCGTCTAAATTACGCAAAAATGAAAATAACACTGACATCACATTTTAACCGATATATTTACCAAAATTACACAAAAATATCTTGAAATATTAAAGAGAAAATTTATTCAATAAAATCGGCATTGGCCTCCAGATGAATTCGGAATCTCTTGCAACTCTTCTGGACAGTCTCCTTGTTTACGTTGGTGAATGTTCCCATAATCCTTGACTTTAGAAATGACCGTCCAAAAATCACAGGTGGTAACATACCAACAGGAAATAATCAGCATCAATTCGTACCATTCAGAATAACAACTTACCCTGCAAATATAACATAAATGTCTGCAGATGGAAGCAGAAGAGCCAAGGTTGAGGACCAGACATATACTACGGTTTGTTTGCCTTATGTGAAGGACTAATCGGAAAAAGATTCAGATCTGCGGTGAGTACAACACCAGAATATTTGTACATAAATATATTCAATACATCGTTACACATTTAATGAGATGGATGAGCTTGGCTATTTTCAGCGGATAAGTCAATTTTTAGAGCCGTCTCAGCGAAACACACATGTATATCATTTTCAACTGAGAGTCTTGCACGAAACTTGATTTCGATCATAGATATTACTGTGTAATGAGAAAAGCAAAAGACTCATGGTTTAGACATACAAATATATAATTTGACCAGTGTAATACAGAATCTTTGGTAGGGAAGTTGAAAAAAGGATATAACCAGACTAGGGCAGAAAACGCAACAGAGGGAAGATGAAAGAAATACGTTGTATGTTAACGCTATAGAGAAGTGTTTCTCAAACTTTTTTAAACAACCTAGGAGCAAATGAAAATATCACGGCACACTTAGCAAAATTTTTAAAGGGTATTCATTTAAATATTATGAAATAAAACCACAGATTTAAAAATACACACACAATATAAACTTACTTTATTTCACTGTTTCTATTCAACTATTTGTACAGCTTATTTAGTGTGACACCTGTGTCTGATGTATTTTTTGTTTGTTTGTTTTTTTCCCAGCTTCTTCAGTGTTTAGTCGAATGTGCGATAAGCAAACTCTCATTTCTTCTTCAGTTCTCGCTTTTTATTTTCGATGTCATTTAGGGTTGAGAAGCCTAATTTATATAAATAAGAAATAGAAAATTACAATAAAATTATCAAGTCATTTTTTTTTAATGTAGGATAATCCCTTGGTATTGAAACCCAAAATGTATCAATGGGTACTGTCGAATGATTTATTTTGAGCCCTCGATCAATAAAAATGGTGCCCAATTTTTCTTCTTCACTTAACTGAAGTCCAATATTAGAAGGAACATTTATGAAGGGGTTTCGAATCCAATCATACTTTTCTGTGTTTAATGACAGAAGAAAACGATCTTGATTTGCCTCCTAAGGCCAATGTATTGATGATGAGGATATATTGTTGATGAGGATGTAGGATGGAGGATTAGACTGATGAAATGTGTATTCAGAGTTCGCATAGGAATGATCTTGAACAGAAAATCAGCATCCTCTACCAAGTGTTCCAAGAAATAGAACGCAAGATGAACCTTTTCAAGACAGAAACTTATCTGAAAATGGAATGAAAATCAGTTTGGCACATACGCAGAACTCAACACAAAAAAATTTCAGGATGTGTGATAAAGTCCCCTATGCTTGACTCAAAGTTGAAGCCGTGCAATTGGAAGTTCACACTACGCATTTGAACGGGCAAAATTGTGATAGGCTCATATCCAGACCAAGGCGAGAGAAAAAAAAGCAGCGGAAGTAGCTTGTTATTTTTTGTTTTGTTTTTTTCTTTTTTTTTTTCTTTTTTTTAGCGGCATATCAACCTCTACAGGTTATTTAATGCTGAAATCTAAATATTTTGTAAGCAGTTTTATTTCATTTTTGGAAATAATAATAATTTAGTAATGCAAGTCTTACTAATTAATCCATAGCTGGACGAGAAGAGGTGGATCCATACCTTTCCGAAGGGTATATGCTCGTAAATGAATTTAACGAAACCAACGGGAATTGGAACTGATTAACAATTCTGAGCAATTACCCATTACATCACACATCAAAGCTTACATCACCAAGTTTTCCCAAGCGCTCATTCACCTAAGCACTAACTAGGCTTGACGTTATGTAAGTGTGGCTAGAAGAACGCCATAAATCTGGTCAGCTAAGACTAAAATTTAACTTTTTGGCCTTAATGCAAAATGCTTCGTGTTGCAAAAACCTAACAAAAAAATTCGCCCTGAGAACACCAACCTCACCATGAAGCATTGCAGTGATAGTATCATGTAAGAATTATTTGACTCATCAGGAGTAGGGAAGCTGGTGAGAGTTTATGGGAAGATGGATGGAGCTAAATAAAGGATAATCCTCGAAGAAAAGCTGTTACAGTCTGCAAAAGACTTGAAACAGGGGCGGACGTTCAACTTCCAATAAGATAACGACCCTAAATATACAGAGCTACAATGAAATGGTTTAGATCAAAGCATATTAATGAGTTAGAATGACCAAGTCAAAGCCTTGATCTAATTCCAATTGAGAATCTGTGGCAAAACTTGAAAGTTAATATTCAAAAACGGTCCCCTCCCAAACCGAATGAACTTGAGATATTTTGTAAAGAAGAAGGTGATAAAAACTTCAGTCTCTACATTTTCAAAGCTGCTAGAGATATAAAAACTTGTAGATGTAATTGTAGCAAAAGGTGGTTCTACAAAGTAATGACTCAAAGTATTTCTGAGTGTGTGAGATACTCGTGTATACAAGAGATGACTGCTTTGTTGCCTAATTCTTGTTTATGTCACAACAAAATATATTTTGAACCCTCAGAGCGCTATGCGCATTGTGTGTTGATCAAATGCTAAAAGACTGTTTAAGTCAATTTGAATTCCAATTGCTAACGTTACAACATGTGCATGTGAAAACGTTCAAGGCACTAAATCACCCACGCAGAAAAGACATAGGTATATACATTGCACACGCGCATGCAAAGTCACATGTAAACAAAATGGGACGGATAGATAACCATCTTTTCTTTTGTAGTAATAATAATAATAATAATAATAATAATAATAATAATAATACCGGTAGTCTAAAAACAATCATCGTTCGTCGGTAGCAGCTGATCCATCCTAAATAAGCCTGAACAATCTCCTGGATTGATTTGTTTTGTTTTCTTTTTTTACAGCTTATCAGCCTTTTGCATGTTATTTAAAGCCAAAAAATATATCTAGATTGTACAATATTTTGGAGATAATAAGGATTTACCGATGTAAGTCTTACTAATTAACCCATAGCTAGGGGAGAAGAGGTGGCTTCATACCTTTCACAACAGTATTTGCACATAAGTTAATATAACGAACACAACTGGAATTGGAACTCAGCTCTCCAATTCCGAGCCGTTATCCATTACACCAGCCGCACATCCAAGCTTATAGCACCCGTTATTTGCAAGCGGTCTCCCATCTTCGAACTGACCAGGCTCGACTTTGCTTAATTTCGGTGATCGTACGAGAACCGTGATGTGGCCGCAAGCTTAGCAGACGTACAATGAAAGAAATACATTCTATGTATATTATAGATCCACAACCTCACCCAACTAAGTGTGGCCGCTGTATTAATTGGGGCGGAGCTAGTCCTACCGCTAACTTGTTTTGAATTCATGTCTTTCTCTTGGACTGGTTGTCAACCCAATCTAGAGAGATCCGTTTGTCCTGCTATTAATTCTTAGTTAGATGAAGAAAAAATGGCAAAGGATCTATTTGTAAAGGAAGCGCCGTTTCTACGGGCTTGTGACTTAACGAGGTTGAAGTTGGTAACCATCGAAAAAATTGAATTCAAAATTTTCAGGAATAGATTTCAAGTAGAGATATTTTTATATAACGAATAAAATAATTCGCAAAAAAGAGAAACTATAACAGTGTATATATGTTATAGCTATTAGAAATTTGTGCGTTAAATGTAGTAGGTGTTCGCCCTGGGATAAGTGGATGGAAAAAGCAAAAGACTCTCCATATACTTTATTGGTATAATTTCGCTGTTTCGCTAAAACATTTGTAGGGGAGAGATTTGAGAAAGATCTTTGGCCAGTAATTTATTCAAGCATTCTACAAATTCATCCTGCAAATTGTCTGGAAGGGAACTGGGATTGATTCAAAAAAAAATCTGAATGAGTTGACAATCAAAGCGAGAAGGCAGAAAGCAAATTTTGTCTTTCTATCTGTGAAAAAGAAGGACAGAAGGTCCGCGCCCTTCTAATCAAAAAAGGGACCACGTGCCAAAAGCGGTCTTCTGGACTTCTCTCGCGTACCACTAGAAGTAAGCATACCCCAGTTTGAGAATCCCTATCTTAGAGCAATTCTTTACTCAGAAAGCTGAAAGGTTGTGGGAAGCTGGAATTATGAAGTTACTTGAAAGGCTGCAGAATATTGTGATACTAAACAGTAAATTCAATAAAATTAACAGAATTTTTTTTTAAGTCATTTATTTCCACTTAAAGAAAATTTTAGCTGCCTAATATAATATTCAAGTCCTTCACGCATATAAGATGAATACTTAAAACATTTTCTAAAACATCGAATTTTGAAGCAAGATTGGCATTTTTTTAAGGTAGGGGTAAATGTTGAATATGTTTGTTTTTGATGCTTTCTATATGCCTTTTTTATTTGTATGGGTATGCTTATATCTGTATGTGCATCTATATACATGCATGTGTGTGTATGTGTGGGCATCTTGGATTGAATATGTACACCTCGATGGCTGTAGTGATAGAATTAAAAGGTGAAAAATGAACGGCCATTGTGTTCCAGGCGGTGAACATGGGACAAATGATCCATATTAGAAAGGAGGATGTATGTGGGGTTGTAGTGCTTGTTGTGGTAACAGTGTAAGAAAAGTGTGCGAATGAGTAGGGATCCTTAGGGCGACACAACAATAAAGACAACAGCAACAAGAAAATGTCGTCGAGAAGAAGGAAAACGAAAAGTAGGAGTAAGACTAGACGAAAAAGAAGAAAGAAAGAAGTAAAAACACCATAGAAATATAATAAGAAAGAAGAGAAAGGTATTGAAAGAAAGAAAGAAAGAAAGAAAGAAAGAAAGAAAGAAAGAAAGAAAAGATGTAAAAATGTCGAAGAAATTAAATTTTCGAAGAAATTAAATACCATAAAAAGAAAGAAAAATGCTCGAGAAATAAAATACAACAAAAAAGAAGAGAGAGCGATAGAAAGAAAGAAAGAAAGAAAGAAAGAAAGAAAGAAAGAAAGAAAGAAAGAAAGAAAGAAAGAAAGAAAGGGAAATGCTGAAGAAATAAAATACAGCAAAAAGAAGTGAAGGCGATAGAAGAAGAAGAAGAAGAAGAAGAAGAAGAAGAAGAAGAAGAAGAAGAAGAATGGATTTATATATGTATGTATTCTAAAGATGAGAAAACAAGAAGCGCCAAGAGTGTCTACATACGAAGAAGGCGAAAGAATAATGGAAAAGAAGATAGAGAAAAAATGCTCACATTATATGTTTATGTGGTTAAGGTTCCTTTCATTTGAAAAGACTTGCTCCCCTCCCGACATTTTTTCTTTTCTTTTTTTTTCTTTTTTCTTTTTTACATCTTGATTAAAGAGGGATAATGAAGCAAGAGCTGTTTCACCCGAGGCTGAGCGCGTTCTTCTTTCTCACACCTGTCAGAGTAACGCTAGACTATGGCTTGAAAGCACTCCTCTGCCTTGAGGGTAGAAAATTTGGCGTCACTAGGTCGGGGACCCCGCCAGGCAGACAGGCAAGGTCTGCAGCCTGCTTTGGAGCTCTATAGACTAGTAGAGGTGATCGGGATGTTGGTTACAGACATGGAAGGGACGGGGTGAAGGAAGATGGCGGCCAGATGGGGAAGGTGGCTCTGTTGTGAGGATGAAGAGTTAAACGGATATACATTCACTATCATGCACACAGGCACACGCACGCACGCACGCACACGCGCACACACACACACATATGCACACACACTCCAATACAGTACAAAACTGCATTTTCTAAATTACTGCTTTCATACTCATATATTTAAAAAAAGAGATCATGTCTCTTCAAGAGGTAGGCGATCATTACTCTCCACGATTTCCTTTTCTTTAATATCTGTAAACTGTCGGTATACATGACTGTTCTTGGAAAAATTAGGGAAGTGGTTTCTCGTTGCCTTTTTCCACAGAGTTTTTCTTCTCCTAAACAGGTTTCCCTGTCAAGACTAAAAAGCCCAGTCTGTCCTGTTATTTTACCCATAGCTGGAGGGGGATTAGATGAGATGAATTAATGCCCTTTCCCAAGGTTTTTAGCATGAAGTGAACGCGACAGCCTCGACTAGCATTTAAACTCGACGTCCAGATTCCATTTTCTATGCAGAAAACCATTACGCCTCCTACATATCTTACTCATATATACCTGACATTATTTACATAACTTAAACTGCAACCATATACAAGCATTTATATATACAGACATATGTGTATATCAGTTCAGTCCTTTACCAAAAAGTATTTAGTCAAAATATATATGTATGTACATGTAAATATATGTGTGTATGTGTGTGCGTGTGCCCGCGCGTGTGTTTGCGCGTGCATTGTTTTCCTAGAACGTATGCAGGCATGTCGAATATTGGAAAATTCGGTTACGCAGCCTTGATGCAACATTCAAAGTGATCCGAGCTGCGCATGCTCGAGCAGAGATTATCCGTGGATTTACTCAAAAACGTTAGCTTCTCTGTAGTTCATACTTTGTTCCCTGCTAATTCTGGCTTCTTACAATAAAATCGCCATTTTAATGTCGTGGGCCCGATTAAGGAGAACGCGATCAGGCAGCTGATGGCAAACCTAGAAGGAGAAGTTGCTTAAAGTGGACTAAGGCGTCCTTTCCCCAAATGTTTTCTTAACAGTAAAATGAATAGACACTTTGAAGACAGATTAAACTCACATAAGCGCACGTACACGCATCCACACACTACATACGCACACACATATAGAACTATATAAATAGAATTATATATTTAGGTACATACATATACATATGTGTAAGTGTGTTGAAAAACAACAATAATATTTTTATACATACTCACATAATTATTCATATATATATATATATATATATATATAGATAGATAGATAGATAGATAGATAGATAGATAGATAGATAGATAGATAGATAGATAAAGAGAGAGAGAGAGAGAAAGAGTATGTGCGTAAGAGAAAGATCTCCAGGATGTAGAATGACGATTCTCAGGGCAAACGTTATACACAGCATATACTGGCTCTTTGTCGAAGTAATCATATTTCTAATCGTTCCTCAAATGCCTAAATTTTTCAGATATTTATTTATTGAGCCGTATTAAACTCAAGCAGGACGTTTTCAGAGAATTTTACTCGACTCTAAAAAAAAACACATATTTAATGCAGCAAGATTGCAAATATACGCAATTTTACTTTACTGTTTTATATTTAGACTTACTTGTTTTTTGATATTTTTCTTCATGAAAAACAATTTTTATCATAGTTTATTAATATACAGAAATATAATAATATAATAATTATAATATAATAATCAAGCAGAAAAGCTGTGATAGATTAATTAACATGTGAAAATGTATTAGCGTGATTGTCTAGTTAGCAGCACCTTTCCTCGAATATTCGGAAATAAGTTTTGAAAAGAAAATTAGGAGGAGAAACACAATGGCTAAGTATCCGGTTCATTTCTATTCTTCAATAGCGTGAAAAAATTACTATTTTAGATTTAGAAAAATGTTTTTACATTAATGGATAATATGGTATAAATTAAAAAAAAATTACTTTGGGCTGGCTATACTATGGACTCGTATTATGTTTAAGGAGGGAATTTGTCCCCTGTTTTTAGCTTCAGAAACACGAGGTCGTATTATACACGAGAAAATACGCTGTGTGCGTATCTGTTTATATACGTATATGTGTTATTCTACGCATATATATGTGTGTGTGTGTGTGTGCGGGCGTGTGTTCAGGCGTGTGTGTGTGCGAGTCAGTGCATATGTGTGTTGAGTGTAACTGGGTATATATATATATAACTGGGTATATAAATATATATATACCCAGTCATACATACATATATATATATACATATATATATATATATATATATATATATATATATATATATATATATATATATATATATATATATATGTATGTATGTTCGTGTCATCTGTGTAAAGGTATACCTGTGTGCTTACGTACATATTGACTTTTTGACATGAGTTTCTGTGTACATATGTCTGTGTGCGTGTCAGTGCATATGTCTGTTGAGTGTGACTGGGTATATATATACATATATATATATATATATATATATATATATATATATATATGTATGTATGTTTCTGTCATCTGTATAAAGGTATACATGTGTGCTTACGTACATATTCACGTTTTGACACGAGTTTCTGTCTACATGTGTCAATGTGTGTTTGTGTGTATAGGTGTTTCTGGTTAGTGTACATGCACGCGTGCGTTTGTGCATGTCCTTAACCGTCTATGTGCGTCTGTGTGAATGCGCGGTTATGTATAGGCATGTGTGCGTGAGCATCTTTGCGTATGACGGTGCATGAATGTGTGTATATGTGTTTTTGAATGTGTGTATATGTGAATGGGTTAAAATGTGTATTTATATGGGTTTGCTTATGTGTGGATATGTGCATACGTATGCGCATGTATTTCTGTATATGTGTGTATTTACTATACTTTCTCAGTTACATACATATCATACGCAGCTAAATATACACGTAATAATTTAATATTAAATATGTTTGTGCATACACGTTCACACGCATGCGCATAGCTGCATATTTCGTGTCCATCGTGTAAAATGCAGAGATTTTTTTACTTATTCATGATTATTATTAGTATTATTATTATCATTGTTTCCTTTGATTTCGGTTGTATACACATTTCCTTCCGGATCCCAACCAGAGACCTAAGGTCAGAAATAGCTTCATGACATTTTCTACTGATCATTTTTGTAAATCTACATAGATAAAGATTTTCATAATGTGTAAGCTGTACGTTTGAGTACAATTTTTTGTACTTCTATAAGGCATGGGCTACCCAGGAATCACTTCAATGAGTGTATCGGAACTTTTCCAATCAATCCGAGTGCTCTAACTACAACTGGAATTATTGATGTCCTCGTGTGCCACGTTATTGAGATTTACACTTCAAAATTGTATATTGATAATTTTTGAAGATCTTCAGAGATACATTACAATTTACAGAGACTACCATATCAAGAAGAATGCACATTTTGTTTTTGTGGTCTTTGATCACGATGTCTGGGCGATTAGCTTTGTTTTGTCTGCATGTAAAGTCTCATAAAAGAGTTACATGTCCTGTCTCTGTAACCGGGTCTGGATTATTATTATTATTATTATTATTATTATTATTATTATTATTATTATTATTATTTCCTGTTGTATACACATTCCCCACCCCGGGTCCCAACCAGTGACCAAAGGCAAGAAATGGCTTCGTGACATTTTCCACTGATCATTTTTGTAAAACAAAAAATCTTACACACATTCTACATTAATAAGGTTCTTTGTAATGTGTGAATTGTAACTGTGAGTACAATTTTTTGCATTTCTTTATTATTATTATTATTATTATTAATGATACTACTTGGAGTAGATCTAGATACATTTGCTTATATATAAACGTGCAAATATATAAGAATTGTGTGATGATCAACAAACTTGTCTCGCTAAATCAATTACGACTGAATAGTGAATTTGATCCTAACTGGGTGACCCATACTTTCGGCCTTCTAACTCCTAATGTGTACTCCGTATATACATTTATTTGTGTGTACTTTTGCCTAGAGAATAATCTATGTATCATTCTTAGTCTCTTTCTATCTATCTATCTATCTATCTATCTATCTATCTATCTATCTACATACATACAAGACATTATAGGGAAGGCTGGTGGGGCTTCACCTCCCTCACTTTTTTTAAAAATTGAAAACTAAACAGAAAACTTTGTCTTCTTGGTCTCAGCTGTATCATTTGTCCCAAATCATTACTACTATCAATTTTCAAAATGGATCATAAAACTTTATCTTACTGTTTTCATTTTTTTTTTTTTTTTTAGAAACAATTGTTTCTTAGACTTCTGTATACGTCTTATGCGCGGAAAAATATACGGGTCTATTTCCAGAAAATACCTTCAAACGAACTGCAAAACAAAAATCTTTTTTGACATAAAAACGAAACAAAAAATGTTAATGAGATAAAAATATATCAGGATCAGATAAAAAAATGTAGAATCAGGAACCTTAAAAATTTAACATCGGATTTCGCTGCCCAGCCAACCATTTTGATATTTGATTTAGCCGCTCGACATTTTATTTTGTGACGCCGTGCATGAATTATAAACAGACACCTCTCACGCACGCACTCATGTATAACCTATGCATATATATATATATATATATATATATATATATATATATATATATATATATATATGCATATTGTATATATGCATATATATGTGTGTGTTTGTGTGTGTGTGTTTGTGTGTGTGTGTGTGTGTGTGTGTGTGTGTGTGTGTATTTAGGCAGCAAGTTCTCTTTTAGACATGTCTGATTTAATAAATTACAGACATTATGTCTGCTAATTTTTAATAAAATCCGTTCATACTCACGAATAACCTTCCGTGTATTGATGTTAAAGGATGAGAGAAATGTGCTTTCTTTTATTTTAATTTCCCAAGTACTTTCGATCTTCTCCCAAGATCATCTTCAGGGGTGCAAGTGGTACAAAACTATATGCTGTTCATTGGTATAAGTATTTATACAAAGTTGTACGTTGTTATGCATTACCGCAATTTTTTCATTATGCTTTTAAATGCAAGAAAGTTTAACAACCTGCTGAGCGTTCATTAAAAGGAAAAAATTATAACGTGAGAAAAATTTTCCTTAATAAAAGGAAGGTTATTCGTAAGTATGAACGGATTTTATTAAAAAATTAGCAAACATAATATATATATATAGATAGATAGATAGATATCATATATATATAGATAGATAGATAGATAGATATCATATATATATATATATTATATATATATATATATATATATATATATATATATATAGACAGATAGATAGATAGATAGATATCATATATATATATATATACAAATTATTACATTCAATCGACGTCTGTCTGATGTTTATATTTTTCCAATTTACGAAGAAGCTATCTCTCATCCAGAAATTTCTGAAGAAACTGTCGAAAGTTCATGCTGTTGTCCGAGTACATTTTACTATGTCTGGGCATTATCAAGAATATTCATGTTGCCTGTGACATAGAGAAACTTTTTAAAAGCTTTATCCTGGCACTTTAGGAAAGCTGTATTTCAAATTCAAATTTATCAGTATTGTATTAGGGTCGTTTCATAGTGATTGTAGCAACATTAATGTTCCTGATAATGACCAAAGATGGTCTAAGATATTCGATCAAAAAAAAACAAACAACTTTAGCTATAAATTTAACCCGGATGTGCGACAAATCATGCGCAAATTGCAAGAGTGAAAATGGAAAATTAAAACAGACTGATCTTTTGTATTTAATTTAATAAAATTTACTTAGCAGAATTCTTTTTGCCAAAAAAAACATCATAGACACACAAACACACACGCACATAAAACAACCACATAGAATTATACATATATATATATATATATATATATATATATATATATATATATATATATATATATATATATATATATCCAATAGTGATGTATCTACTACTACCTAAGCTCTAATCCATTACCGGATATCTTGACAGAAAACTCCTCGTCACTGGTATACCGTAATAGCTGGCGGTGGGCATTGTGGTGACTGAACACTTGAGCAGATTATTTGCTCAGGTACTAACACCAAAAAGATAGATAGATAGAAAGAAAGAAAGAAAGAAAGAAAGAAAGAAACAGACCAAGAATGCTAGCTAGCTAGCTAGATCAAGAATGCTAGATAGATAGATAGATAGATAGATAGATAGACAGACAGACAGACAGACAGACAAATATTTTCTTGTTTTGCCTATTCGACTTCAGATTATTGCTTAGATTATATAATGAATATATGTACTTATATATGAAAAAATAAGTATTGCAAATAATTTAGGATGTCTTTATTGCAAATTACTAGTAAGAATATTGATAGGAATTACTTATCTATGAACATATATATTATTCTGGTAATATCTGCACATGTAGGAATATGTATCGATACATGTGCATCTATGTATTTGTCTGTATGTACTTATTGAAAAACAAACATACTTATTAAGAAATTTAAATTAATGAGGGAGATCCTGTAATAGCCTGGCAATTTAGCATTTGAATATGAACACAAACACACACACACTTATACATACATACATATATATAATGCAATGAACTAAGACCGACAGTTATTTTTAATTTATACATTATTTTTATAAATACAAACATTTGAGAAAATTCATTGTTTATAATAAACAGCATTAACCATATTTACCGACCTGAATGTACGAGAATTTTCATTGAAAATATGAGTCCTCCGAGAGGAATCGAACCTGTATCCTATACGGAACCGTCATATAGCCCTTGCTAACCAGACGCTTTGTAGATAAATGTTATAGCACGTCAGCCTATATGACGGTTTTGTGTAGGATGCAGGTTCGATTCTTCTCGGAGGACCCATATTTTCCATTAAAATTCTCGGGCATTCAGGCCGGTATTTGTTGCTAATACTGTTTATTATTTATTACTTAAATATTTGTATCTATAAAAATAACGTATAAACAATAAATATATTAAAATAATTGTCAGACTTAGTCCATTTCATAATATATATATATATATATATATATATATATATATATATATATATATATATATATATATATATATATATATATATATATATATAACGCTTAAACGATATATATATTAATAGATTGTCGATATATCTATATATGTATGTATATATATAACGCTTAAACAATATATATATATATATATATATATATATATATATATATATATATCGACAATCGATAAAGTTTGTGAATAAGTGTCATCGCTCTATTTTTTTTAAATAGACTTGACTTAAAAAGGAAAAAATTTATCAATGAAATTTATCACAGAATCAATAGAAAAAAATTTAAAGACTAAATAAAATAGAAGACATAAAAAAAAAATAACATATTTTGTAAGGTTAATTGTAATTACTTGGCACTATTTGTCTGTTTTATTGCTAGAATGTATTCATCTCGAAATTTAAAATATTATAAACTGTGATTTCCTGAACACCGGGTACCGGACACTCTGAACCCACGGACTCCCACGTAATTCGTGTCTGACACACAATCATCCATACACACAAGATTATAAATTTGATACATAATCAAATTTGCATCTAAAGACATATAAGGCAGACATAATATACAGAAGTAATCGGCCAAGCATTCTCGAAAATATATATAAATATATATTAATGTACATGTTAAATGCTTCAGCTATCACTCTATGTAGGCTGACGGTCACCGAAGCTAAGCAACATTTATCCTGGTCAGTACCAAGATGGGTGACCGCTTGGGAATAATAGGGGCTGAAAACTTGGATGTGCATCTGATGAAATGAATAACTACTCGAAGTTGGAAATCAGAGAACAAAGTTCGAATTACCGTCAGGCTTATTATATTATTTAAAGATAATAAATAATATTATATAATAACTTATATTATTTATTATATTATATAATTATATTATACCCTTGAGAAAGATATAAATCCTCCTCTCCGCCATCTAACAATTGGTTCATTAATACGATTTGTATCAGGAAATCATTATCTCAAAAAAATTAAGATCTAAAAATATTTTCTGGCTTTATATAACCTACAAAGTGTTGATAAACCGTAAAAAATAAATCAATTACTGCATATGTAAATTTTCTTCTTCTCTCCTCGTAAATAGGATATATCTTTGGAAAATTATCATGGACGCCTGTCTTTAACTGAATCAGTGTTTTCATACATAGTCGTCATTAAAATGTACGTATACTATAGGGATAAAAGACACATTTACGCTGTACACCGTGGCACTGCACAATTCGTAGAAAAATACGATTTGGCTTAACAAAGTAAAATCCTAGCCTCATTCTTTTGTTGTATAATTTATTTTACCAAAAATAAACACGCATATAATGTAAACAGATCAAAACCACTTTATATATATATATATATATATATATATATATATATATATATATATATATATATATATATATATATATATATATATATATATATATATGTGTGTGTGTGTGTGTACCCAAGATTAGGATTGTTGTATACGAAATAAATTCCAATAACTAACAAATACTATTCATAAAAGAGTGCTCAATACAGAGTAGACCAAATATAATTATTTATTCAAAAATTATCACATAAATATGTTATAAAATGACTATAAAAATAGCCATTTTGTTCAACACTTCTGGTGTCTTATCAAGAGATGGTGTTGAATTTTTGTTCAACACCATCTCTTGATAAGACACCAGAAGTGTTGAACAAAATGGCTATTTTTATAGTCATTTTATAACATATTTATGTGATAATTTTCGAATAAATAATTATATATATATATATATATATATATATATATATATATTCATTATCTGAATATTCATTATATATATATATATATTCATTATCTGCATGTAGTTTTGAATTGTTTATATTATATGCATATATGAGCAAAAAATAAACTATGCAATAAAAAATCAGGCTACGATTTTACTTTGCTAAGCCAAATCGTATTTTTGTAAGATTATGCGCTACCACGATGTGCAGTGTAAATTTTAGTATTCTAGTATACCTACATTTTAATAATGAATATGTATGAAGACACTGTATATATATATATATATATATATATATATATATATATATATATATATATATATATATATATATATATATATATATCCATGAACATATGAAATTCCCTTTTCATAGATAGATGTATATTTGGGCAGCAGTCCATCTTTAATACATGTTTCTTCACAGAAGACTGACAAGGTACTTTTGCTTAGTCTTTATATATAGCTATACAGCTATATTTATGTTATCTTTATAGATAGCTATATAGTTATATATATATATGTGTGTGTGTCCGCGCGCGTGTGTATCTATGCTTTTGTGTGTGTACAGAGTTTCATGAACACATACATATTTAAACGGAATGAAAAAGGATAAGTTCTATATGGCTATCTCTACTTATATATGTATGCTTTACTTAATATCTTTGTAGTTATTGGAAATTTATGTGTGTTCACAGACTCACAACGTGTAAATTCATTTCATATACACCTTGTATAAATACTTACGTATGCGTATATGTTTATGCCCGGACACGTTAAGAAGTATTTTCGTTGAAAAATAGCAAGGTAGAAAAAAAAAAACTGGGGAGACGGCAGATTGGTCGAGATGAAGAGAAAAAAATGTCGAACCAAGAAGATAAGTATAAAAGGTAAAGTGGGGAAAAAGTGTCCGAAAGAAAATTTGGGTTGAAGGGCAATAGAAAACGATGTGTGAATAAAGACGGGTAACAATCGTACGGAACAAAAAAGGTGGAAAAAAAAATTGAAAAACAGGTAAAGAATTTACAAGGTAAAAAAATATCAATGTAGTTCAGTGAGAGGTGGGGGTAAGAATTACATGGCATGTGATAGGAGAGAGAGCAAGAAAAGATGGTATACATACTGATTAGAGGGAGGAAGTAAATAGAAACAGAGAGAGAGAGAAAAAAAAAAGTGATTATGTGTAGGGTAGTAAGTGGCCTGGGAGGAGGGGGGGTGGTGAAGTTACCGGAATTCGGAAACAGGGGACGAAGATGAGGGATGAAAAAAATATAAAGGAAAGAGTTGGAAAGAAATGGATATAAAAATAGAAGAAAGAATAAAGAAAAATGTATATATCGAAATGGGAAAAAAGCTATGAATGAAGTAAGTAAAAAAGAAAATTAAATATATATCGAGCAATACGAAGTAAATTATGGGTTAGATAGATAGATAGATAGATAGATAGATAGATAGATAGATAGATAGATAGATAGATATAGAGTAATAGTATTTTCTTAAAGGTGCTTATATATATATATATATATATATATATATATATATATATATATATATGAAGAGCGAGAGAGACAAAGAGAGAGAATAAGTGAGAAATCAATGGCGTGATATATAAACATAGATAGATACATAGATACGTAGATAGATATGGAGTAATAGTGTTTTCTTAAAGCTGCATATATATATATATGTGTGTGTGTGTGTGTGAAGAGAGAGAGAGAATAGGTGAGAAATCAATGGCGTGAGATAAATAGATAGATAGATAGATAGATAGATAGATAGATAGATAGATATGGAGTAATAGTATTTTCTTAAAGGTGCTTAAATATATATATATATATATATATATATATATATATATATGTGTGTGTGTGTGTGTGTATGTATGTATGTGTATATATATATATATATATATATATATATATATATATATATATATATATATATGAAGAGCGAGAGAAACAAAGAGAGAAAAAAAGTGAGAAATCAATGGCGTGATATATAAACATAGATAGATACATAGATACGTAGATAGATATGGAGTAAGAGTGTTTTCTTAAAGCTGCATATATATATATATATATATATATATATATATGCAGCTTTAAGAAAACACTATTATATATATATATATATATATATATGGGAAAGAGAGAGAGAAAAGGTGAGAAATCAATGGCGTGATATAGATAGATAGATAGATAGATAGATAGATAGATAGATAGATAGATATGGAGTAATAGTGCTTTCTTAAATATCCTAATACACGCACACACACACACACACACACACATATATATATATATATATATATATATATATATAAAGAGAGAGAGAAAGAGAGACAAAAAGTGAGATATCGATGGCGTGATATATAACAATAGATAGATAGCAAGATACATAGATCGATTTTAGAAACAAATATTTATAAACTCCTGATTAAAGTATTGGAAAAGAAACGATACATTTTTTTTTTCACAAAACCCTCTTGTATGGAATTCTTTCCATTAAAAACAAAGATCTAAATTGTGACGAAATAATGGGAGGCAAGAAAAGAATACAGGCGACTGTAAAAGTAGATATACAGTATTATACCGAGTATTACTAATGTTTGTTTAATCAGTACAATACGTTTGTTTTTCGTTACAGTATACCACTTTTGCACACACCCCCCCACTGTGTAATATTACTAAATCTGATGACACTTCAGTTAAACTGTTGTATGTAACATGATCAAGTGAGAGAGTGTGGCATTTAAGATATCGAATAGAACATACCTGATTAGACTATAGAGCCATCTGAATATCTATGTAATGTGAGATAGATGATAGCAAGGTGTAGTTGATATGATATAAAGGAAAATGTCAAAGTTGGAGATATCTGATGTCAGGAATTTCTTGCTAAAGTCATTACTGATATACTACAGTGTTTTCATCTTACTGACTGATAGAAATGAAATATATTTCTTCTAATCTAATATATGAGCATATATTAAATCATCTACAGATTTCACAAAGTGTTTAATAACTTGGCACCTGTTGATATGATCTGGTCGAAATTCGATCTTAAAACAGTTTTTGATACTTTTCACATAGACCAGTTTATAGCAGTGACAAATACAGGTTGTTTTTCTTTGGAGTAGTCGCTCTTAAACCCTTGGTCAGGATTGACTTATTGCCCAAATCGCTCATTACGGTAAGTGGAACAGTTGCACACTTTAGTAAGCAATGCTTATTCAGTCTCTCCTCATTTAACGACTAATCTGTATAACAGTCCTCTGAATAACGACTAACTATAAATTCTCATAAAATATTTTTAAACCCAGCCACTTCGTATTGTACATTGAACCAAAACTTTGATCGATATTATTTTCTTACACCAAAATGAATGAAAATAAATGAACTGAATGAATAAAGTGAAAAATAAATGAAAGAAAAACTTGCACTGTATTTATTATTGATTTAATGTCCAGAATATACAGCTGAATTTTTTTAAATTTCTTTATTCCGTTTACTTCACAGTGCACTACTGTACTGTATAAATATTTAGAAATAAATCAGTTATGTTACAAATACTGCAAAAGTGATATTAAAACCATCTAAAGCTGGTTGACACAAACCTTTTACACTTGTAGTATGTCTGAAATAGTAGTCAGTTGCGACCAGCGCGTTTAGCGAGCAACTCGTTAGAACGGACACGATCGTTAAGTGAGGAGAGGTTGTATATTAAACGTTTCAGCGTCTGTGAAATGTCAGATAAGGAAAAATAATGTGACTGTATGAGATAACGTAAAATATTGATAATGATTTGTAAAATGATACGATATTAGTTTTGGAAAAACAAAAGCCGCAAGCTTGCACAAATTCATTTGCGCATACACATACACGCGCGCGTATGTATACACTCATTCGTACACTTCGCGCCCTATTTTTATACCTTACTGGAATTTGCTTTTTCGCTCATACACACACACACACACATACATACATACACACACACACACACACACACACACACAAAGATATATACATATATATTATTTAAGATTATAAATATCAGGCGGCCTGACGATTGCGTCTAGCATGAAACAGCCTGTCGCCTCTGAGTGTTGACTTCAATGTTCACTTTTATATGTACGTACGCTCTATCTCTGATATTGAACACTTTATCCCATAAATATAGCATACCTTAAAACTATATTTCTTTACATATATATATATATATATATATATATATATATATATATATATATATATATATATATATATATATATATAAATTTTGATTTGCTTTCAATTCAACAAAGAATAAAATGGTCGGTATATATACAAGTGTGGATCAGTAAATAACTACCACAAAATATAATGGTATAAAAATTGTGTATATATATATATATATATATATATATATATATATATATATATAGCCCAATTCGACCTGATATTTACCGATTATTAGGAAGAGAATTCATAACCTTTACAAAGATTATTTGCGCGTAAGTGAATGCAATGAAATCCAATTTCCAATTCCGCATCGTAACCATTACACCACCCAAACATCCAATTTTACCACTCCTAATATTCCCAAGCGGTTATTCATGTAGGTACTGACAAGGCTAAACCTTACTTCGGTGATTGGACCAGATATGGCTGCAACAAGTCTAGAAGAAGGAAAACTCTGAGTCCAAACCAGCCTGCGAAAAATGTTGACACAAGGTGGATGAGCTTCTTATGGTAGCCAACGGCCGTCATGTAGCTAGGATCTGGAAAAATCATGCCCCCCCACACACACACACGCAAAAAGATTGTAGCATCATCTGACATGTGACACACAGTACACTAGTACAGGATACGAGTGAGTGTATATTGTAGGGCACAGGCAACTGACCACTTTAAACAACCCATTTGATTGGGTTATTCAGTTAAAACTTACAATTCACTGAACCCTCATCTGTTGTTCTCAACCAGATCATCGGGGATCGAACCGGTTCCTTCACCAGACTTTTCTAGTGAGGGCGTTAAACCCAGCAGCTTTTAAAATAGGAACTGTCAAAGGGTCAACGGTCATTTAACATGGTAGTTGCATAACTCTGCATGCAGCCAGTATGGTGATGACACGTCATCGCTTGATAGAAGGATCCTTAAGCGGAAATTAACGCCTAGGTCGGAGGGTTACCCGCTGATAGAATCAGCAGCCACGTATCCGAGACTATGGCGAGATTTCAAGTTGGGGGACGTCATATCTGGTTTGACCGAGAGAAGGATGTCTCTCGCCAGGTCTACTTGCCAAGACACGCTATGCATGAATGAATACCCCCAGCTTTCAGCCCAGATATGTGAGAGGAAAGGATCAGGTGCTCGGAGGAGGTGGTTCATATCTTTCCCAAAGTTATATGCGTGTAAGTGAATCATGTAAAAAATTCGCCGAAAAAAATCGCAGTAATGAAAACTTAAAAATCCAAAATTTCAGGATCGCGGGTCCTGATCCGGCCCGGGATGTTTTTAATTTGCTCACGTAGTCAGCCTGATTCCAAAAGGGTATCATAGATTTGGCTACGGCCTCTAGAAGTAAAGTTGAAAAAGTGTTATACACTCTCATACAGTGGGCGAGGGCGGGGGAATAAATATTCGTACACTTGAAAAATTGTATTTTTATAAATGTAAAAGCCTTAAATAAAACAAATCTCGGCACATTTTATGTATAAAAACACATAATATAAAAAAATAATAATGAATTAATTCTTATTCTAACAGTAATTAATGCATTTTTTTAATTCTAACTGGTGAAAAAAGTATTCGTACAAATCAATTATTAGAATAAAATAATCAATTAATTATGAAAAAGTATATTCAAGAATGTTCCAGTAATGTTATCAGTAATTATAGTTAACGCTATTAGCCATTATCAGAGCATTCTGCAATTTCTAGTCTTACGAAAAGGTTCTAATAATGCCTAAAGGTAAAGAATTGACTATTTCACAAAAACAACACATTTTGTCTCTTTGGAAAGATGGGAACAGTTACAGAATGATTTCTAACAACCTGAATATTCCTTTTACTACAATTGCATTGATCATTGCAAGCTTTAAAACTCGTAACAGCGTCGAAAACAAAAGACGAACAGGTGCTCAGAGGAAGATTTCTCTAAGATCAGCAAGGATATTAGGACGCCAGATCCAACAAAATCCACAGGTTACCCGAGAAGAGCTGCAGGAACATGATTTTGAGAAAAAATAGCAGGGCCGACAAATGACAGTAGCTTTTAACTCGGAAATATTTTTCTTTGACCGAGAGAAATCAAAATAAATGTATAGATTCATCAATAAGTTCATAGCCTGTTCATGAAAAAAGCAACAAATAATTATTATCCAACATAATCTAATTACTTGTCATTGCAAAATTCAACGCTTCTCCATTAATTGAACATCATACACAAGATGTCATACAGTGACTATTTCTGTTTAAAGTAATATCTTTTTCATCCAACCTTGAACTTCCGGAAGAAAAAAAAAGCTTTCACTTTCAATTTTATAATCCGACTACTGAACCTTCATCTTCTGTGTGCCTTGTCCCGTCATGATATAGGCGATTATGACTCTCTACAACTTCCAATTCATTGTAGCGCTTGGCAATATTTGTCTTTTTACTATCCCTTCCAACTCTGTTCCGCCATCCACTTACATGAGTTACTTATTGTTACCCTCTGTTACTTTTGCTTTGTGTGAGTCGAATTTTCCAAGCCTTCTTTCCTGATGATGTGTTCCAGAAATTTCAAGTCTCTTTCTGGCTCTAAGTGATCTTTTTGTTTCCATTTTCCTTAAAACTTCCGCGTTAAACACTTCGTCCATGGTATTATCGGCATCCTTCTGTACAACCATATTGCTGTTGCCTCAAGTCTCTTGTTTTTTTCCTTTGAAGAAATTGTCCACCATATTCTGCCATATAGGATGATTCATATTATGTAACAGTTGTGCACTGTTTTCTTTGTTTATAACGAAATTTTCCTATTTCTTAATCCTTTGTTTAGTTTTTGGAAAGCATCTTTTGTTATTCTAATGTGCCTACGGATTTCGTCATCACATTTTTCATTCTCTGTTAAAACACTTCTCAGATATTTAAATTTCTGTACTTGTTTGATTTTCACATTCCTAGATCGTAGTTCACATCTTGGGATTTTTCTCTTTCTGATAACCCCATATTCTGTCTTCTTGCAATTGATAGTCCTTTCTTCTCGCTTTTCTTTACTACACTGTCTAAGAGATCCTGTAATTCTCTTTCTGTGTCTGCCATCCATATCGCCTTTGTGTAGAGATTTCCCAGACTTATTTTTAAAGTTAAAAGTTTATTAGGCGAAAAGAAAATATTTGTTGACAGACTGGCTGTTTTTATTTGATTTTGCTGTTTTTATTTGATTTTGCTGTTTTTATTTGATTTTGCTTGTTTTTGTTTCCAGGAGAGGTACAGCGTAAATTCAGGCATTTTTTCTCGGTTCGTTGCTGTAAAAAAATAACATTTACACAACAGAACGAGTGGTGAAAAAAGGCAAGAAAAAAGTATTAACTGAAGATTGAATAGATTTGTGTCATTTCTTTCTCGAGATGTGTTCTATTGTATCAGATGTTACTTTAAATGTCTTATTCTTAACTGAAAACTCAAAACTGCTTGCAATCCACAGAAGGAGTTATTAATTTATGCAAACGTCAAGCCAACAGCCATAAAAAATAAAAACGGCCTCGAAAGGCAGAACAAAAATAAACGGATTAATATTTCCCGAGTGCTGATAAGATCCTGAAATCCGAAGGTAAATTCTATTAAAAAAAAAAAAGTGAAAAGAAAAGTACGTCTTTCCCTCATTTGTAACCATCGAAGCGAAGAGCCAAACCAACCAAGCAAACGACCTGCAAAGAAAAGCTGGCAACCGGCTTTTCAAACGAAAGTCCCTTTAACTCGGCGGTTGTCAGTGAGCAGAGATAACCGACCAACCGCAAAATGCAAAGCACTTCGTTCTTATAACAATAGCGATGACTGATTGGTTAGTAATGTAAATTAGATAGTCTAGGTTCGAGAAGACCTGGGTCTGACAATGTGGCGTCGGAAGAAATTAGGGAGCGTGAGCGACATGTCGAGATAAGCAACGGTCCACACGCAGACGACCACAGTCGTGCGCACATAGAGATTTATGTAGACACGCATTAAACCTTAAAAGATTGCATGGACACACTTGATGGTACAAATGAGAACATCCCAATGGATTATTTCTAGATCATAAGGATCCTTGAATTGACTAAAAGGTGGATAATAGACGTAAACAATTAGAGGTGGGATAACAACACAGAAAGAACATTTGCTTCTCATTGTTCGCTTCGATTCTTAACATGATTTGCATGTCTATTTTATTATCTATCGTTTTTTTTTCTTCGTTTCTTCTCCGATGACATGATTTTCTTCCATTCCTGATTACAGCAATATTAACATTTAAAAAAAATAATATAAACTGTATAGAAAAGAACTTAATAAATTCCCATAATGCTTAATATTCGTCTTCTTCTATGTGCCGTATCCCTTCAGGACGTTGGCAATTATGGCTCTCCATAATTTCCTGTTCTTTGTAGCTCTTAATATATTTTGTCTTTTTCTCCTAAACCTTGTTCTGCCGTTCATTTACACAAGCTCATGCTTCTTTGTACTGTGTCCGTAAAGGGCATAGGTGATCATGGTTCTCCACAATTTCCTATCCTTTGCAGCTCTCCACCATTGATTTACACAACCTCATTCTTCTTTGTGCTGTGTCCGTACAGGGAATAGGCGATCACGGTTCTCCACAATTTCCTGCCTCTTGTAGTTCTCCACCATTCATTTACACAAGCTCATTCTTCTTTGTCCTGTGTCCGTACAGGGAATAGGCGATCATGGTTCTCCACAATTTCCTGTCCTTTGTAGGTCTTAATATATTTTGGCATTTTTAAAACTCTCCTAAACATGTTCCGCCATTTATTTACTCTACCTCACTAAGTAGGTTATGCATTGTTTTCCTCTCCCTCTTGCTTTCAATCTGGGCAGTGTGTATCAAATTTTCCAATCCCACATTATGTGCCTTTCGACTGTTTCTTTCTGATGTTAAGTATAAGTTTCATTTTTGTTTCCATTTTCTCTAAAACTTCCTCGTTGCTCACGTGTTCAGTCCATGGTATTCTGGGCATCCTTCTGTAGAACCACATTTCTGTTGCTTCAATTCTCATCTTCATCTCTGAGGAGATTGTCCAGTATTCACACTGGAAGAATGATATTATTATTCATTACACTTTTCTTTGTTTCTAAGGAATTTTTTTTTTTGTTTCTAAGGAAATTTTTTTGTTTCTTAATATTGTGCTTAACTTTTGCAAAACATCTTTCGCTATCCCAATGCGCCTTTGTTTTTCAGTGTCGCACTTTTTGTCTTCTGATAAAACACTACCCAGATATTTAAATTGTATATGTTTGATTTTGCTATCTCCAACTTGTAATTTACATGTTGGGCTCTTTCTTTTGCTGGCAACCGTGCATTACGTCTTTTTGCAATTGATGTTTAGTCCTTTCTTCTACCTTTCTTTCACTAGCTTCTCTAGGATTTCTTGTAGTTTCCTCTCTGTATCTGCTACCAACACTGTGTCATCCGCATATCTTATGTATTTAAAATTGTAGCCGCCTATAATGAATCCTCGTAGGACTTCTAATTTTCTCAGAATCGTCTCACTGCATTGGTTGAATACATCCGGTGAGAAGACACATCCTTGTCTTAGAACCTTTTCTATTTGTGTATATCTACTGAATTTATGACTCATCACAGATTTCTATTCTTTATTATCTGTGAACTGCCATAGCTTCTCGGGAAAGGTAGTGGAAAGCTTCCTGTTTTCTTTACCACGGTTTCGAATTATATATATATATATATATATATATATATATATATAGGCAATCCCCCTTTTATAAAGGTACTGCGACTAAGCTTTTTATCTAATTTTTCTTGGAGACTGGAGGGATTCTTTTAGGTTTGTGTGTGTGTTTAAATGAGTTCTAATGGAGCTGTGGTCGGATAGGTGTAACATAAGTCGTCTGGATAGGCCTGTAGTAGTGTGACCGATGTAATTATTTATGAGTTTGCTTTGATCAGGAACACACCCGAAACATACTAGTAGAAATTGCAAGTATAATAACCTCATCCACATGTAAAAAAGATTAAAAATAATGAAGTGCCTAATAATAACAAATAGCCAACACTTAATAGCATTAACTACGAACACGGTCACAATTTGCTGACCGTGTTTGGAAAATAAAACATCTCTAAAACACTAGATACATACATACAACGCTCTACATTGAGTTTAAAAAGATACACACAACCCATACATTCAACAAAAAGTAAAAATAAAATCATCCTTGAATGTCGGTGTTGAACAAAAACGAATGTGCCTGAGCAGGCATCTGCAATAGGGATTCATTAGCCGTCCTATCAGATAGGAATACTTGGATATGAGCGGATAGCCATTACTATATATATATATATATATATATATATATATATATATATATATATATATATATATATATATTTCTCTGCCAGGCCTGTCCTTCCGTCTATGCGTAAGATGTTCTCCCGCCACATCGTAATAGTTCGTTGATTTATTCTTTTAAATGTACTTGCGGTTCGCGCTACATAGGGAGAACGAAGCAAAGGCTGGATGTTAGAATAAAACAACACGTTCCAGCGAAAATCCGAAACCTTAAGTACACTCCCTTGGACATTTTGACCAATACATACGGTTTTTCCATTGCAGAACAACTTATAAATAGCCATAAGTGTGCTGTTAGTTAAAACTAGTGCGAACTCTTTTACCATCCTTAGCAGGCCCCACTCTAATTACCACCTAAAAGTGTTGGAGGCCATCTATATTCTATCATTAAAGCCTTCTCTATGTAAACAGAAGGACTTTGTATTAGGCCTCCAATTAATTACCATCTATTCCCCCCCCACACACACACATTGTCCATTTTCCTTTTTAAATTATTTATTTTATTAACCTCGATTTAGCTCTGTGGAGCGAGGTTCGAAACCGCTTAGCTA
Source organism: Acanthosepion lycidas (assembly GCA_963932145.1). Taxonomy (NCBI): domain Eukaryota; kingdom Metazoa; phylum Mollusca; class Cephalopoda; order Sepiida; family Sepiidae; genus Acanthosepion; species Acanthosepion lycidas. The sequence goes on along the minus strand of OZ010581.1, from coordinate 44,083,827 downwards.
GCTCATTTTTACTTTTTACTTTTTATTATCATCATGACTGGTAATAGTAAAATTAATTTTTGCCTGTTTATGGCAGTGATATATATATATATATATATATATATATATATATATATATAGTGCTGCGCAAAAGTAAGATAATATTAAAATAATGTGTCTCTTTTTTCCAGATAACCAACAAATCTTAATTAAACTATATATTTATTAAGAAAAAACCTTTATTAAACAAATTACAACCACTTTCAAAAATTTTATAAAACTGGAATAAAAATTTTATAAAACTGGAATAAAATATTAGATAAAAATTAAGATGTGCAAAAGTAAGTGAGCCATTACATTGACGCGTTTTACATGATTGCTAGTGCAAGTGATACGTGTTCATCTTTTGGTAAGCTGTGTATACTGCAGTCAATGGCTATAACTCATTATGTATACAAAAAAAAAATAATGCTAAGATTAAATAATGCTTCCTGAAGCTTAAAAAACCGCATTTATGGTTTATGGTCGAATGAGACCAAACTAGATCTTTATGTGGGGAACGATAGGCGGTATGGCTGGCGAGCTCCTAATATAGCTTTTGAAAATATTAATTTAGTGCCAACAGTTAAACATGGCGAAGGTAGCATTATAATTTGGAGGTGCTTTGCTGCAGCTGGAAGAGACAAAATAGTACGCGTTGACGGCGCAATGAAATCTGCAAGATACCAAGTAATTTTGAACGAAAGTGTCTTGCCCTCAGTTCAAAAGCTGTTTTGGACGGGGTTGATTTTTACCAACAGGACAATGATCCGAAGTATCAAAGCAAATTTTTTATTGTCAGAATTATTATTATTATGGATATTTTTAGCTCTGGCCATAAAATATTCTGAAGCAGTTTATATATAAAATAAATTGCCAGAACTTCTCACAATACATTGGTGACTCGTGCAGGACACAAAAGGGATTTTATACAGAACAATTTTTAAACTACCTGCATCTCTTGTTTCGTGCGCATGTGTAGACGTGGCAACGTCAACAAAGCCCAGTCTGATGAAATCTTAGCGGATGAAACGTATCACTAATAATTTTTTCCAGTTTGTCATATTTTTCTAAATACACCTATTTATCAAATATATTTTAGTAATACATGGATATAAATTCAGCCACAACATTAATTTAAATAATTCGACACTTATTAAAAAAGAAAGTAACATTGTTAAAAGGAAAATTTCCCCCCACCCCTCATGAAAATTACAAGTTTTATTGGAAAACATATGTAAAAAGAATAAAGTTTTATTTAAGTGCATCAGGTTTCCAATGGGATCTATTGTTTGCAAGTAACACATCGCGATGATGTTCAGTTTGTTTTCTGCTTGACACTTCCTGTTTTCATAAAATTCTTGTGCCAAACATAGATGCTAATTGCTGTTTTGTTTTTTGTTTTTTTCTGTTTTTTTTTTCTTTTTTTTTTCATACTTTGTAATGTAATTCTGCTGA
>OZ010581.1:44072351-44077351 GCA_963932145.1 Acanthosepion lycidas | reverse complement strand
ATTTATAGTTGATTCCTCATTATGGGTCATTTAATACCTATTTAATTTTCTTGGGAGCTTTGAAATAATAAAAATATGATATATGTTATTCTGCTTTCACAATACATGGTAGATGACTAGCAGCATGGCCTGGCGTTGCCCGTGCTTGATTCAAAAATCGTATGACACATACAGCAATCGCTATCACTTGACTTAAAATATTTGTGCCCCTCCTTGCCTTTAAAGGGGTGCCCTTTGCCGTGCTGATGTTGCTACATGCCTTACTTCTTGCCTATCTCACACTGCGAATTTTTTCTAAGCTCTATACTAAACATTAAATCTGTTACGAAAAAAGAATTAAACAAAATGAACACAAAACGATCAGCTTTAAAAAAAAAAAAGGACACATAACTGGAAAAACCGAATGAAAAAGAATGTTAACAACAAATACTTTTTCACACCCAAACCCAGTTGTACGGAATCAGAATCAACATTGAGTTTAAGCAAGCGAATGAACCAATTGGAATAAAGTGCCATGCAGATTTAAATTTTTCCCACTTGTGACGAATGCAGCTATCGATTTTTTTTTTTTTTTTGCATGCTAGCATGCTAGTTAACGTTCGTGTCAGTCAGCTGTTGGCTCTCACGCTGGCCAATAGAATCTTCCTGCCTATTTGTGGCAGCCAGCTATTGGCTCTCACTCTGGCCAGTACAAAATGGCCGCAAACTACATGAAAACTGCCGTAGAAGCATGAAAAAAATTATTATTTCCACTATCGATGGGAGTTGGGAAATGCAAAGTCGGTCTTGGCCTTCCCGCTAACTTGGAGCATGTGCATGTAAATTTTGGTGCAAATCTGTCGAAAATTGCGGCCGTGCATTTGTTACACACACACACACACACACACACATCCTGCCTTTTATAGATAGAGATACGCAGCTTTTGTGCATAGAAATATGTGTATGGCCATAATTACGAAAAGCGGTGATATGTGGGTTTTATGTTGTAATTTTTTAAGTTATATTTTGTAATACAGTTTGATTTAAGAAATTACAGGATATTATATGGATGAATGTCATAAAAGAGTTCTTTCAGGTTCGTTGTTTGGTTGATTTTGTTTAACAACATATCAATCACTATGTGTTATTTAATGCCGAAATCTAAATTTTAACAATTTTACGGTTTCAACTAAATATACTTTGAACGCAATTGTATTCATTCAACTACAGATAAAATATATTGCTGCTCATATGTTGTCGATCTTTTTTTATATAAAATGTATTGCTGGTATTTTTACTATAAAAATGTATTTATACTTTCATAGTGTTTTTGCTTGTGGGGGAGTCTGACTATTTGCCCATAGCTGGGATCCTAACAGTTGCTACCACCATGGATCAGGATGAACCTGGAAACAACAGCAATTAAGAGGTTGTTCCAGGCTCCCCAAAATCTACATTCTCCAAATGAGAGGCCGTACTGCCGGACGTAGATTATCGTCGAAAGGGCATTAAAAACAAAACAGCATGTGTGGTAATGATCAGAAAGGTCAGCCCAAACTGCGATTTACGATTTCGAGGCATCAGAATAAGGCAAGAACAGAAATTTAACTATATGAGAAGTGTTTTAACAAGCCAATGAAAAATGTGATACCAAAATGCCTTACGAACATGTGTAAATTGAAAAAAAACATGCGTTAAAAGCTTGGGTGAATGGATAGAACTGGCATCATGAGCTTGTGTAAATGGATAGAACAAGACTTACGAGCTTGTATACATGGATAGAATATATCATACGAGCTTGTGTAAAGAGATAGAACATGCCTTATCAGCTTCTGTAAATGGATAGAACATGCCTTACGAGGTTGTGTAAATGGATAAAACATGCCTTACGAGGTTGTGTAAATGGATAGAACTTCCCTTACGAGCTTGTGTAAATTGAAAGAACACGCCTTACGAGTTCCTGTAAATGAACAGAACCTCCTTTTCGAGCTTGTGTAAATAGATAGACCATGGATTATGAGCTTGTGTAAATAGAGCATGCGTTACGAAATTGTGCAAATGTTAAAAATTGTCATACCAACTTGTGTAAATTGAAAGAATATGCATTTACGAGCTTCTTTAAATGGATAGAACATGCTTTACGTTCATGTGTAAATGGATAGAATATGCTTTACGACGATGTGTAAATGGATAAAACATGCCTTACGAGCTTGTGTAAATGCATAGAACTTGCCTTAGGAGCGCGCGTAAAGGGATAGAGCCTTTCTTAAAATCTTGTGTAAAAGGAAGGAACATGCTTTCTTGTGTAAATTGAAAGAATATACCTTACTAGGTTGTGTAAATGGACAGAAATTGTTTTACGGGTTTGTGTAATAGAACATGCCTGACTAGCTTGTGTAAAAAGATAGAACATGCATTACGAGCTTGTGTATATTGAAAAGCATGTCATGAGTTCGTGTAAATGGATAGAACATGCCTTACGAGCTTGTTTAAAGGGATAAAACATGCCTTACGAGATTGTTGAAAGGGATAGAACATGCCTTACCAGCTTGTGTAAATGGAAAGAACATGCTTTATGAGCGTGTGTAAATGGAAAGAACAGGCCTTACGAGCTTGTATACATGGATAGAATATACCTTATGAACTTGTGTAAATAGAGCCTGCCTTACGTGCTCGTGTAAATGGATAGAACATGACTTACGTGCTTGTGTAAATAAATTGAACATGTCTTACGAGCTTGTGTAAATAGATAGAACATGCCTTACGAGATTGTTTAAAGGGATAGAACATGCCTTACGACCTTGTGGAAAGGGATAGAATATGCCTTATGAGCTTGTATAAATGGATAGGAATTGTCTTACGAGTAAATAGAAAGATATGATTTACGGTCTGTGTAAATTGAAAGAACATAGATAGCTCGTGTAAATGGATAGAATATGCATTACAAGCTCCTGTAAATGGATAGAACATGCTTTTCGAGCTTGTGTAAATGGATAGACCATGCATTACGAGCTCCTGTAAATGGATAGACCATGCATTACGTGCTTGCGTAAATGGATAGAATATGCCTTACGTTTTTGTGTAAATGGATAGAACTTGCCTTTCGAACGTGTGTAAATTGAAAGAACATGCCTTACGATCCTGCGTAAATGGATAGAAGATGATTTCGCGCTTGTGTAAATTGTTATAATATGCCATGCGAGCTTGTGAAAATTGAAAGAAGAACAGGCACTAAAAGGGTTAATAAGGGGACAAAATTTCTTAGAGTTACACAGGATCGCAAGTTGTGAACTCATAAAAGAATAATGTCTAAAGCTTCTCATTCTGTTTATGATTCAACAACGGTGCCTGTTGTAGAATGTTTACCATGCTAGTTTCACAGACCTTATCAATGGTTTGAGCTCGATCCTCACTGAGAGACTTATTATTGCATCACTGTCAAAGTAAAAGGACTGGCGACTAAATATTTCAGATGACTGTCATAAAACGAAGATTGAAAAACAAATGTCAAGACCTCTTCTCATTAACAGGTTTCCGGGGTTCCCAGCTATATCTATTTTTCTCAAAAACATCACAGGCTAAGAAAGATAAAAAAAAAAAAAAAAAAAAAGAAAAAAGAAAGGTTTGGTTCGTTTTCTTTTTCAGTTCTGGTCATATGTAGGTAGAACATTTGACTGGAGACTGAATATTAAAGGTCTATTTAGAAACTGTAAAGTACAAGTATTTTCACGGCAACTGTTCCGACGAGCTATTAGGTTAGTGCAAAAATAATGACGTTTTTTGACTAATTAAATAACGTCAAAAAACGTCATTATTTTTTCACCAACCTAATACTTTCGCTGGTTCCCAGACCGCATGAATTTAAGCGTGCTACTAGGTTGGAATCCCGACCCCACCCTTTCACTGTTGAAACGGTTAAATGTAACCGTCTCTTCTACTCAAACAGCTTCTTATCTCGCATTTCCCGTTTGTGGAACTCCTTTCCTCTTGCTTGTTTCTCTGATAACTATAATCTTCAAATTCCAGAGTAATGTCAATCGACATCATCTGATACCTTGATCTTGTTCCCCGTCTGTATCCTTTCCTCAAACGCGTCTCAATCCTTTGTAACCCCTTGCGTGCTAATGGAACTCCTGCCTTGCTTGGGGCTTAAAAAATATCCTACTTGGGCGTATTATCATATATGATAAGACTCACTGAACAATGTGACGATGAAAAGTGAATATTTTACTACAACCTGAAATGCAATAGAAATGCGCCAACACTAACTAGTACCAAAGACTGGTCTTCTTCCAAACAAAATTATGCGGTGTATTTGGTGGGGATTTAAAGGGACTTTTTCTATGTTTTATTAACAACTTTCACAGAATCGAACAAATATTGCTCTTTATAAGACTGAATGAAGTTAGCAATCAAACAAAAATTATTAAAAATCGCATAATATTCCATTGGGATTGCTTTAGACATGTTTTGTTTTTGACTAGATAAGCAACTGTTATAGTTTGGCAGGCAAGTTTTCACTCATCTGCCTTTATTTGGCCGATAATAGTGCTTCGATTTACCCTTTATTTTAGTCTTTATAAAATTATCTAAAGTAAAACAAAAAAAATCACTTACCTTGAAAACTATATAAAGACACTGAAAGACACTTTGCTGAGAAAGATTAATGGACTTATGAAGAAAGATGTCAAAATAGAATCGGACAAAACGGTAAATGCGTTATTCAATTAAGTTTTTATCGAAAATAGAAAAAGAAAAATTGTCTTTTAATTTTATTTAATAAATAGAACGAAAATTTTCGACAATGTCAGCATCTAGTCTATTTTTTCTATAAGCATTATTTAATTCCTCTAATTTTACTTTTCATTTCCTAATTTAAAATTGGCATCACCGTGTATAAATCAGAAATACCTGTGCCATACAGGTTGTTGAGAATGATAGCTTCTGTGAAGCTCGCGTTGCTGGGAATGAACCGAGTCATTTTATATATGATAGTTCATTTTGTGTTCATTATATTCCTT
>OZ010581.1:43909851-44067351 GCA_963932145.1 Acanthosepion lycidas | reverse complement strand
CATCTTTACAAAGAATACCCGGATGTAGACAAAGGAATTCTAACAACTACGCAGTCATATAGAATTATAATAAATTGTGAAAAGAGACCAAATAAAGTAAACGATTACCAAATGTGAATGCGATGATCCTTGTTATTTCTCCCTTAACACGTTTGGGGAGGAGCGGAACAAGGACTATTTACATATTCTTCTTTTTTCTTTTTCTTTTTTTTTTTTTCAGTGAAATTCAAAAGAGAGCCAACCATCAGTTTAATTCTTTTATTTCATACCATCTGACAACCCCCCCTCTTTATGTGAAGTTGTCTTTCTTCCTACTTTTGGCCAAATAGCAGTGCCTCATTTCTCTTCTCTCCCACTGTATCTTAGTAACACAATAAAAGAAACAGACACACACGCACACACTGAATGCGAGTGTACAGACGCGCACACACACACACACACACACACATATATATATATATATATATATACATATATATATATATATATATATATATATATATATATATATATCCTCGCGCACAATGAATGCTAGTGGTAATACAAACGTGATCGATGTAAAGTAAGAGAATTAAAATTTACTACGTACATAAAACTCATAGTTGAGCCAAACATATATATTTATTAGTAGTAATATATATATATATATATATATATATATGTGTGTGTGTGTGTGTGTGTGTGTGTGTATGTGTGTGTGTGTGTGTGTGTCATTGAATAATACAGACATATATCTACTTATTTTTTTTATAATCCTTTCTAGTTCTCTAATCTGGGTGATCTCCGAGGAGATCGAAAGTACTTCGGTAGGAAAAAACTACGGCGTCTTGTTTGATGAATAAGAAAGGATTATTATAAAAATATTATTCAATGAAACATGCTTGAATGAAGATATGATGGATAAACATATATATATATATAAATATATATATATATATATATATATATATATATACAATCACAGATAATTTGGAAGTTTCTTTTTAAATCCATCAGAGGAGGAGGTGTAGAAAAGTTCTCGGACATTACCATTACGAAGAAATATGAGAATTTTATGATATTTGGTCATTTATATTTTCTGTTAGTTATTGATATTTTGTGCCTGTGTTGCCAGTTATTGTTCGTTCTTGCTAAACAATTGTTTTACTACCTGATCCAAGGATTGAACTCACGACCACTAGATGTCAGTAATAGGTACAATAATCAGCAGATACCTCATATTAGCCAAACAATGGACACCTGATGACGGCTAGAAGATACTTAGCCAAAACGTTGTGTCTATAATGACATTTATATCAAATAAGATGAAAACAGGTGTTCGAAATAATAAAAGTGTATTGGCAATTATTCATCTCATATATGAAATATATTTCTGTCTGCATTGCTTCTTCGGAATGTCAGTGATCATGTGTCTCCACTATTTCCTGTTTATTGTAGTTCTTGGTAAATTTCGTCTTTTTGCTATTTCCTCTAATCCCTGTTTTGCTATCCATTTACAAAAGCTCGTTAGGTGCGTTGTTATGTCTCTCTTGTCTTCATTATATCATGTCAGTCTCAATTTTTCTAAGCCTTCTTTCCTCATTACTTTGACTATAAATTTCAGTTGTCTCTTTCTGATTCTAAGTAGAAATGTCCTTTTGTTTCCATTTTCTCTAACACCTCGTCGTTACTCACATGTTCAGTCCATAATATTCTCAGCATAAATTATAAAATAAGTTAGATTTGTTTTGAATTTCTGATTGATTAATATTCCGAATATGTAATCGATAGTGAAGCGCCGAGTAAAAATACAAAAAGATATTATGTTAAAAAATATTCTTCAAGGTCTTCAGGTCAGGTCATTCTTCCATTATAAATATAACAAATTTTAACACTCTTTCTCTCTCTCTCACTCTCTCTCTCTCTCTCTCTCTCTCTCTCTATATATATATATATATATATATATATATATATATATATATATATATATATATATATATCCCTCAATCTCCAGCCACACGTATTCAATCGCGTTCATCCCAAAACACATGCATTTCAACTCAAAACACGTCTTTTCATTTCAATTATGTATGTTCTCTCTTCTTGTATATATTCACCCGTTTACATATATATATATATATATATATATATATATATATATATATATATATATATATATATATATATATATATATATATATAACCTTTGTCGCTCTCTCCCCTAACCACGCGTATTTACATGTGCACAAGCAAGCACAATCACACACACACAGTAACTTTGCGCCAACACGCATATATACAAGCATATATACACACATGATTCTTTCTATTTACTTTGTAGAATATAAAGAGGAGAGTTGATCCAAATCATGTAGGGAGCTGCCTGTTCTCGTTTCCCAAAAGCATGTACCAACGTCTCGTAATTATCGAAAGAAAGCCAAACAACGCACACTGTTTCAACTGCGACGCCCATCTCATTGGTGACGCTCAAATCCACCCCCCCGCCCTTAACATCCCCACCCATCCTCCTCTACCCGCACTCCCAGCAACCTTGATCATTCCATCTGCCGGAAGCCGACCAACCGGTGACACAGCATTTGTTTGCAAAGATCGACGTCCATTATTGTGTCCATGAAGGAATCAGTTTCTTTCAGCCGGTCATGTCAAATCCTTTACAACAACGACGGGCTGAGTGAGACGTGCTGCTGATTACACGCGCTTTGTTCAGGGCACACTTTCGGGATGAGGATCTTTTGCCTTTCCTCAATAAAATCCCCACCACTGGACAAGTTCCTAATAGTGCCCGGTTCAAGTAAATTACAAATTTACGCATTTTAAGAACCTCTTGAGCTATTGTAGTCAGCCACTCAAATATTATCCAATGTTTGTGTTTTCTCTTATTTTAGCCTTTTATTTATTCTCATAGTATTGACTATAACAAGTCGATGGCACTTTTTTTTCTTTTCTTTTTTTTTTTTTTGCTTCATTTATTTTATTTGATCTGGAAACATTAGTTTCTAATATCACTTCATACGTTTCGTACGGAATCCCATAGCAAAGAGAATATATATATATATATATATATATATATATATATATATATATAATTATTTATTTAAAAATATGATTCCAACACTACATAAGAGTTCTCACGTTTCAAAACAAGAGCCGAAAACTTCAATATAATTATTTGAATCAAATTGAATTAAAGTACAAAGCTCTGTTCCATCTTCAAACGAAATTTTTTTTGGAATAACTTATTCCTGAAATTTACGCGTTTTATAAGCATATTCATTATTGAAATTAAAATTACTATGGTAACGGCTAGAGCATTTGTTTAAAGAAAAGGGGCATCTATATCTTCTTTCCTATTTTCTATATATTTTTACGCGCACACACACACACATATACACACACACACACATATATATATATATATATATACATATATATATATATATATATAGTAGTAGTAGTAGTAGTAATCTTATAAGTATAAGAATCTGTACTCGTTAGGAAAACCTTCGGTGTCTTGATTTGCAAATAATCAAACCAATACCAAAGGGAAAGTCCAGAGGAAAAAAAATCCCGATACGAGTCGGCAAAATAACTAAATAAAGTGCTCAATGCAATAAGTAGAGCAGACCTAGTTAAACCTAGAGAGCCAGGCAACCTAACACGGTTTCACCTTAGCGGATCGTCAGGGGAGGCTGGAATTCAAAACCTGCGGAGTTTCGGAGACCTTGTGGCACGTAGTGCAGCAGGTTTCTGTATTCGGCCTTTCAAAAGTGTTGTTGGTTATGCACAAAGCCTTCATCACTATAATCAGATCATATGTGCTGGTGTCTGGTCTGTCGGTTCCAAGGAACTGAGCTGCTTGACCCTCATACGTCGAATACGACGAGAGAGTCCACCATATATATATATATATAAGGTATATTTAGTGATCAGGTATTCCTCTAATGTTTGATTTTTATATATAATGTTTGATTTAGTTATACCATCAACGTATGTCTGCTTAATTTTCATTGTATTTTCAAATTTTTGAATAAGATGTGTATCATGATTGAAAGGTTGGATAAATTGTCAGAAGTTCATGTTTGTTCTGTTGCTTTTCTTCAAGTACTTACCACCATCGCAGGTATTAGAGCACATGGTTCTTCATAATGACTGAGAGTCCTTGAAAAAAAAACGATAGAACAAATATGAACTTCAGACAGGATATCGGCAATTTCGATCCCAGTATGCAACATTTTTTCGAAAATTGAAAACTACAATAAAAGTTAAACTGACAGACCTTGTTGGTTAAAATTACTCAAACCTCTGTGTGTGTGTGTGTGTGTGTGTGTGTGTGTGTGTGTGTGTGTGTGTGTGGAGGAGTGATGAGAATATATTTATATTGGAGCAACTGGGAAAGAATTTAGAGAATACAAAATATTTGCTCTCAATCAAATATGAGACATGTAAAACTTGTACCATGTCGTCAAAATATGTGGGAATTAAAAAAATGACCGTTAATGAGAAATCACCGTTATATAATACAAAAATTAAAGAGATGAAGGTATAACTTTTTCTCACCATTGTCTCAGACAAGCCTCTAGCTACATAACTTTAGACGCGCACATGTCTGTTGTTGCCGAAATGGCAATTCACATGTATCCATAGTCTTGCTGCAATTAAACGATTCCCAATGTTCCGTGTTGACATTCTTGGAACCATATTTGCCCATTTGTCTTATGGATAGCGTAGCCTGCTGCTTTTGTTATGCGTCAATCTTGGCAAATCTCTGCTATCTCCGGTTATCTAGAACCTGATCTACAGATAGTGGAACGTTTATTTAGACATCAAAGTACGAATAACCCGTATCATCCAACATACATAGCAATTCTTAGAAAGGACCATCGAATCAGACACATTTAGACTCCTCTCAAACGGCGGCAATTAAATACAAGGAGCTTGTTTACATCTCCGTACTATGTTATCAGCTTGCACTGGATTCAAACAGCATTCTGAACCTCTTCCCAGCATGCTTCACAGTCTAAAGATCTGACAAACACTGTGCACTGGTATGAGTAATAATACGTTACTACATGGTATTTTAACAGAATATCTATTAAATGCTGGCAAGTAGTACATATTTTACGCAGGTTAAAATATGAATCCTACTTTATTTTTCGTGAGTTTACACACACACAGACATATATATATATATATATATATATATATATATATATATATATATATATATATATATATATATATAGGATCAAATATAGTTCAGATATGGAATGGAACCCGACAGAATAATAAAATAAAGAACAAATAGGAAACGTTTATCAATCTAACATGTTTCACTGACGAAGCTTTAAAAGTGAAATATGTTAGACTGATAAACGTTTCCTGTTTGTTATTTATCTTATCATACGTGTGTGTGTGTGTGTGCTGTTTAATATTAACGAAAAGGTAGTCTACTTAAAGCAATGGCGCCTTATTCTCTTCAAATTACTCTTCTTTGGATGTCACATAATTCAGTGACCCTTAAACTTTTAAAAAACATTCTGTAAAGTCTTTTTGGTGGGATCGTCATCAGCTGCCGCGTCACGTCCTCTTTAATTTCGTCCACTGCGTTTCTGAGTTGATTTTAGCTTTGGAAAGACAGAAATCATACGAAGCCGAATCTGTAGAATGGCTGATGCACCATGGTTTTGGGATTATTTGTAAAAAAAAAAAAAAAAAAATACCCTGTACATGACGGGAAGAATCTACTTACTCAGCCATTGTGAATGCATGGGTCATACAGTACACAAAGTCACTCAATAGCGTCAACTGCCGACTGAGTCACCGAACATAAGAATAACTCTTTACGCATGGAAGAATTATTTGAAATGCAAGGCAGGGTCACTCAACTTGGGTGCTGGTGCTTTGGTCGTTTCCTTTGTTTTGTCTTGTTCTGTTTTTTTTGTTTTTTGTTTTTTGTTTTTTTGAAGTTGGGGTATTTTCATATTTATAAAAATGGCCTCATTTGCATATCTGGTTTTCATTATACATAGAACTAATCTGACTCATTTCGTCAGGCTTCGTCCGAGACATTGAGTTTTGCTACTTTGATTTTGTTTAATGTGACTTGCAATTCACTTGGTCTGAGCCTTCGTTCGAGACTTGATTTCATCCAAAATCTTTTAACATCGCCGAATTTGAGCCACCATTGTTTTTCCTGTGTTTGGTTACTCCGTTTAGACGTGTTTTCGTTCGAGACATTATTATGCAGCAGTATTTGAGTCGCTACTGTTTTGCCATTTATTTTGAATTACAACTACCAGTGACTGGTAAATGGTGATTTAGTCAGTTTAAGTTGCAATATGAATGCACAGTACGGCGCCCTTTGATTGGCCACTAATCTATATGGAGGTCATGCAAATTGTTCTCAAGATATTCAACATGGCTGAATACATTCTGGAGAGACTTTGTATACCCTGTGTTTCTAGCAATAAAAATGATCTTGAATAAAGTTGGTCTTCTCTCAGTCGTTATGCTTCTTCTTATTATTATTATTAGTAGTAGTAGTAGAAGTAGTAGTAGTAGTAGCAGCAGTATTTTGTATTCCTTGAGTTTTCAGTGGTGGCATTTATTAGAGATCAAGTGACAGCAAGTCTCCTTAATATTCTTCCACTGTCTCAGATATCCTAATTTTGTCTTTTAGATATTAGGTTGGTGCAAAAATAATTACGTAATAATGTCGTTTATTGACGTTAAAAAATACGTCAAAAAACGACATTATTACGTCATTATTTTTGCACCAACCTAATAGTTTCAAGTCTTACTTGGAGTTGGAATTCTATTGTACTACACTCAATGAATTTTCATGCTCGTAGTGACTGGTGATTTTCGTTTGATATCGTATGATATCAAATCTCTTTAATACTCCAGCACCATATTCTCGGTATCGTCGCTAATATCACTACTGCTGTATTCTGGATGCTTCCCAATTTCCAAATCTTCTAATCTTTTTTTAAAGGCACTTCAGGGTTTTCCCCAAAGTGATAGATACAGTCGTCACATTATTATTCCTCGTGTTTTGTTTTGTTTTTTTAACTTCGTTGACAAGGCATACGGTCAAATCGCACTGAAAACATCGGTTCTCTTTCGATCACCGATGTATTTGTTGGTTTTAAATAACCCGCAAAGGTTTGATAAGTAGTAAAAATCAAATCAGCCAAATCATTCGCTGACAAGATCTAGATATTATTTCTAGTTTTTGTTTTGTTTTGTTTTTTTCCACTTTTTTATTTTAACTTCACCTCTGTGATCTTTCCATGACAACTGATGATTTCATAGTATCAACGATTAGAGCAAACTAATTTATTCTTATAACAAAAAGAAAAAGTAAGCAATGATAAGATTAGCTGTTTTCATAAATCTAGGATTTATCTTTTGTACTAAAACAGTTTTTCAGGAAATTAAACTTCTCAAATGCACTGTTACCACTCATTCTTTTACTGATAGCAGTTTCCTTTCAAAACCTTTTGCTTTTGGTCATGTGGAACATTAACATCTTGATTATATAATTATTTTTTTTTCTAGTTGCTTGGGCTATTCAAAATTTTATCGTTGCTGAGGTTAGAAATGTTTAAGTAACGTGGTTTTTGAAACTTGGTAAAAATTTTTGTGATGTTATGGCTCCAGTCTATGGAGTTGGTTGGAGGTTAGTTTTCTTTAAGATTTAAAATATTTATTCGTTTGATGCAATTTTTAATAATTGTTCTAAGAAAACACAATATATGGCATCCATATAAGACACTAGATCTGACGAGGCTATTTAAGAATATAACTTTAGTTTTCAGGTTAATATTTTGATTTTCTTGCACGTTGCAAGCTAACTTATGGTCAATTTTCTGATCTCCTGTACTAAATTTGTTATAACTGATCCCTGATATTTGAACTGTTTATAATGTATCAATTCCATATTCAGAATTTATTACCTATTCAGGGTATGTACCATCATTACTCTCATTCTAATTCCAAATCATAGTTTCTATTTCGTAAAAGTGTATCTGATATTTCACTCATTTTATTAACTGGTCTCTGCCATTGATTTTGACATATGAAGGCCCAACAATTGAATTAAGATCTGAACCGCTCAACAATATGATTTTATTATAGCAGTGAAAGCTTCTATAGAACCAATCACATTTCTGAAGAGTTGAAGACAAAGAAAGGGTGCACAGTGTACTACTAAGTCACCAAACAACCCCATTCAGGTTTGAATTGAAAGTTTTTCTTCTCTGTTACACAAGGCAAGAGAGTACAATTGGGATGTTTTAAAAGAATATCTACTGCACGATGTGCTACTGTTTAACCCACAGAGATAGATTCATTTCAAGTCATTATCCATTTACGCTAGACGAACGAAACAGAATCGAGCAGAATTTGAACACCGATCGCCGACTGATAAGCGTAGCATCATCGGTACATAATGACTGAATAAAGATTAGAGATATACTTGTTTTGAACTAACAGAACAGATCATATTTCCCTTTTCTACCGAACTGAAAACTAACCGAAGCATCTTTTCATATCGGCTCAAGGAAAATATAAGAAGTGGTTTCAGGTGCTGATTTCAAAACATCGTAAAGAGCCTAATGAACATGCTTTTCTATGTTTTTTTTAAGTCTGCTACCATTGACGCTGTAAAGGTTATGGTCTGCTACCATTGACGCTGTAAAGGTTATGACTCACGCATGCGTATACGCTCATTATTTTTCACCATGAGGTCTGTTGCCCTTATTATGATAATCGTTCTCTTCTCACTTGTTAATTTTGGTATTTTTAGATAGTATAAGCATATTTGCGCATGTAAATGTGCCTGCCTAATAGCTTTATTCAATTATTAGAAAAGATAAAAAAGGTAACACGTACATGTATTTTCAAAATGAATTCTCTTATTCTAATCGTATCAAAATGTCTACCACATCATTGGAAAGAGAATGACCATACTATATTGAAAAGAAAATTATTGATTATAATTGACAAACATAATCTATACATGCGAGGTTTTAAATCTTATATACAGACACATTCATACGTATACATTATGTGTATATACATACATGTAACTATATATATATATATGTTGGCTCTTGTCTCGGTTTCGAGTGTGACCACCTCTTGAGTTTCACGTTTTCTCCCCATTCCATCCTTATTTCAAGTTTTATGCACCTGTAAATGACTTTTTAAACCCAAACTGCGGCAAATTTTACCACAGACTGAACATTGTCGATCGTTTTAATTCACATGAATGTTATTTTGCGGAACAGCAAGTTGGACATCTTTGCGCAGATGGCTTTTGAGGCCAGCAAGTGAGAGACAGAGTTTTCCGCATGTGTCACAATTGGGGTGGTGACCTATATACACACAGATATACACACATGCGCATATTGTTCGATTGAGTTGGTTATCTTTTGCCGCTTATCAACCTTTTGCAGATTATTTAAAGTCAGAAAATATTTTTAAACTGGAAAAAGTTTTTGGAGATAATAATGATCTATGGATACAAGTCCTACTAATTAACCCATAGGTGTGGGGGAAAAAGAGGTGAATTCATACCCTGTTCCTAAGGGTATTTGCGCATAGGTGAATATAATGAACACTATCGAAACTAGAACTCGGCACTCCAAATTCCATTACCCATTACACCAACCGCACATCAGACCCAACAACGTTTTAGCCTGCTAAGGGGGGATGCAGGTTCGAATCCTATCGGAGGGTGCATATTTTCCTCTAATAAGACAAACAAAAATGCTCAACTATGAGTATCCACTAAAAATAACGTTTAAAGTGATAAAATCGATGGATTAATAAATAAAAAATCAATTACTTCTTTTTTTGTTTATATATGTATATGTGTGTGTGTGTGTATGTATGTGTGTGTGTGTATGTGTGTGTGTGTGTGTGTATGTATGTGTGTGTGTGTGTATGTATGTGTGTGTGTGTGTTGATATAATAGGAAAGAACTGTTGGGTTGATGATCCGAAGTTCTTTAGTATTTTTGTTTTTATTTTTAAAAACAGTGCTCGATACAGAAGTAGAGCCTAGAATATAAATATTTAAAAAAAAAAAAAAAACTGATTCCATCGCGACACAGAAATTGCTGTTTCGAAACTGGTCAGTAGTATTCGGGTTTAATTTCAATATTAAACCCTAACTACCGGGTGGCAGTCTCATACTATGTTTGGAGTATTGAAATTAAACCTGAATACTGCTGACCAGTTTCGAAACATAGTAATATGGAATCATGTTTTTTTTTAAATAATTATAATATATATATATATATATATATATATATATATATATATATAACTAATTATTTAAATAATTTTTTATTTAATTCAGTAGCTAACAATTATCTTTTTGATATTTATTTTGTTCCTGATAATATTTTAAAATACTTTTATTGCGATAATTGAATGTTTATATAAGAATAATCAAAAAAAGAAATATATAGGTTTTCAGTTATCGTAATAGTGTCACGCAATTAATAGTTTTGTGAACATATAAATATTAAATTTGAAAATTTGTGCGTGTGTTTGTGTGTTGATATATATATATATATGTGTGTGTGAAAATTTAGTGTATTAATATATATATGTGTGTGTGTATGATATATATATATATATATATATATATATATATATATATATATATATATATATATATATATATATATATATATATATTTTGTTTCATCTTTTGGAAGTGCTATCTGATGATCCGGCGTCCTTTAAAAGGGGTCTGGTAAAATGAATTATTATAATGGAACCTTAAAGTGGTTTGTTTTTCTTTAATATATATATATATATATATATATATATATATATATATATATATATATATATATATATGAAGTGAAAAGAAATATCTAGAATCTCAGCTCTATACAATCGTTTTATCAAATCAATGTTTAAAAATAGCTTTAAGCGAGTGTAGCCTGCGGGTCTTGGCGACGATCATCCTTCTTCAAACATTGTGAACTGGCGCTACAGAATCACAAATAAAGAACTATACCGAATAACAGAAATCACGTCACTAAAGGTTTCACAATAGTAGTAACGACTAAAATGGTTATCACATGTAAGTAGAAGAGAATATAATGACATAATCAAGATGTTTACGTTCCACACGACTTCAAACAAAATGTTAGGAAGGAAGCTCCTTCCAATACTGGCAGGAGTGATAACAGTTACAGGACTTGAGAAACCTATTTTCCTGAAAAATTGTTTGAAGAGAAAGATTTGATAATTTTCAATCGACAGCAATATTAGCTGCTGGGTCAATAAATCCCGAATGTTTCCTTATCAGGAAACGGCCATTACCAAAAGAGTGCCCGACGACGAGTAAAATAGTCTAGTAAAACATACTGTGTTAATGTTGCAAGTTGTATCACCAATTAATATGCCGTTTTTTGCAAGGGTGGGGTTGGGACATTGTGTCAGGAAATGTAAACTCATATCTACATATATACTGGTGGAACAGACGCGTGGTAAATTGTCAGGAGACCCTTATTCAAAAATAGTCAACATACTTCTTTAGATAGATTTATGTTTTATTGCTGTTGCTTAAAATATTACACACTGCTGTTCGTTTCATAATTATTACTATTGGATATGTGGGTGGCGTAACAATTATCTGAGAAGAAAATGGTTTCGGTGAGCTGAGTTCAAATTTCAGCCTCGTCTGTTCCATTCACCTTTGAAAAGGCATGAATCCCTTCCGTACTAATAACTTTGGAAATGACAGGAATTCATTTCTTATCCTCTCAGATGTGGGTTAAATAGTAAGGTAGACTGAGCTCTCTAACATTGAATGGCAGTCAGTCTAGAAGAAGGACTACTTTAAATTCAAAATCGTGCCAAAGTCAAAAGGAAACCTCTCCATTAACTTTCCCAAGAATACAAAACAATTCTTAGATTATAAAAGAAATAGAATCTGTAGAGAACAATGATCGCCTTCGTCCTGAGGGGACATTGTATTAAAAAAAAAAAAAAGAATTATTATTATTAAGCAATATATCAATATCATCTCCTTAAAATGTCTTCCATACATTCGCTGAAGTGTGTGCTTACACGCATGCGCCTGTTATCGTTCCCGCCTCTTCTTTGCCGATACGTTTTTATTGTATTTTTCTTTTGCACATTATTTTCCTAATCACTTTTCATTAATTTGTTCTATGAACCTTCTCTGTCCAAAATAATTTTATTCATTTATTTTTTTTTCCTTGTATTATGGGCCTTTTCTTCGTTTCTGCATTTTTTTTCTCTTTGCAACATCAACGGCCCTTCCTTCTTCTTTTCACCGACCAACTGTAACACTTCCCATAACCGCCTCCCATTCATTCTATACACTATCTTTTACCATAAACAGTCAACACTCTTTTCTTCGTGCAGACGTCGTTCTCTCCTCCTCCTTCTCCTCCTCCTTCTCCTCCTCCTTCTTTTACTGGTGTGTCTTGTTCTTTCTTCACTTTACTCTTCCAGTTTAACCTATCACCCACTTCTCCTCCCTCCAGGCCTTAAGCTCTTCTCATATTGCTCTTTTACTCACCTCTCATTCTACGCCCAACGCTGCATTTTTTTTTTTTTTTTACTTTTCTCTTTTTTTTCTTTTTTTGCCCCTTATGAGTATTAAGCAATCAACGGGTCACCTTCAAACACACCTCTTTCTTCAAGGGTGGCCGCCCATCTCATCCCACCATTCTGGTCCCGCATATAAAAAGATACACGCAAACTCCGTGTATTAAAATAGGCGTACGAACACTTATGATAGAATACTTGGCATCAGATAGATAGATAGATAGATAGATAGATAGATAGATAGATAGATAGATAGATAGATAGATAGAAATCAATGAGAAAGAAAGAAATCCAATTAGATAGATAGATAGATAGATAGAAATCAATGAGAAAGAAAGAAATCCAATTAGATAGATAGATAGATAGATAGAAATCAATGAGAAAGAAAGAAAGAAATCCAATTAGATAGATAGATAGATAGATAGATAGATAGATAGATAGATAGAAATCAATGAGAAAGAAAGAAATCCAATTAGATAGATAGATAGATAGATAGATAGATAGAAATCAATGAGAAAGAAAGAAATCCAATTAGATAGATAGATAGATAGATAGATAGATAGATAGATAGAAATCAATGAGAAAGAAAGAAATCCAATTAGATAGATAGATAGATAGATAGAAATCAATGAGAAAGAAAGAAATCCAATTAGATAGATAGATAGATAGATAGAAATCAATGAGAAAGAAAGAAAGAAATCCAATTAGATAGATAGATAGATAGATAGATAGATAGATAGAAATCAATGAGAAAGAAAGAAATCCAATAAGATAGATAGATAGATAGATAGATAGATAGATAGATAGATAGATAGAAATCAATGAGAAAGAAAGAAAGAAATCCAATTAGATAGATAGATAGATAGATAGATAGATAGAAATCAATGAGAAAGAAAGAAATCCAATAAGATAGATAGATAGATAGATAGATAGATAGATAGAAATCAATGAGAAAGAAAGAAAGAAATCCAATTAGATAGATAGATAGATAGATAGATAGATAGATAGATAGATAGAAATCAATGAGAAAGAAAGAAATCCAATAAGATAGATAGATAGATAGATAGATAGAAATCAATGAGAAAGAAAGAAATCCAATAAGATAGATAGATAGATAGATAGATAGATAGATAGATAGAAATCAATGAGAAAGAAAGAAAGAAATCCAATTAGATAGATAGATAGATAGATAGATAGATAGAAATCAATGAGAAAGAAAGAAATCCAATAAGATAGATAGATAGATAGATAGATAGATAGATATATAGATAGATAGATAGATAGAAATCAATGAGAAAGAAAGAAATCCAATTAGATAGATAGATAGATAGATAGAAATCAATGAGAAAGAAAGAAATAAATCCAATTAGATAGATAGATAGATAGATAGATAGATAGAAATCAATGAGAAAGAAAGAAAGAAATCCAATTAGATAGATAGATAGATAGATAGATAGATAGAAATCAATGAGAAAGAAAGAAATCCAATAAGATAGATAGATAGATAGATAGATAGATAGATAGATAGAAATCAATGAGAAAGAAAGAAAGAAATCCAATTAGATAGATAGATAGATAGATAGATAGATAGATAGAAATCAATGAGAAAGAAAGAAATCCAATAAGATAGATAGATAGATAGATAGATAGATAGAAATCAATGAGAAAGAAAGAAAGAAATCCAATTAGATAGATAGATAGATAGATAGATAGATAGATAGATAGAAATCAATGAGAAAGAAAGAAATCCAATTAGATAGATAGATAGATAGATAGAAATCAATGAGAAAGAAAGAAAGAAATCCAATTAGATAGATAGATAGATAGATAGAAATCAATGAGAAAGAAAGAAATAAATCCAATTAGATAGATAGATAGATAGATAGATAGAAATCAATGAGAAAGAAAGAAAGAAATCCAATTAGATAGATAGATAGATAGATAGATAGATAGAAATCAATGAGAAAGAAAGAAATCCAATAAGATAGATAGATAGATAGATAGATAGATAGATAGAAATCAATGAGAAAGAAAGAAAGAAATCCAATTAGATAGATAGATAGATAGATAGATAGATAGATAGATAGATAGAAATCAATGAGAAAGAAAGAAATCCAATAAGATAGATAGATAGATAGATAGATAGAAATCAATGAGAAAGAAAGAAATCCAATAAGATAGATAGATAGATAGATAGATAGATAGATAGATAGATAGATAGATAGATAGAAATCAATGAGAAAGAAAGAAAGAAATCCAATTAGATAGATAGATAGATAGATAGATAGATAGAAATCAATGAGAAAGAAAGAAATCCAATAAGATAGATAGATAGATAGATAGATAGATAGATAGATAGATAGAAATCAATGAGAAAGAAAGAAATCCAATAAGATAGATAGATAGATAGATAGATAGATAGATAGATAGATAGATAGAAATCAATGAGAAAGTAAGAAATCCAATTAGATAGATAGATAGATAGATAGATAGATAGATAGATAGATAGATAGATAGATAGATTTATCAAGGAGGAATTCTTCTATGTGCCGTGTCCTTTCAGAATGTGGATGATGCTAGCTTTCCACAACTTCTTTTCATTTTAGCTGTAAGCAATATCCCACCCACTTCCTGTTACTGTCATTTATACAGGCTCGTTGGAGAAGTTAATTGCTTTTTCCCTCACCCGCTCTTGTTTTCAACATGCCCAGTGAGTGTAAAAATTTCTAAACCTTCTTTCTTCAAAATATGTTCTCCGAAATTTCAACTCTTCTTATTCTATGTATAAGTGTACTTTTTCGTTTCAATTCTCCTTAGAACTCCCTTGTTTCTCACATGATCTATGGTATTATCGGCATCCTTATGTATGCCGACTTGTCAGTTGCCTTAATTCTCCTCTTCATCTGTGAGGAAATTATCCAGCATTCACTGTCATATAGAAAGATTGATATTACATATCATTTCAACATTCTTTGTTTTGTTTCTAATGGAATATTCCTGTTTTTTAATTCTTTGTTTAACTTTTTGGAAGACATCACTTGCTATTACAATGCGCTATCGAATTTCGGAATCTAATTTGCTGTCAGCTGTTAAAACACTCCCCAGATATTTAAATTTCTGTAGTTGCCTCATTCTAACTTCCCCAATTCGTAGCTCACATCTCGGTCTTGACGACCATACATTCTCTTTTACAATTAATGGTTACTCCTTTCTTCTTTCTTTCCTGTGTTATCGTGTCTGTCATCAACACAATGTAATCTATGTATCTTATGTTTTTAAGATTGTATCCCACCAATAATAAATTCCGGTAGAACTTCTAGTTCTTTTAGGATCGCCTTGACGTATAAGTTAAGTAAATCCTGTAAGAGGGACGTATCTTTGTCTTATGCCACTTTCTGTTTTTCTGTTCTTTGCATAATTCATTACTTCTAATACATGATGATGGCTGCCACCTCGTTGTTGTCTACGGCCTTCACAGGATATCATTGTACCTTAAATATACGGATATACGATCTTTAAATCGGACAACCTTTTTAAACCTATAGGAAAAAAATTGTTAGACATTAGATACGTATATTTTGTTGCATTCTGTTTATTTCTGTGGCTGTTTGTATGTCTTTTTAGCCCATCATCTGATTTTCAAACATTTCCACAAGTGTGACATGAATTCTCAGCACTTGTCATTTTGTAATTAGTCGGTGATCTGGAACGATGAATCCGCATAAATCGATGATTTTGAGTTAAAAAGCCTGTCAAAAACATTGCAGGTGAGTCATGTCTGCCATCAATATGGTTCCACCTTTTCGATCTCATCTTTTCAGTCTTTCTTTTGCAATTTGTGTTATCGAAAACAACCTTTCTATCATAAACCAGATGATAAGATCATTTGCATGGAACTCCCAGTCATATGTACTGATGTTTGTACAGTTAAATGATTCTTTCAGACCATTCTTTATAAGTCTTCTTGGGCTTATTGTCTAATCCAGTGGTTCCCAACTGATTTTGGGCCATGCCCCACTCTGGTATTTCTAAAATTCTGATGCCTCCTGCAATATTTAATTCTTACATGTATACGTACATACACACAAAATATATAACACACAATATATATATATATATATATATATATATATATATATATATATATATATATATATATATATATATATATATATGCATACTGTATATGCAACATATGTATTAACACGCTTTAACATTAACACTCTTACTCAGACTCACTAGAAAACAATTCACTATTCATAACTCATTCTCGAATTACCCCCTTATCCTGTTGGCATAGTAAGCCGAAGTGTGCACATCCTACGCATGCCCTTCCAAAATATTACCATGCCCCACCGTTGCTCTAGTTGCTTGCCGTTAGCCGACTCACCATACAAAAACTGCTTTCATCTCCTGTTATCGCTCAAACGAGCAATATAACAACTCCAGCTCAACCTGTAGTTTAGAATCATTGCTTCAATGCTGTTGGTCAAGCACTTTTTCGTCGCCGACATGTATTCTCAAGTCGATTCCAAGTATTCGACGCAAGCAAAGTTGATGTAAGCGCTGAAGCTGATTCAAATGATCCTGATTGATCTTGTTGTATATGTAGATTGTATACATATATTAAGCAGCCATTGTTTGCATAGTCAACTCTCTTTGACTCCATAAACAATGTTTTTTTTTTTATAATTATTAGGTTGGTGCAAAAATAATGTCGTTTTCTCACATATGTTACTATGTGAGAAAACGACATTATTTTTGCACCAACCTACTAATTGAGGTGAATGGCCCTAATGGGCGGGACTTCCAGAAAAGTAAAAGATATAGCTAGCAACACCCACGAGTAGTTGTTATCTATTCTATTGCATGTCTTAGTTTCTTTTTTACAGGTCAAACGTCCCACATAGACTCTGGTAAGCTTTTTTCTCCTTCTTTTCTGTCAAACTGTATAACATGGTGTCAGAATTATAACTCTATTCTTTGAAGGTCAACCTATCACTCAGTCACTCAGTTCTAATAGTAAGCGCTTGTACGAAAGACAACATGGCTTCCCTATTTACTATCCCGGGACTTTTAGACATTTCTCGCGGAAATATTTCTGAAAACTGGAAAATTTTCAAACAAGAGATGAAATAGAAGATAATAGCAACAGGAAAAACTCAAAAAGTCTAACGACGTCAAAGCCATCATTTTACTCACGTGTAAAGGAAAACAAGGCCGTCAAATTTACAACTTCAAATTTTCTTCGGAGGATGATGAAATAGACTACGACATGGTCATGAATAAATTCGAGGAATACTGCAATCCTCGGATAAAATTAACATTAGCGCAGTACAAATTCCCCACTTCTCATCAAAACGAAGCTGGAATATTTGACAACTTTGTAAACAGGCTAAAAACACTGAGTCAGAAGAGTGAACTCAACAAATTAAGAGACAGCCTCATCAAGGATATGATGATCACCGGGTCATACGACCTCCGGCTTCAGGAAAAGCTCTTATCAGAAACAGACCTAACCATGGAAGTTGCAATAAAGGCAGAACAAACTGCTGAGACAACAAGACAGCAAGCAGAACTCCTGCAAAGAGAGTACAAGGAAGTAAATTACACAAAAAGGGAAAAAGGCAGCTACCAACAAAAAAAAAGGCCTAAAGAAACTTTCTCCCACTAAAGCAGAACTCCCAGCTCCATCAAAGAAAAAAATAACAGAGTTTAAATTCTGCTCGTATTCTCACTTCCGAGGAATTTGTCTCGCATATAACCAAGTCTGCAACACCTGCACAAAAACTTAACCACTTTGCCAAAAAGTACCCCTCAAACAAACATGTTCAGGAAGTGATTCAAGGTGACTCTCACTCATTTGTATGAGAAGATGAACAATTTTTTGCAGGCAGTATCACAACCAAATCACCAGCACACAAACGAAAGACGTATAATGTGAACCTCAGAAGACTGGCTAGTTACATTAGCAGCGAATAATAGCACCAGGTTAAAATTCAAAATCGACTCAAGTAGTCAAGTAAACTTCCCTCCAAGGAAAGACTACCAATTACTGGAAAATAAGCCTGGATTAAAGCATGCTTGCACAAGGTTAACAGCCTACAACGGCCCGTCCATCCAATTACTAGGAAAATGTGTGATACAAATCCCACACACAAACAGCACATACAACGTACTATTGATTGTAGCAGACACACATGCCTCTCCAATTCTCAGATTAAAAACCTGTGCCAATATGAAGCTTATATAAAGAGTCCTCAGTATCTCAAAAAGAGAACCTGCTTTCCTCTCAAAATTTAAAGACTGTTTTAGAGAACTAGGGATATTACCAAGGTATCATCACATAACATTGGACCCAAAGGTAAAACCCAATATAAACTCACTAAGCAAAGTACTATTTGTCCTCATAAACAAACAAAAACAGGGGATGCAACGAATGACTCAGCTAGGAATAATCATTGCTGTAACTGAACCAACAGAGAAAAACCCAATGGCACTCTACGAGTATGCTTGGACCCTCAAGATCTAAACAAAGCAAATAAAAAGAGAATATTATCGCCTACACACAACAACTGACATATTTCATGAAATAGCAGAAGGATAATACTTCACCAAGATGAATGTCTCAAAAATGCCTTGTGGCAAAGTAAAATAGACGAAGAACGCCCTAAACTCCTTAACTTCAACTCTTCCTGTGGTTGTTTCAGATACCTACATATTTCATATGGCATTCACAGTGTCAGTGAAGTGTGTCAAGCCCGTACTGCCGCAATCAAAAAATCTATAGAAAGATGTCGGAATGCACAGAATGACATTATCATCTGGACAGACACACCTGAACTGCTCGAAAGCAGAACAATTGAAGTTCTACAGGTCGTCAGCCAATCAGGACTAAAATTGAATCAATCTAAATGTTAATTCAACCTGACTGAATTGACCTTTCTGGGACACACAATACCCAACAAGGGAATATCACCAAATGCCAGAAAAATAAAATTCATTATAGATATACCTGAACCAACCAAGAAGAAAGAACTACAACGCTTTCTAGGTATGATCACATACCTAGGGAAATTTCTCCCAAACCTCTTAGCCAAAACGACATCCCTACGCCTTCTAGAGAAAGACATCATTTGGTATTTTGCCAAGCCTCAAATGGATGCACTTCTAGACCTTAAAGTAATGGTTACTCAGAGTCCAACATTAAAATGCTTCAATCCCAAACTTCCAATCAGAGTACCATCTGATGCAACCACCCAAGGATTAGTAGCACTGCTGGAACAGCTGCACGGCGAAAAGTGGCATTCAATAGCTTATGCCAGCAGATCCCTGACATCAGCAGAAGGAAACTACTGTCATCTAGAACTAAAAATGCAGTCAGTTCTGTTTGCCTGTCAGTATTTTCATAAGTATGTGTATATGGACAACGTTTCATCGTGCACAATGATTACAAACCTCTCAAACCCATAACAAAACTCCACCTTGAATACAGCGTTTCCTTTTAAGACTTCAAAAATATGTCTTTGATTTGGAATATACATAAGGCAAACTAATGCGGAGTGCAGACAAACTAAGCCGAGCCGTATTACAAGACAACACTCCTGAAATCTCCGACACTCCATTTTATGATGTCATCACTCCCATCAGTGAAAAGAGTCTCCAGAAACTGGCAACTGAAACAGCAAAAAGATGACACACTAAAAAAATGCGAACATCCATCAGATCTCTGCATGTTGGCCAGAACACCGCCACAATGTTGACCCCTGCCTCATGCTATACCACAACTATAATTCAGAGGTTGCATATCAAGATGGGCTCCTTCTCAAAGGTCAACAGATTATCTCACCCTCAACACTCCAGCTAGAAATGCACAGAATCCTGCACGAAGGTCACCTGAGAATTGAAAAACAAAATCCCAGGCCAGGCAATCATTGTTGTAGCCAAACATGAATGCAGACGTAGCAGATAGAATATCAAACTGTGATGCATGCCAACAATACAAAAAACCGACAAGGTACCGAGCCGCTCATGAACCATGAGATCCCTGACAAAAATTGAATAAAAGTTGGTACGGACCTGTTCAAGGTGCAGGGGAGAACCTGCCTCATTGTTGTGGAGTACTACCCCAAATACTTTGAGATGAGCAAACTCCTCGACAACACCTCACCAAAAGTGATAAAACACATGAAAAAAATAATTGCAATTGGAATTCCAAAACAAGTCTTCTCTGACAATGGTTCAGAATTCCCCTCGCTAGAATTCAAATAATTCTCAGCAATATGAGTAGATCAGAATTTGCAAAATCCAATAGCATAGTAGAACGAACCATACAGACCGTAAAAAGGACCTTGTTAAAATGCATAAAAACAGGGGATGGCAAATACCTGCTGCTGCTAAGTCTATGCACAGCGCCAGGAAAATTAACACTCCTTCACCAGCATCAAAATAGATGAAACGTGAGCTATGGATATTGATAGCTAGGGTCACGGAACCCACATACCAGGACAAGGCCCGAAAACAAACAAGTTCAAAGATTCGTGAACTCTCCCCCTTGAACATTCGCCTCCATGGAGGTAAAACTTGGTCAAGAGAGAGTAAGGTTAGAGAATGGCCGAAAACTACGTCGCAACAGACATTTGTTAGTCGTCCCGCTCTGAATTTTTCCCCTTCCAGAAGAAGAAAAAAGATCACCCTCAGAGATCCCAGAACACCAACCATCCGTAACTGAGAAAACAGCCCGAACTAGAGTTGGAAGAACAGTTGAGCCACCACATTGGATATCCATAACACAACTTAGGTTGAGACCAAAACACAGCTAAGAAACAAAGGACTTGGGAGGGAGGAGGTTGTATATGTATATTGTATACTTATATTAAGCAGTCACTGTTTGCATAGTTAGCTCCCTTTGACTCTATAAACAATGTCTATATAATTAACTCCCTTGGAAGGGCCCTACCAAATAGAACTTCCGGAAAAGTAAAACAAAAATTAAAGATGTAGTTGTTATCTATTCTATTGCATGTCTTGCAATGTGAGAACACTCCAGTAAGCCTTTTTCTCCTTCCTGTCTATATAACATATCTATTCTAATATATAAATATCTACATTCAGCATTTACTTAAACACAAATAGACACCCATAGACGTATATATATATATATATATATATATATATATATATATATATATATATATATATATATATATATAGTTAAACCTAGGGAGCCAGACAAACCTACCAAGGTTTCACCTAAGGGGATGGTCAGGGAAGGCTGGTTTAACTAGGTCTGCTCTACTCACTGTATTGAGCACTTTATTTAGTTATTTTGGGTACTCGCATCGGGGTTTTTTTTCTTTGGGCCTTGGACTTGTATGGTGGACGATTATTTACGGCTAACGTACAAGTTCTTGGTTCTATCTTTTTATAGCTTTTTTCCCTTTGGTATTGGCTTGTTTATTTACAAATCAAGACACCGAAGTATAATTAAAGACGTGGATATTTTTATCATAAAATCAAAAATCCTAAACTAGAAAAAGATTTTCAGTTTGAGAGCTGGAACTCTAAATGTATTTAATAACTGATAGACATATCTAGAATTTCATTAATATGTCACCTTCTGTATTACGTCATCAAAATGCACAAACGACACTGACGTTTGAAGAGGATTTTTAAAGGGTAAAATGGATGATATTCACAGTTTTTCCCTGATTGTTCATGGTTGAAATTGATAGATTTCTGTACAATATCTACATTAAATGGATTCAGATATACGATCTCTCACTTAAAAATATCTTTTAAAATATTCAATGACTATAGTTTGGTACCTCCATGAGATCGTTAAAAAAGAGCATAGCATGATGAAAAAGACGCCAAACTTGACGAAAACAAAATTTTATCGTCTAAATGTTCATGTTATTATTAAGAGGAAGCATCAAAGTATTTGGGAGGTATTTTTTTACATTTTTTAATCGTTCCTAGTACATCCGAAATTTTCATTAAAAATCTTGTTTGTTTTTTTTTGAGTCAGCAAAATTGACATATAATCGATCATGGCGTCCATTTTTTTCCATTTTATAAAAAAGATGAAAATATCACTTTCAAATTCTTTTAAAAATCAATTATCATTTTTTCAAAACTTATTTTAAGAAAATTATTATTATTATTTTAAGAAATTATAATGTTTATTTAAAATATTTTGAACCAAGGTTGACTTAGCTTCTGCACCGAAAAGATGTAATTTGAAAATAAAACAAAGCAGGTCATAACCTTTCGCGTCACTTAACATGTGTTGAATGACGTATTGACGGATTTACGTGATCATAATTTGTTCTACGGAAGGTGAAAAATGAAGTTATTTAGATTTAAGTGAACAAATTATTTACCGCGTTATTTTTAAGGAAAACTTTCAGCGCTCTAATTTTTTTTTTTTTTGTACTTAGCTTTCACCTTTACGTTTACGATGCTTCATGGAAAATATATTATAAAGAAATTAAATTAAGACTGTTAAGAGTGAGATTAAATTTCATATTTCATAAGAAATGTATCTAATTAATTTATAGGTACCTTTCTTATGAAATTTTATCAGAAGTGTACATAAAATACTATAATTTTATATACATTTATTACATTTTACTGTTATTTGTATTTTCATTCATGTTATTAATATTCATATTTCATTTATGGAAAAATGTCATAACTGAGATTAATATAAAAATAAGATCATATAAATTTCATGATACTGATACTTGTAGGTACTTTTCACAGTTGAAATTGAAAAATCAAATTAACTTCTCCACACGTGTTTCGCAAAAGTAAAGTCATTAACAGCGGAGAACAATGCTTAACTCAAATAAAGCAACTTAATTGTATTCTGGTTGGTCTTCCGTACTTTATAATTACAGCCCAATTATAAACACAAAATTACATTTCTTAATTACTGCGGATCTTCTGATTAGTCAAAACGATACAATTTACAACGCTCTAAGAAAAGATCTATCTCATAAGGACACTTAGGAAACCCAATGTGGCTTTTAACTAACTTTATAATATTTTTAAAACTTAAATATAAAAGTCTATTATAATTAAAGAAATAACAAATAATTGTATTAAAAATTCATTTTTCATCGAAAAATTTTTTTTGCTTTCAGAAAATATTGTCCATATTCATAAAAACAACTAAAAGCAAATAAAAGCATTTGAAATTAAATAATATCTTTGTTTTATTGAGTTTTGTATGTTACAATTCAGAGCTAATTTTCAGGTAGGTAGGATCCAATTAAAAACAAAGAAAAACAAGATTTGCATTCCTTAAAGCCTTGTGCTTTTAACTATTTTAACCACTAAACCCGATGCGATCGAATTTCTAGCGTTTTCATAAAATTAGTTGAGGTAGGGTAATAAATATAAAAAAATATTTCTGCCATGATCTTAATAAAAAACATATTTATAATAATTTCGATCATCTGTGAATAGTTTCTGAAAGTTTCATTAACATCCAACAATTATTTTAATTTTTGCAAGATTTTCCAAATTAATGTGTGTCATACAAAAAATGTGCTAAAAATTGTATGTTATTTTACTAGTTCCGGTGATACAAAGAGAAACAAGTTTTTTTTAATCAAAATTTAGAATGTTCTAAAAAGAAGGAAAAATTTTTTAAAATAATTAAAAACAATTTTGGTCTTTCCTCTTAATAATAACATAAACATTTAAACGATAAAATTTTGTTTACGTCAAGTTTGGCGTCTTTTTCATCATGCTATGCTCTTTTTTAGCGATTTCGTGGAGGTACGTAACTAAAGTCGTCAATGAGACTTGTATTAATTAAGGGCTTACTGTCTTATTACTGTAAGGGCTACTGTCTTATTACTGTCTTATACATACACACACACACACACACACACACACACACACATATATATATATATATATATATATATATATGAAGGTTCCGTCTACGAAACTCTACATTCGGGATTCTGAAGGCAACACTAATCAGCTAAATGATATATATATATATATATATATATATATATATATATATATATATATATATATATATACACGACGTTGGGAAAGTGATTGAAGCCGAGACGCCAGTGCAGGACGATAACATTGCTCGATTTTATCAAGAATCTCTAAATGTATAACAGTGGAACCAGGTCATAAGTGGCACCAGTATTCTAAACATTTAGAAATGGTAGATATGTAAGATAAATTCGAGAGAGAAAAATTGTCTAGTATGACCAACTTTTTTTAGCAGCACACCTGTCAGCCGAGAATGTTATCCCGAGAAGGCGCGACAAGTCACTCTCCTGGAGGTTAGCATCAGCCATGCTGATGGAAAGTAGAAAGAGTCCTCAGAGGATTAATGACGAACAGTTTTATTTTGGCGTTAAAATTAACAATCCATTCTTTACACCAGTTAACAACAGACTGTAAGTCATTTTTAAGAACTGCTGCCTGTTCGACCTTATCGAAATGATCAGATTTACTATCGATACTGTTGTAGCATACCTACGGACGATAATGGATATGTCCTCATTCACATAAATACAGTAGTAAATACTGTATGTTGGTCTGTACTTGGAGATTCGTCTCCAGCTGTGCTGGTCTAACTCTCCGCCTGCGATCAGAGAGGATCCCCAGATAGGGCTATGATGAAGGGCAGGGTTTCGTCTCGGGAAACAGCTGCCCGACCTCGTTTTATACGGGGAATTTTTGAATACCCCACACTAAATTTGGCCTTGTGCCACATCTGACAGCGTGGAGCGGTTGGTAGATATCCATTGAGTTGGAGATTCTTTGTGGATTTCACTTGACTCACTTCTAGCAGTTGACTATTTCTACGCGCCGCTGGCAAATCTTATATGTGTTGTTCGTGTCCTAAGTATTATCGTTCATTACCAACCTTCGGGTGATTTTTCTATTCAGTAACCTTCAATAGGTTACAACAGATACAGAAGTAAATGATTATATCGTCAGCATAGATACCAAGTTGAGGACTGATGCCTTCAGGAAGGAAGGTCATTGACATATATGTGATGCTAAAAAGTTCTCGGCCCAACCCACTCTCTCAACCATGCTTCTTTTAAACGTAAAATTTAGTGCCGAAATGTTTAAGATAAAATATGCATCATTTCTAAAAAAAATTGTTATAAAGAAATTAAAATTAACTGTATTTTATGAATTGCTAAAATCGTAAAATCGGCTGAAAAATGTAGGAAATCCGATCCCATATATAAACGAATACACACACACACACAAACAACCAACCTGGGTTTTATAATAAGTATAACTCGATAACTCAATATTAATAAGTATAACTCGATATGAGTTGTCCTCCTTTCATTAATGCCTCTTCATCGTGTTTTCAAATTGATTTCATGCAAAAACTATTGTGTTTTTCCAATTTTTGGCGCTGTCAGAACCACCGCAAGGTAATTTTACGTAGTCCTGTGAAGTTTTGTTGAAATCGGTTGAAAAATGTAGGAAATCCGAACCAATATATAAACGTACAGACACACACACACACACACAATCTACGTTTTATAATAAGTAAGATTATTATAACAGTTTGACTTTTTTAATCCGGCATCCTTTATACCAGACCACTGCCTGATGACAGAAATTACCCTTAAAAAATCCCTATGGAAACATAGTTTTTCCAACTCGTTCCACATATATATTGCTGTGTTATCAAAGATGGAACAAAGCATAAAACAGGAAATAAAACAATGATTAATGCTTCCAGATAAGGTTTTTAATGTTACATGCAATTCAAATGCTAAAAAGAAAAGCCTAAGACACCAAAATAATATAGCGTTGGTGTATAATTATCAGGCGTTTTTTAAACAATATTTATTATGAAAAAAGGAACATAACCATTCAACAATAACATTTTTAAATGATTATTCCGGAGCGTATGATTATTGACACGCATTTTTATAACCTGAAAATAAAATAATATTTTTATTTAAAAAAAGTAAATGAAACAGCAATTTTTATTAACAAATAACTCGCCTACAAAAACGCCTGATAATTATGCACCAACCCAATAGACACTATCTTGAATGTGTAAATATGCAGCTATAAGAAATGAGCAAGACCGTATCACCAAAACACTCTACTGCAGTCTGCTGCTGCGGAAAGTTGTAAACAACATGTGGCGCTGCCGTTGTAGCCACTCAACGAACTAATGGCGACTGATTAAAAAAAAAAGGTACGAGACCATGAGAGTTGCCAGACAATGGTTAAATAGATTGAACTGTATTATTATTATTATTATTATTATTATTTGCAGTTACGAATTTGTCCAGTGTTGATAAAATCAAATGCAAAAATTTTTTACCTAACATTTTATCTTTGTAGATAACAAAAGTTAACAAAAACAGTTTTAACTTTATAATTCCCTTTCATAATTTGAAATTGGCTTACTCTAAATATATTCCATTAAAATAGACAACTCAAAATAAATTTCATTAAAATAACCTTTCTCTAAATATTTTACATTAGAAATAGTCATAGTCAAAATATAATCCATGAAAATAGCCATGCTCAAATTATATTTCATGAAAAATAATCATACTCTAAATATATTCCATTAAAAATAGTCATACTCAAAATATATTCCATTAAAATAGTCACACTCAAAATATATTCCATTAGAAATAGCCATACAAAAATACATTCGATTAAGTTAGCTATACTCAAAATATATTTCATTAAAAATAGTCATACTCTAAATATATTCCATTAAAAATAGTCACACTCAAAATATATTCCAGTAAAAATAGTCACACTCAAAATATATTGCATTATAATAGTCATACTCAAAATATATTCCATTAAAAATAGTCATACTCTAAATATATTCCATTGAAAATAGTCATACATAAAAATACATTCCAGTAACTTATTTATACTCAAAATATATTACATTAAAAATAACCATACACAAAATATATACCATTCAAAATATCCTTACTTAAAACGTTCCATTAAATACTGCCGCAGTGAAAACTTTTTATTCCATTTATATGCCAAAGTGACTATAGACTTAGTAAAAAAAACATCGTGAAAAAGAATAGTGCAACTCGCATGTCAGTTACAAAATAAGCAAATTATTTTTTAGATAGATTATATATTATGAAGTTATATTCAATATCAAATTTGTTGTTTCTCCTTGATGCTAAAACTGATTAAAAAAAAAAAATATCGTGCAGAATGTTTGAAATTCATCCTATAAACTTAAATTCTTTTGTCAGGTCAAAAATATAGCATAATGCTTTTATTGATATTTCTAAGTCAAAACCTTGCACATTACAATACCAAATTGGGAAGAGCTTGCTTCTCTAGAAAATACTTTTTGACTCAGGTTCGAACTCTGGTACCGGCTGGAAATATATAACAGTCAAGTTCACGAAGTAGACACCATATGGTGCTATAGTTAAGAACGATTTAACGGAATAACGTAAAAGATTTTACATAAGCTAAATTCAAACGTGGGAGATTTGCTTCGAACTTCAAAAGAACACTTCCTGTTTCTGGCGGGATCCAATCCAAGAAGTCACGCTGAGAAAAGGTTTTTGAAAAAAAATGATCAAAAAATGGGTTACAGAAGAAAACAAATATTAGATTTTCAATTTTTTATTAAGCCTCATATTTTGCGATAAACTTTCGAAGAAAGGATATGCGTATCTTGGCGATGCAAAATCACATCAAGACATTACAAAGTAATTGCTACCGGAATTGGAAAATTATTACAGATGTCCAAATTGCTCCAAAGATTTAAAAATTTGTAAAGCGTACGAATAAACATCAAAAAATGTGCATACTGCTTCTTGGATATCCCAAACTTGATATTAAGATTCTTGGATGTCATTCTTCTAGGATATCACACACTTAGATACTATACTTCTGGATATCACTAACCAGGATATCATATTTCTCGGATATCAAAACTTTTCAAGTCATATTTCTTGGATATGCCAAACATGATATAAAACTTCTTGGGTATCATGTTTCTTAGATATCAGAAATTTGGATATCTTTCTTCTAGATATCATCAAACAGTATGTGATATTTCTTAGATAACACAACTTTTGATGTCATCTTTGTTGAATATCACAAGCGTCATTATTATGCTGAATGGATATTACGAAATTTACAAATACTAAAAATCAGATACTAGAATTCTAGAAGAAATAAAAAAAAAGAATGCTTTTACGCGGTCTAGAATTAGGCATTTTAAATACCAAGGGCAATGGAACCGTTCGTGATTTGAGGATTTGCTTTTGCCTGCTGAGTTATGGCCACAGTTATACGATAAGCAAATCGTCGGGCGTCAAATTGATTCTTTCGCAGTATTTCCTTGGCCAAGGGAAGTAACTTGCATCTTCTTTGTAAATCCCACACGAGAGTTTTTACAGAGTTGCATGACACCAACGAGTTGCGTGTGTCGCGATTCAAGATTGAAGTTTCGTGTCCATTAAGAACATGCATAGACGACTGAAGTGAAATAGTTGATGTAACCCAGCACACTCACACCTCAAATTGTTGTTGTAACACACACACGTACTCTTCCATGTATCATAACACGGTCAGAAATATGTGCAATGTGGGTGGGTGGTTGAGTGTGCGATGAGAAGATGCCGGAAATGGTAAATATATGAAGTATATTTTTTTTTTACGTTGACATGTGTAGTCAATGATTCGGCATTATCAGAAAAAAGAAACATTTCATGACTGTGAAATGTATTTCCTTTCTTATGACGCTGGATTATTAAAAAATATTATATATATATATATATATATATATATATATATATATATATATATATATATATATACACGCACACATATATATTTTTGTCCGTTATACGCACACACACGCACATATATGTTGTGTGTGTGTGTGTGTGTGTTGTAATGTTAATTATAATATTACCCGTTTCTTTGCAAGGAAATATTTAGCATTCATTGACCACACGCACATATATGTTGTGTGTGTGTGTGTGTGTGTGTGTGTGTGTGTGTGTGTGTGTGTGTGTGTGTGTGTGTGTGTTGTAATGTTAATTATAATATTACCCGTTTCTTTGCAAGGAAATATTTAGCATTCATTGACCGAACTGATTTGGGCACTTCGACGTGATGTAATGGTTAGCAAGCTTGTCTCGCTAGATCAATTACGACTGAAAAATTAGTTCTATACTCACTAGGCGCCCCATACTTTTGGCCTCGTACCGCATCTAAACTACGCTTGGAAAATCACCATTGACCGAGCGATAGTGCTACTTCCGGTTGAAATTTATCAAATCTTTCTATTAAAACAGTTTGTTTTGTTTTTTTCAGGAAAATAGGTTTCTCAAGTTCAGTAGCTGTTATTGCTCTTTCCAGTATGAAGGCTGGGAGTTTCCTTGCTAACTTTTTCGTTCGAAGTATTGCAGAATCTCAACATCTTGGTTATATCATTAGTTTTCTCATCGTGTTAAATGTGCTGTCCATTTTAGTTGTTGCCGTTATTGAAAGTTAAGTAATGAAGTTTCTGTTATTTCGCTGTTAGACTTCATTCGCCGGAAGCTTCTTTTAATCATCGGTCTGAAAGTGGCTGTATACAGCTGAGAATTTAAATAATTCCGAACGTGTCTGATGCCATATATGACATCCGTATGAATGTCTCTAGCTGAGCCGGTTATTTAATATGACTCGTGTTTTTTAGTTTAACGTTTTGGTTTCGTAGCAACTTGTGATGTTGTGCAAATCCACCACGAACGCAATCTATTCTATGTTCAATTTTCTTACTTCCTATCTCTTCACATATGTGCTTATAGTCTATGAAAAGATTAGATAGATTAGGATTCTCATTTCCCCTTTTTTGTACTCCTGATGATGGTTGAAATGTTTTAGTATTGAGGGCTTCACCAGACATGCGGGACATTGTGAACCTATATAGTTCCTCTATCAAAGCGAGATAGTTGTGGAGTCAGAGTTTATATATATATTTCACGCCATACAACATGTACCGGCGTAATGATATTCGTATATGATTTGCCAAGCGATTAGTGCATTAAACAGGGTTCTTAAGTGTTAATCAAGTACCTGTAACCGTTGCCCAAAGGCCTACTGAAACACAAAAATTGGGTTATAGGACGTTGAAAGAATATTTCTTTTTATGGAGTTAGAAGAAAAGTAAAGGGGTTGTATATGGAAGAAAATACGAAACCGGAATAACGGACGTACTTTGATGGGGACTAAATCACTGTTGCTATAGGTAGGCTATTTGTGTGTTAATATGAAACGGTTGGATATTTTCCGGGCTTATCTCGTACATGGATATACTTTAGATTATCGTAAATATCAATTTGGACTGGCCGAGAAACACGGATAACCCCTCTCCAAGGCTCAAGTTTGAACGCTTCATGGATCATATATATATATATATATATATATATATATATATATATATATATATATATATATATATAATGGGCTCTCTCCCGTCGGTTTCGACGTATGAAGATTTAACAGCTTATTGATTCAGTTATGAAATTTTGTGCGATATTCTTAAGTGGGATTTAAGACCCGCTAGTGATTTACAAAGGAGGCCACATATGGAATAAGTGTGAGGATTGTGAGATGAGATCACTGTTAGATTGGCTCACCGTTTAGATCTTGCATGTAAACGGTCAGAAAACCCACACAAGTGATTTGATTAAAGTGGTGAAGGCTTGTGCAGAACCATCCACAATTTTCGGAACTATTGATACACTTAGTCGGTGCAAATAAATGCCACAGACGAAGCAGACAATATACCTCAATATATATATATATATATATATATATATATATATATTGCAATGTTAATTATAATATAACCCGTTTCCTTGCAAGGAAATATTTGGTATTCATTGACCGAACTGATTTGGGCACTTCGACGTGATGTAATGGTTAGAAGGTTTGTCTCGCTAGATCAATTACGACTGAAAAGTGAGTTCTATACTCACTAGGCGCCCTATACTTTTGGCCTTGTGCCACATCTAAACTAGGCTTAGAAAATCACCATTGACTGAGTGATAGTGCTACTTCCGGTTGAAATTTATCAAATCTTTCTATTAAAACAAATTTTTTTCCAGGAAAAGGTTTCTCAAGTTCAGTAGCTGTTATTGCTCTTTCCAGTATGAAACCTGGGAGTTTCTTTACTAACTTTTTGTCCATGTATGACAAAGAAAAATTATATCTGTATGATGTAAACGAATGTAAATCAGTTAGAGAGTAATATGAAACTTCTACTGCATACATGCATATATACATCCATTAATTAATTCTTTATCAATTTGCAGTAAATTGTCTTCAGGCTGGTTTTGTATTCAGAATTGTCCTTCTCATAAAATGGTTGCCCTATCAAGATTAAAAGATTCAGTTTGCACTACTGTTTTCCACATAGCAAAGAGAAGAGCTAGATTCATGATTTCCCAAGAGCATTAATGCGAAGTAAATATATTCCCAGTTGGAATTTGAAAGTTCACTGATTCCATTTTCTGCGTACAGCGCAAATTCAACAGAAGGCCACAGATAAGGTCACTCAGTATCAATCAAACTCACTACTCAATAAGTGGTTATCTGTGAAAACAACATGCCATTATCCTCATAGGAGGGACCTTGATTTCAACTAAATATTAGTCAAGAAAAAAAAACAATGCTTGTCGGGGAATGTAGAGTTGTGCAAAGCCATTTTAGTAGAAATAATTTCGAAAAAATGAATTCCACTTTGCATACAGGATTTTTGTAAATACTGCAAAGTTTTAAATTTGACTAAAATTTAAAATCAGTCTCTTGACCGTTCTTCTTAGCTACAAATTAACGAATTAATGAATTAAAAATAATTAGATTAAGCTATTGGTCAAATTTTATTTAAATCCGACCAATAGCTGAATCTAATTATTTTTAATTTACGGACGAATATTCATAAACTGTTTTAATAAAACACAAATCAGTTTTGCTTAATTAAAGATAGGTTTGAATAATATAAATTCTACTGGTTTAATACATTGAACCATTGTAGGTGTAACGTTGTCATGACTAATGATAGTTCTTTCTGATGCGTGCACATCCAAATGTGCAGCTGGGTTGATCACATGTTCACATGTTGGGTCAGCCATTAATATCGGGTGAATCTCGGATCTTCACCACCTCCGGCTAGAAGGTCAACTCTGCACCTGGCTACTCTGAAGGAATGGCGTGACATTGAGTGCAAAGTCTATTATCGCATCATACTAGGTGCACCACAGGATAGTTTGGTGCATACAGGGATAGTTTGGAAGATAGAAAGCAGTAACTTTTCTAAATAAGTCATATTAATATGGTAAAAAAAATTCGAATGCGCAGTATTACTCTATATACAACATATTTGATTTTTCCAGCCTCCATCCCTTTGTCTCAATGTCTTCTATATTGGATTTCCAAGTCACCATCTCTGGAGATCAATAACTATATCTTCCCAATTCTCTCTTCTTTATCACAATGTCATTCAACCTTAAATTTTTCTGTCTCAATATTATTCCTAAATTAAATTTTCTCAACTCTTGTCTCTAGCCCAGTTTCTTAATTTTTATTTTCTAACGATCGATTATTTCAATGTTTTTCGAACTTATGTTTTCACAGCTTCTATCCATGCACCTCAATATTGATCCACTTTGGATTTTACCAGTTGCCGTTTATCTCAGCGTCTTTTAACCGTCGATTTTACCAGTTTCCGCTGATCTCAGCGTCTTTTAACCGTCGATTTTACCAGTTTCTGTTTTTCTCAGCGTCTTTTAACCGTCGATTTTACCAGTTTCCGCTGATCTCAGCGTCTTTTAACCGTCGATTTTACCAGTTTCCGCTG
Source organism: Acanthosepion lycidas (assembly GCA_963932145.1). Lineage (NCBI taxonomy): Eukaryota > Metazoa > Mollusca > Cephalopoda > Sepiida > Sepiidae > Acanthosepion > Acanthosepion lycidas. Next base: position 44,033,859 of record OZ010581.1, on the reverse strand, counting down.
ATCTCAGCGTCTTTTAACCGTCGATTTTACCAGATTTTATCTCTAGAATTTCTATTTTTCTTCATTTCCCGAAACAGTTTTTCATGTATTATCATTCCCGCCTTTTTTACGCCACGTTTTTTTTTCTTTCTTTGTCTGTTCTTGTTTCCTTAGGCTTTCTTTATTTTTTTTCTTTCTTTCCCCGTCTTTTTATGCTTTCTTTCTTTCTTATTTATTTATTTACATACTTATATTCTATTCCCTTTCTCCCGTTTCCTTTCTAAATAACCCAATGTCTTTTCCACTTCAGCCTCCTTGTTATCCCTTCTTAGGTTAATTTCCTATTCTTTATCTAATTTACCAAGTAGAGTTAATCACTCATTCAAGCTGACAATTATCAAACTCCTCCTCCTCCTCCTCTTCCACCTCCTTCTTTGTTGACATTCTGATCTCAACTTTTCGGGCAACCAAATAAATGCCGATCAGACAAAATTTATCACAATTATCTCTCTAATTAATGATCTCATTCTCACACACTGTTCATCCTTTCTTTATCTCTATTTAGCTACAACTTTGTATCCTTTGTTTCATTCTCTTTATTTCCTCTACCTTTTCCTCAGTTTCTCATATCTTCCCTTTACCAAGTCTTTTTTTTTTATCCATGCTGTCTATAACTTATTTTATCACTTTTTTTCTGCTTTTCCCGCCTTTAGCTTAGAGGCTATAAATCTATTAATTTTGTATATGTCGCCTTTGTCTTTGCAAATTGATCAGCTTTGTTAGCCGAAGTTAACAGTCTGCGTTCTTATTTATTATATGATAATTATGAGTAGAATTCATTATGCATATTATATTTTCGAATATAACTGCGGACAGAAAACTGGCGAAATTAATCTACTGACATACTATAAAACGTTCCATTTTTAAAACTTAGGAGTTTTCAATGAAATGTCAGTTACACTATTTTAAAGGCACCAGATTATGCATCGACAAAAACAGATTTTACAATGTTCTTTTAGAACGGAGTTATCCTTTCTTCTTTTTTTTTTCTTTTTTTTTCTATTTTTCTTTTTCTTTTCTTATTTTTCTTCAATGAATTATCATTATCCACCATATTTCTTTGTTGTTTTTTGTTTAGGTTTCAAACGTCTGTTACACGCAAAAAGTATATGAAAACTTCTAATTATTTAATTTTAATGATTTTCGTTTTCGTTTTAGTTTCAATTCAGTAATATTAGTTTTTTCTGATAGAAAATTGGCGATTTTTAACATTTATAATATAATTTATTTGGTTCATTATGTGAAAATACTGCAAAATTATAATTACGTAGTTAAAATTTTGTCTTTAGTTGAAAATTAGATTTCATGTACTTATTCTCTTCATTCAAAGAGAATTTTTTTAAGTTCACTATTCGTCACAATGATTGGCTATGAATAAAAAAAACTTACTTTGTAATATTGTATCTGTTTTACTTGTTCAAACAATGATATATTCTAACAATCACAAAAAAATTCCCCTTGTATAGAGTTTATTGTTTTAACTTTTGTAGGTATTGTTGTCAATCTCAAGCCAAAAATGAACTTATAATAGGAAATGTGACTATTTAAAGAAAATTGAAAATATACAGAAAAATCACAACCAAGATTTTGGTAAAAACGAACAAAAAAGTTTGGCAAATATGGATAAATAGCAATAAGATGGAGTATCAAAAGGACGTTTTTTTCTATGACACCGCTTTCTTAACTACCTTCAATCTTCAGCAATGTTATTGTTTTAAAACGTAAGGGTTAGAACTGGAATATAAAAGTGAAATTATATATTTTCTTTGTTCTTGAGAACTGAAAACAAAAATAATAAACAGTATTTTTTATTAGATTCTTTATTTACACTATTTATTTATTATATTATTTATTGGAATTGATCGCAAAACATCGGCTAATTGCCAATTGATTCGAACTCTATAAAATGTTAAATAATAAGAATTTCTTTATTATTTTTTTTTAATTTAGCAAATATTTATAAATCTATGGGAAAAAATAGTTTTCACATTTATTTCTTTATAAATTGGTAAATGATAAATATTGCTTTACATTAGTTCGAATTGCAATAGTATTTAGAATGTTGTAATTATAAGATCATTTTTGTAAATAAACAATCTGATAAATAGTGTTTAATACTTTTGTTGCAAGTTCTCAACAACAAAAAAATGTATAAATTCACTTTCATCATGTTTTTAGGTTTTATTCCAATTCTAACCATCGCTTTTCAAAACAATAAACATTGCCGAAAAGTGAATCTAGTTAAAAAAAAAAAGGAGGGTGTCATGGGAAAAACTATTCTTTTGACACTACGTCTTATTGCGTGCACGTAGATCCATGTAAGCCAAAGGTTTTTCTTCCATTAGCCCCGTGGAGAGTTACACTGTCGTCAAAATATTTTCGATCTCTACCCTAAAATCACGGAGCTCACACAAATGGAAGGATATTGAATGAAACAATGAAATACTTATTATACTATATAATATCCCAAGTATATTTATATATATATATTGTCTGTCACGTTTCTCACTTTAAAGTCACCAGTACAAGAGAGATAACTCTTGCTATCTCCTTTGCACTGGCGACGCCATGTGGCAGTTTTTTGCAAAAGCAATGGCGGACTATTTAAACGAATAATTGAAAGAAAATATCATAAAACTGTGGGGAGTTAAAAAAAGACAAAAAACAAAAGGGATCAAAGGATATCGGTGTAAGTAGACACGCAAATAGGTAATCTATTGTTTTTAAATGCCAAGTCACTTCAAGACGTAGGCGATGATGACTCCTCACAAACTCATTTTTCTTTATTGTCTGTGAATTGCCATGAACTTTTCAGAATGACACTGAAGTGATTTCCCGTTAACTTCAATACGGTTTCAAATTCAGCGGTGTCCGTCTTCTATTTTACCCTGATAGTTTACCTATGGCCACAAGTGGAGAAAAGGGATGAATTTATGCCTTTACTAAGGTCATGAGTGTAAAGTGAACACAACAGACTCAGCTGGATTTTGAACTCGGCTCACTGATTCCATTTGCCGCTTTATTAACTGTTACACTACCCACACCTCGAAACTTATAATGAATAAAAAAAATAAACAATATATATATACGTGTGTGTGTGCACACGCGCATGTGAGCGGTATATATATATATATATATATATATATATATATATATATATATATATATATATATATATATATATATATATGCGTGTGGGTGTGTAAATATATATATGTATATATATATATAATCGGTATTAAAGATTTCAGTATTTTTAGAAGGCTTTTTCCCATTAAAGATTATATATTAGGTTGGTGCAAAAATAATGACGTAATAATGTCGTTTTTTGACGTTAAAAAATACATCAAAAAACGACATTATTACGTCATGATTTTTGCACCAACCTAATACATACATACATATATATATATATATATATATATATATATATATATATATATATATATATATATATATATATTTTAATGGGGGAAAAAAATATTGAGAACTTTAAAAATTTCTCCCAATAAAATGTGTGTGTATATTTAGGTACCTCCAAAGATTCGCTAATAATGAGCATGTATGATGAAAAAATGTACCAAAATTAATAAAAAGAAAGCTTCATTGGCAAAATCTTTACGTTATTATTAAGAGGAAAGACCAAATCATTTTTTATTATTAAATTATATTTTTTTAATACTTTTTAAACCTTCAAAATTTTCTTTACTTGAGTCAGCGAATGATCATAAATTAGCATAGGAAATTTGGGAAATTCTTGAAAATTTGAAATAATTGTTGAATTTTAATTAAACTTGCCGCAATTTTTTACAATTGAATTTAATTATTTTAGAAATGGTTCTTTTTTAAAAATCTTCATATTTTTTTTTAAACTGTTACCTGCCACTTGCTTTATTTTATGAAATTCGTGAAATTCATTTTTGCATGGCTTATTTATATTAGTCATAATCAGAAGTCCTTTCAAAATTTAAATGGTCAATTTTTTATTTGTAAAACAGAACCTCCAGTTACCTAAAATATGCACAGAATCGTAAAGTAAAAACATGCAATAAAACTGAGACTATTCAATCAGAAAAGCTTTTAATTGATTTTATGTATAAGATAAGTTATGGACACTATTCTTTTATGGAAAAATTTGTCGATGTATAATAAAAAAATTCACAAAATTTTTTTTCATTTATCTTTTCATTTTAATTCGAATAATTTATAATGTTTTTAAATCTTTTAAAATTCTATATTAATTTGTAGCAGTTAGATGATATTGTTGTTAAGTATAAACTATATTTACTAATAATAAATTGAAAACCTTACCACTTAAATAAATTGTATCTATAAAAATAATGAATAAACAGAATATATATATATATATATATATACATATATAAACATAAAACATTAGGCAGCATATAATTTACATACAAAGAAATAATCACGCATAGAATCAATCAGAAATATTAATGCCATTAATGGTGACATCCGTCACAAGAGACATAATATATGCATTAAAATACTGTTAATCCATAGAGTGAAGGGGTTTCGACGAGGATCACTTCACTCTATGGATTAACAGTATTTTAATGCATATATTATGTCTCTAGTGACGGATGTCACCATTAATGGCATTAATATTTCTGATTGATTCTATGTGTGATTATTTCTTATATATATATATATATATATATATATATATATATATATATATATATATATATATATGAATGTAATGAGAACGAAAATAATATATAAATTCTAACGTTTACAGCATTAATTCAAAAGAGAGCCCAGTACCAAGAGTAGAGCAATAATTATTCATTTTAATTTTTACCTACGGACAAAACCAAAAAAACACAGTAAAAAGAAACTTCAAAACATTGCGGAATAAATCTAAAAACGTTCTAAAAGTCACAATGCATAAATACGACAAAAGAAAAACTAGTCAAAAATTATTATTATTATTATTATTGAAGATATCAAAAAGCTGTCAAAATACAAGCACCTTGAAATAGAAATCTCGAAAATGTGGCATATGGGAACATCAACAATCCCTGTTGTAGTTGGAGCCCTAGGACTGGTTGGAAAAGATTGCAGTAGACTAATTGCAGGGATTCCTGGAAGCCCATGCCTCAAGGAGATACAAAAAATTGTTCTGACAAGTACAGCCCACACTTTACGAAGGGCTTTATCTATGTAATTTTTTTATTTTTTTTTTCATTTTATTTTATTTTTTTTTGTCAGTGAAAAGTGTCATGATGCCATTTCTAACCTTAGGTGCCTGGGTGGGACCCGGAAAGAAATGTGTAAACGCCAGAAAGCAAAGAAAATAAAAATAATAATAATAATAAAGTTGTTTGAATTTATTTGGTAAAACATTGTCAGTTTACACCCACACCACATTGAAACATCGAATCCTGTACGACCACCAAAGTTAAGCTACGTAGAACCTGGTCAGTACATAGATGCATAATTGCTTGGAAATACAGGTGCTGTGCGCTTGGATGTACGGGTGGTGTAATGGATAATAGCTAGGAATCGTTAATCGGAGAGCCGTGTTCGTTATATTCACTTTAGACAAAAGCATATAGACGAAAACAAAAAAAAATTGTTTTTGTATATTTATATATATATACTTATATATATATATATATATATATATATATATATATATATATATATATATATATATATATATATATATATATAAATATATATATATACTTATATATATATATATATATATATATATATATAAATATATATATATATATATATATATATATATATATATATATATATATAAAGAAATATACTCTTAAGGTGTGCTATATTTATGGGATAAAGTGCTCAACATCAGAGATAGAGTGTGTGTAAATATAAAAGTGAACATTGAAGTCAACACTTAGAGGTGACAGGCTATTTCATGCTAGACGCAATCGTCAGGCCTGACGATTGCATCTAGCATGAAACAGACTGTCGCCTCTAAGTGTTGACTTCAATGTTCACTTCTAATATATATATATATATATATATATATATATATATATATATATATATATATAAGGTGTATTTATGCAACAAGAATTCAAGCTTTTTTTGAATGACACTTATAAGATATGCTTATTCCACATTTTATTAAATCTTTCCAGTTTTCAGAATGAGGTGTTATACATCGGGATTCCAATTCCAGTCGTGTCTGTTGTATTCTCAAATATTCTTGTGAAAAGTATAAATGCACATCTTCTGCCACCAGCTATGGATTAATTAGTAAGTTTTGTATCAGTAAATCATTATTTATGAGTAATGGATAGCGGCTCGGGTTGAGGAATCGGTGAGCCGTGTTCGAATTCCAGTCGAATTCATTACATTCACTTACGTGCTAATATCCTTGAGAAAGGTATGTATCCTCTTCTTCCCCCCCCCACACACCTAGCTATGGGTAAATTGCAGGATAGACCAGGTTTTATAGCCTTGGACGGCAACTGGTCTACCGCAGAAAGAAATGGGAACCTACTGCGGGAAAAAAAATCTGCCTTCTCAGTCATGTATCGAAAGATACATGTTCGCCTAAGCATGTATCACGAATTACGCATAACTGACTGAAATCATTATTATCTCTAAAAGATTCTTACAATCTAAAAATATTTTCCGGCTTTATATAATCTGCAAAAGGTAGATAAACCATAAAAAAACAAATCAGTCTATCTCATTGACGAGCGCATAATGTTATGGACGTGTTGCATTTGCTGAACTCAACCTAATATCTCATAAAGAATAAAACTACATATCAGGAACACCAGACCAGGTATAGTGACAATATCCAATGCACGGACAAATGGTATATTTATAAATGTGTAAGATTTATTCTGGCAAGTATAATTGCCTGACACGACACAGTGAACCAACTTTTCTGGCAGTAGATTTAATAAATCATTCTACTTTATGTCAGTAGAAAACGTGAAACCAAGGAAGCACAATGAGTTGCTTTCCTGGAGATTAGCATTAGCCATGCTGATTTAAAGATAACACTTTCCTTTTGGAGGTGTTAAAATTGACAAGCCATTCCTTGCTACAGTTAACAACTGATTAGAGGTCATATAATAATATATTTAATCTTGAGTTTAACAATATTTTAAATAATATATTATCTGTTAAATTATTTTTTATTATACCTTTATTATTATAAAGGTTTATGTTTATTAAAATTTCTAAACATTAAGTGAATGTAACACGTTGCCTGATTATTGATCACCCCTGTGGGAAGCGGATTTGAATAACGTAACTTGTACTCAGTAGTATTGGATTGGAAAAAAAAAAGCATTCACGATGAAGTAATGTTTGCATTATCCAGAAGTGACTTTTTTCTTAAACTTTTAATATAAACATAAATACAAAACCAAAATATCAGGCTTTAAAATAAATTGACTTATATTCATCACATTGAGTTCGAACTTTCGTAAAGACGCGCCATATTGAAAGTTCGGCAATCGTGCCAAAAACGGTGTGTCAAAAACGACAGTTTTGACCTTAATACGACTATTACCTTAACTATCTTTACTCCCTCGGTCAGTGTTTCTTGTCTTAAAAAGGCGATAAAACATATGATGAAATTGTATGTATTCATTTTTTTGTTCTTGAGAATTTACAATACAAATATTAAATACTATTTATTTATTAGATTGTTTATTTATAATAATAATTTCATATTTACAACATTCTAAAAAATAATAAAATTGTATTAAAACTAATGCAATGCAATATTTATCATTTACCAATTTATAAAGGAATAAATATGAAAACAATTTTTTATTCATAGATTTATAAACATTTACTAAATTATTACAATATGAAAGCCAACTATAAGGAAATCCTTATTATTTACCATTTTATAAAGTTCGAATAGATTTTCAATTAGCCAATGTTTTGCCAACCATTCCAATAAACAATATAATAAATAAATAAATATGCACCGTTTATTTATATTGTTTACTGGAATTATTAAATAAACAATCAAATAGTGTTAATAAACAATCATAATCTTATAAATTATGTTTATTATCTTTGTTGTCAATCTCAAGAACAAAGAAAATGTATAAATTCACTTTCATATGTTTAGGTTTTATTAAAATTCTGATCATCACATTTTTTAAAACAATAAACATTGCCGAGTAATTATAATAGTTAAAATAATTGCGGCATCAAGGGAAAAACTGTCCGTTTGACAGGCTTTTTATTTGCGAGCACGAAGGTTAAAGGTTGCCTAAAGTTAATTTCAATTATTTTTGCTGTTGATTTTTTTAAACAATGTATTACTCATTTTTACAGTTCAATAACATTAAGACTTGACTTAACTTTTGTAACGAGTATTTACAGGTGAGCTATTCTAAAATAATTCTTTGAGTTTGTAATGAAGTATACAAAAATCAAATGTTTTTACTGCTAGATTTTTAATTTAATATTTAGAAGTGGGATATACTAAGACTGCTCTTTAATATTTTTTATTAAATTTTTATAAATCAGACATGCTAAGTATATTTTTGGAATTTGTAACGAAATATATACAAATCATATATTTACGACGATTTTCAGATGATTTTAAAATTATGCATTTACAAGTGAGACATATGAAAACTACTGTTTGATATTCTGAATGTAACCTACGTTAGATATTTAAAGACTATTTTTAGATTTTGTAATGAAATATTTACAACTGAGATATGCTAAGACTATTTTTCGAATTTATAATGAAATATATATAAATCAGAGATTTTAGGACTATTCGTTGATTTTGCTAATGAAACATTCACAAATCAGATATTTTAAGACTATTCTTGAATTTTGTTAAGAAAATATATACATCAGTTATTTTAAGTCTTTTCTTTGGTTTTGGAATGAAATATTTACGGGTCAAATATTTAATAACTAAATATAGGAATAAAACTTTTTAGGACGCTGGTATAAATCAGTGTTAAGATGGCGTCCTGCTAAAGATCTACACGACTGATAATCATAAAGACCACGTACAATAATTTTAATTACGAAACAACGAATAGAAATGTTATTATTAAAGTCGAACGTCAACAGGATAAGACGACAATTATACGTTCGTTTAACATTCTCTCCCACTCTACCTCCTGCCCTTGTTCATTGAGTCCATGAATTCATTAACATCGTCCATTGAAGCACACTTGATCAATTGGCTGCATGACTAGTGGCAGCTTTTTTTAGTGGTCTCGTCATTTGTTCGGCATGTGTATAAATGGCTGATCAGTTTGCTAAAAGCTTCGCTGGGTCCGGCCGACAAAAAAGAGCAACTGCACTTCGAACAAACGATAATTTGCGATAGTATTATGAGGAGTTATGGGGGTTGGGTCGATAGATAAAGCAAACAGAATGAGAAAAAAAAAAGACAATCACTTCTCAATTGGCAGGATATTAAGGAGAAACGAAAAAAAATAAAGACAAAAACACATGAGGAAGAAGAATCGTCTTTGTGAAAATATAATTTGAATTCAGTTTGGATTAAGCAAACACTGCATTACCGTTTCTTGATCGCATAACTTGCTACTCTGCATTCTAACAAAACAAAATCCTGTTTGATTATAGTTTTCTATTTAAGATCACTAAGAATTTGTAGCTTTCTCTCAATATGCACAATGAAGAGAAATACATTGAAAATATTTTCAAAATATCCAATATATCCTAATTATTTCTTATATAATATAAAGAGAAAATCTTACAAAATCTCAAAAATATGACTACTCGGTAAATCAGCATTTGAAATTTAGATACTTGGGATCAAAAATTGGTTTGCGGCGTCAGCGCTTAATATGCAACTATTTAACCAACCAACCAGCTACATATACGCGTGTGTGAAATATATATATATATATATATATATATATATATATATATATATATATATATAGTTAAGTTATGAAGAACTTGGTAATCCGTATGGGTAATCCCAATACTAAGTATGATTGAGTGAGATATGAAATTAATCCCTCCCTAAACTCTACCATGTCTCTTTAACTTCCCCTTTTACACTCTCTGTTAAATTACAAAAACTTACACTACCCATCAATTTTCATTTCATTTTTCGTTTCATTTCATTTTTGGAAGTGCTATCTGATGATCCGGCGTCCTTTAAAAGGGCTCTGGTGAAATAAATTATGATAATGGTACCTTAAAGTGGTCTGTTCTTCTTTAGAATATATATATATATATATATATATATATATATATATATATATGGCAAATTGGAAAAAGTCTACCTGCGACGCGTTTTTTCCTTCAGGACTTCATCGGACAAAATTTGTTATGTTGGTAGGACTCCGTTAAACTTGTGAATATTCATGACCGGTTTTATACTCCCCCAAAAAAAACAATAACATTTTTGCCCTTGTATATAAATACTTAAAATCGTCAGCTAAGATAAGTTATCCTTTTGTCTTTATTCACACATACGCAGATACACACACACACACACACACAAATATATATATATATATATATTACATGAATCATTCATACAAAAAACATATATATGAATGATTCATGTAATGTAAATTGAACTGCACCACATACTTGATATTTTATATATATATATATATATATATATATACATATATATATATATATATATATATATATATATATATATATATTAATAAATACACATATACCTACGTTTGTAATGCAACTTAAAGTTTCATGGATTCCCAAGTCATCAGGCACAAATGGTAAATGAACCACTTAATACAATTGTTCTTTTTTTTTTTTTTTTGAAGATACTGGGTCTCATGGAAGAAACGCTAAATTATACGCAGATTCAATTTAATCTAAACTTAATATATTATTGCGGTGTAAATTCAAAATATAGAGTGTATGTAAGGAGATATTTGGAAAACAAAAAAATTATATCCACACTTACATATCATTCACAGCAAGACTGTTTCGCTGTATCACAGCGCGGCTAAGGGTCCAGATTCCTCTAGCTAAGATCGAAGCGCGGCTGAATTGGCGTCAGTCGGAGATTCTACCACTAAGCCATCGGCGCATGGAAGGTACGAAGGTGAATTTTAGCGTATTTATTTTTAGATAAACACACAGTAACTGAGTGGACTCGATTCGCTTTACCGAAGAGTCTTGCAATAATAGACGTAATAGTCACTGTTTACAAAACCACACTTCCTATATATTTTTTAAATTAACTGAAAAACACTTTCCTAAAAATGCTCTTAAATAGTCTCGTTCATATGGATGTCATGCATGTCACCCAATCCGTAAAGAAGTGTCTCAACTGACAACTGTATTCAATCGCTTTCTCAGATCAATGTTTAAAAATGGCTTTGAACGAACGAAGCCTGGAGGTCTTGAAGAGGACCTTCCTTCTTCAAACATCATGGACTGGTACTGTAGAATCACACGCAAAGAACTGTGCCAAATAACAGAAACTAGATCACTTGAAGACGTTCAACAGCAGTACAGCTAAAATGTAACGCGAAGAGAAAATGATGATATAATCAACATCGGAGAAAATGCTGGAAAGAGCGATGACATCAGATTTGTAAAACGTATTTCCCTGAAAATTTGTTTTGATAGAAAGGCTTTATAAATTTCACCTAAAAGTAGCACTAGTTGCTTGGTCAATGAATGTCGAAGGCTTCCTTAGAAGGAAACAGCTAATATTACCATAGCCATAGCACAATGGTTCACTGTTGAAATGGTATTTTATATCGTATACTCTATTCTTTTTCTTTTTCTACAAATTTAACATTGCAGCTTATTTCATAAAAGTTCAACTTCATTATGAGCAAAGAACTGTATTCCACTAAACATTTGACTGATTTAAAACTTTTTAACTGATGCTAAACGAGCCTATAGATTTGAAGCAAATTAGATGTTGTTCTTCAGAGAATACCATGGACCGAACACTTAAGCAACGACGAAGTTTTACAGAAAACGGAAACAATGATGACACTTACACTTAACATAAGGAAACAGTTGACATTTTTATGGCGCATAATGAGAAAAGAGGGCTTGGAAAATTTGATGCTCACAGGTTACACTGAAGGAAAGAGGAACAGATGAACACTCACAAGACATAATGTACCAAGCTAGCTTGAGCATATGGATGGCGGAACAAAATATAAGAGAGATAACAAAAGGACAAAATTCATTAAGAGCTACGAATCAATTTATATATATATATATATATATATATATGAAGAAATATAGTCTTAAGCTGTGCTATATTTATGGGATAAAGTGCTCAATATCAGAGATAGAGCGTGTGTAAATATAAAAGTGAACATATAAGTCAACACTTAGAGGCGACAGTCTGTTTCATGCTATATGCAATCGTCAGGCCATATGTGCTGTTATTTTTCTCGGCTATTTATATATATACGGGTAAATGAGGCATTGTGGGTAGTCTATTTTGGCGGTTATTTTACCGGAAATCGTTTATTTATTTATTTGGGTTAAATTATTTTGCTTGTTTTTATTTTTTGTTTCTTATTTTATTTATTTATTTATTTATTTATTTTTCTTTTTTTAATCGGTGTTTTTATTAACGTAGTAAAAATTTGTTTATATCACTTATTTAACAGTTTTGTTTTGGTTTGAGAATTTAATTAAAGTTATTTATTCGATTTTGGGGTTGATTGTTGTAGTTTGTTCTAACTATTATTTTGGCAGGAACAGTTTTTAATTTGTGTTTATTTGGGTTGATTATCTTTATTTGTTTTTTCTAACGGTAACTTTATCGGGATTGGTTTGTTTATTTATTTACTTGGATGTATTTAGGTTAATTTATTTTACTTGTATATTTTCTCTTTTCGGTTTTTCGATTTTTAAGTAACGTAGTATTTATTTATTTTTTATTTTTATTATTTTTTATTTTTATTTTTTATTATCGTTATATAACAGTTATAGGTATTTTTTTCGTCCGATTTTTTGGTTCGATTTTTTAGTCTAACTAATATTTTGGTCATGATGGTTTGCTAATTTCTTTATTATTTACTTTATTTATTTGGGTTCTTTTTTTTTGTTATTATTATTATTATTTTTATTTTCTTTGATTTCTGGCGTTTACATATTTCTTCCCGGGTCCCACCCAGGGACCTAAGGTTAGAAATGGCATCATGACCCTTTTCCCTGACAAAAAAAAAAAAAAAAAAATTACATAGATAGAGCCCTTCGTAAAGTGTGGGCTGTACTTGTCAGAACAATTTTTTGTATCTCCTTGAGGCATGGGCTTCCAGGAATCCCTGCAATTAGTCTACTGCAATCTTTTCCAACCAGTCCTAGAGCTCCAACTACAACAGGGATTGTTGATGTTCCCATATGCCACATTTTCGAGACCTCTATTTCAAGGTCCTTGTATTTTGACAGCTTTTTGAATATCTTCAAAGATACATTGCAGTCAGCAGGGACTGCCATATCAATAAGGAGGCACCGTTTTTGTTTGTGGTCTTTAATAACAATATCTGGTCGGTTGGCCTTGATTGTTCTGTCAGTGTGAATTGTGTAGTCCCATAGAATTGTAACAGGTCCTATCTCTGTAACTGGGTCTGGGTGGTGTTGGTACCAGTTTCTTTCAGTTTCCTTCCCGTAGAAGTTGCAGATTTTCCAGTGCAGATATTGGCCCACTCTGTCATGTCGGGTTTTGTATTCAGTGGGTGCCAACATCGTGCAACCTGATACAAGATGATCAATCGTTTCTGGATATTTATCACAGAATCTGCATTTTGGGCTGACACAATATTTTAGTATATGTGCTTGATAATTCCTAGTTAGCAAGCATTGGTCCTGCGCAGCAAGGATAAAACCTTCAGTTTCCGCTTTCAACCCTGCACTGCGTAGCCACTGATGGGTACGGGTTTTGTCTACATCAGCTTGGTTGATACGGGCAGAGTATTGGCCATGAAGCGGTTTATCTTGCCATCGCTTCTGTATCTGGTCGGTTGCATTCGTCTTTGCTGTCTTTTTCAAGTATTTTGCAGTTTCAGCCGGTGTATTGTGCTGTAGTTGCATCTCTACGCCCATTTGAAGCTCCAGTTTGAATTTGTTGGCTTCTTTCATTACGGAGTAAAGACGCTTACTACTTTCATGTTCCTTGACGCATACCATCATCCAGTCTTCTGTAGTTTCCAAGTATTTTTGGAGGCCAATTGTTGTAGTTTTGTAGGACAGTTCTAGTTGAACTAATCCTCTGCCTCCTTCGGATCTGGGCACATACAGACGATCAACATCAGCTTTGGGATGATGCATGCGATAGCAAGTGAGAAGCTTTCTCGTTTTGGCGTCCATTCGCTTAATTTCAGCTATGGTCCAGTTAAGGACATTAAAGCTGCAATGCACCACTGGGACAGCCAATGTGTTTATAGCTGATATTCTATTTTTTGAGTTTAGTTCAGTATTTAGTATCAGACGTACACGCCTGTAGTACTCTTTTCTTATTTTTTCTTTCATTTGGGGGTGTTGTATGCCATCTCCTTCGCTAATTCCTAGGTACTTATAAGCTTCTTCATGCTCCAATTCCCTAATCTTTGTGACAAAATCTAGATCTATTGAGGGTGTTTCTGTAATTCTACCTTTTATTATTATTATTATTATTATTATTATTATTATTATTATTATTATTATTATTATTATCCTATTTCGTCTATTCTAACAGGTGTGATTTGGTAATTTGTTTGGATTAATTAATTTTGCCTATTTTATTGTTATTTTGTTTATTTATTTGTTTTTATTTTGTTTTATCCGTTTTCAATTTTTAAGTAACGTAGTAAAAATTTGTTTTCATGTCTGCATTTTGAGATGAGCTCGGATCTTTTATTTAATAATTTATTTTGGTCTGCGAAATATGATAGCTATTTTTCCTCCAAGCAAAGTTTGCAAGTTTTGATTGATTGTTGTAGTCTGATGATCTTTTCCTTATTTTCCAAGATATTTTTGGTGTGATATGCGTTTTGTTTTTAATTCCCCAGATATACTTAGAAAGCTTTGTGCTGTTCGCATATTTACTATTTGTGAAAGATGTTTTGTGTGTATAATTTCTTTGTTTCCATGGTCCTTCAGTTATTCCTATGTATACTTTTTCTTTATTATCTGGTGATTTTATCGTGGCTTAGTATATTACGTTGTTTTGTAAACAATTTCCATTTAAGGAACATTCGTTCTTTATTCTGCATTTGCACGTGGGTTTAATTTGTTCGTGTGGTTTGTTGATAATTTTCCTGTTGTGCTTTTTTATTATTTGTGCCATGTTCTCGGTGCAGCTGTAGCTGATTTTTACTGTGTTTTTGCTGAATATTTTGTGTAGGGTGCTTATATATATATATATATATATATATATATATATATATATATATATATATAGTTTTAAAGTATGCTATATTTATGGGTAAAAGTGTTTAGGGATAGAGCGTATATAAGGCTGTCATTTCTCAGTGCTGACCTAAGTTTTCATATATATATATATGTGTGTGTGTATGCAAACACGCACGAACAAATGGTGCAAAAGTAGATATACAGTAATGAAAAATTAAACATGCGCATAACACGTATTGTATTGATTAGGCAAACAATAACGTCAAATTACTGTATACATACTTTTGTAGACCTTATATATATATGTGTGTGTGTGAGAGATAGAGAGAGAGAGAGTGTGTTCTTATATTCAAAATGTGTGAATGCTATTATGTCTCTGTGCATATATATATATATATATATATATATATATATATATATATATATATATATACGTGTGTGTGTCTGTGTGTGTTTGCTCGTTATGTGTATGTGCGCATTTTCGTGCACTTCAGTTTTTTTTTTATATGTGAACGTTGTTAATTGTGTGCGTCAGGTAACCGCTTCAGCGAAGGATGTCAATATACACGTGAAAAAGACTGACTCTATCTGTATGCACGTATGTGTATGGAATAGCGTTCTTTTGGAAAGGTCCTTATGCATACGAGAAAGTGTAGGTAAGGAGTAGTTTTTTTTATCTGTGGGTATATTGGCTGACACGTTCCGCTTTCGCTTATGCCCATGTCCTTGTGTTGGTATGTGTTTGAATATCATACCGCACACGCACACACACACACACACACAAACACATATATATATATATATATATATATATATATATATATATAGGCACACATAGGTAAGTCTAAAATAGAATAAATAAACAGTATGGAGAAACAATTAAACACTTCGCCCATACGCTAAACGAAACCCATTTTCATCGTGTCATTATTTCTTTATTTCTCCGCATCTACCTTATCTCCCCATTTACTTCCTCTTGTCATTTCCACAATTCTTCGTTTTTCCTTTCTGTTGAAACAGAAAGAAAATGAAGCTCAATTTGATTGTCTCCCCTTAACGACACGCTCTCTATTCATCTACAAAGGAATCAAGATGCAAGAAGAAATTATACACTAAGCAATGAAAGAATGAAATGACAGCGACAATATCTATTAGCGAAAATAAAAAATATATATACACTAATAATAATAAAATAAAAAAGCTAACTACAAAAATGGCGAAATTTCGGCTCATAATTGGTCTAGCTTGATCGGAGTGAGCTGTAATCAAAGGTATTTTCTGGTAATCTTAACGCAGTAATTTCATACCTATCAAAATGGACATTTCTGTCACCACAGTCGCGATGCATTGCGAAACATACATATTTTGACATGGCAATGACAACCTCGTACAAAAAATAAATAAATAAAAACAACTAAAAAAAATAAAAATAAAAATGTCTAGTTTTTTTGTCTTTTTTTGTTTTTAGCCTTCACTTTTTGATATAATTTTTCACCAATCATACCGGCAGTCCACAAATTCTTCCATAGAAAATTTCTCCATATAGACACATGCCGGTTTATATATATGCACAAACACACACACACATTTATACACACAAACACACACACATATATATATATATATATATATATATATATATATATATATATATATATATATATATATATATATAAAGAAATAATGGAGGCAAATATACGAAATTCGCATCGAGAATCGCTGATACATAAGGTGTAATCATGGTGCTTTTAATTTTTCCCATTTTTTTTTTTTTACTCTTTATTCAAAGAAATAAATCGCTTATTTTGTTCCTTGTTAAGCATTTCTTTTTTAACATATTCAGTTGATTTTTTCTACCTTGACTGTCGCTGTTGTCGCGTCTTTCATTTTCGTAATGACAAGATTTATATTCACGATAGAACATGGACAGGCAAGGCAAGCGTTCCACTGTCTTCATTCGCTTTCCTTATGTCTTTCATTTTTTTCTTTTTCTTTTTTTTTTTCTTTCCTTTTTTTTTTTTTTTACTTAGTCGTTTAAGTACTTAACTCGCCCAACGAATATAAAAAGCAACACGTGAACAATAGTCAAAGAATGAAGAACGCCACTGGTCAGTTCAATTTCGTCGGCTCTAAAAAAAAAAAAAAAAACATTCTAGTGCTTTCTTAATATCGACGGTCCCAGGTTATTTCCGAACAACCGAATATATGTTACTTTAAAACCACATAACATATTATGTTGGGATGTTCTCCAAGAGAAATTTAGGAGAGACACGACAAGGAAGCATGGAGACTCGTTAGAGAAATAATTTAGTGCAAAAGTAGCGAGGTCTTTTAACAGAATAGCAATTTCACGCGCCAATTGATTCATGAAACATTCATGTTTTAATGATTATCGGCTAAAATAATAAAAGCTTCTGGTTTCGGCAGCTTTAATGAGAGGAGTTTATTGTATGTTTCCGTATGTGTGTGCATAAGTACATAGAGACCTAGAAATTTAATATATATGTGTGTGTGTGTGTGTGTGTGTGTGTGTGTGTATGTGTGTATTTTCATATTCGTTTAGGTAGAAATGTGTACCGAATTATTTATTACTTGGACGTCCCTGATTTTCATTTCATTAAAGCGACCATTCGGTGAAAAATGTTTTTGTGTCCTGTAGAATTAGTCATATATGTGTGTTTGTCTAGGGAGTGTTTTCTGTGTGTGTGTGTGTTTTTTTTTTCTGTGTAAAGACAACAACGAATAAAAATAAAGGATATATATATATATATATTAAGAATCAATATATATATATATATATATATATATATATATATATAGTATTTAGACATCAATCCTTTAAAATATGTTTTATTAAATAGAATTGCAGAGGCGATGTTTGTTAAACTTTTTAGGGAGCTTCTTCTTGAAAATAAAAATGTTGTTTGATGTTAAGTGCAAACTTGTAAATGACTTTGCTGAAACTATTTTATGTTCCGAGTCCTTTCGACAATCGCCGGTCGTTTTCAAGGAGCAGAAATTCGAGAAATATCCAGTATAGCATCCTGTTGGTGGCGCAAATTTTGAAATAAACGTCGGTTCAGTTACTTCGGTCGTGTAATCGATTTTATCATCACGTGACTAAAAGGGACTTAGGATTCAAGGACAATTTAACACGTGCGCACCGATATCGAAACAATTTTTTATTATTATTATTGATGACGGATTGTATATTATTATTTTTTTTTTAATATATAATCATCTCAATAAGGAATTCCCATGTTTCAATTCAAATTCAATAACGTTTTTTTTAGAAATTGATTTACTTAATTTATAAGTTCAGACAAATTTGCTATTCTGAGATGTTGGGGGTTAAGGAAAATTCTATCTTTTTTTTTATTTTAGAGGTTTTAAGATTTAACTTATTTAGAAAGCTCATGTATCTAATGTACTGTAGCTATCAAGTCGGTCAAATAGCTAAAATATATTAAATACATGAGTTTTTATTCATACTATTAAAAAAAAAATGTAGACTCAGGAATCCAAAAATGATCCACCAGTGTATCTTTGTATTTTTTAAGACAAGCAATGTTAGTGCTCAATATCAGGAGATAGCGCATTAATACTAATAAACAAATAGTAATAAATAAAATTTACAACTAACCTCCTGAAGAGTGAATGTAGTTTCCACGAGAATAGAAACAAGATAAGTGAATTTAATTTTGTTTATTACTATATAGGGCTTAGTGCGTCAGTTTTATTAGTAATTTGACTTTATCAAATAACAGTCTTTTTTATGGGAAGCATGTCTGTAAATTTCTTAAGTCTTTTTCTTGAACACTGGCTGGTCGAAATTTGATACTGTGTGCATGGAGTGAATAGAAGGATTAATTTGTGAAAATAAACGTTATTTCCAGATTTATATGCACACAATGGCTGGCGTAGAATCATTAACACGAAACAATTTTTAACAATTGCTTTTTGAGTTATTAACGGATCATTGAGTAAACAGGAAGTGGAAACTGAGAAGAAGTGTCGGGTTTCAGGAAATTAAACAAATACTGACAGGAGGAAAAATTCTTTGGTAAAGAGAAACCCGTGTTCTTCCTGATGCTGTTCAATTAAAAAAGTCGCATGACTTTGCAGTTACATAACTTTGTAGTCACATGACTTTGTATTTTGCATTCAGATTTTTTTTCCTAAGTGTATGTTGATCTTTTTTAACCTTCGGTATGGTTTGGTTAGGTTTACAGCATATCAACATTTTACACATTATTTAATGCCAAATTTTGTTGTTCTGATAAACAAGAGATAGGCTGACACAGTTCCGGTTTGCGCGGGAAATAAAAAGCTAGACATAGGTGTAATCTATACGAGAGTCATACAGAGTAGACAGAATTCCGGTTTGCACGAGAGTCAAACAGAAAAACAGAGTTCCGGTTTGATCAAGAGTAAAAATGTTAGGTTTTGGTGACACGAAAGTCAAAAAGCAAGCATAATTACTATTTTACCAGTACAATGCTGCCAGATTGAGCTACCAAGTAGTGAATTGGTCAGTCAGTTATGTGCCATGAGGCAGATTTTCTCCCGCAGTAGGTTTCCACTTTTCTGCGGTAGACCAGTTGCCATCCAAGGCTATATAACCCCCCAGCTGGTGGGGGAGATGAAGAGGATTTATATCTTCCCCAAGGGTATTAGCACGTAAGTGAATGTAATGGATTTGACTGGAATTCGAACTCGGTTCTCCGATTGCTCAATCCGAGCCGCTATCTATTATTCTACCGTGGACTACAATTTAAAGCCCAGCGCTATTAAATTTTGAATTTATTCTCTTGTCATTATTAAACCAAGTTAGTTCGGCTTATTTTTAAAGGTACCGCAAAATGTTGAATGTAATACTTCTTCTGTGTGCCGCGTCCCTTCAGAACGTTGGCGATCATGGTTCTCCACAATTTCCTATCCGTTGTAGCTCTTCATAAATTTTGTCTTTTTGTTATTTACCCTAAACTTTGCTCCGCCATCCATTTACTGAAACTCTCCACGTAGGTTATGCATCGTTTTCGTCTGTCTCTCTTGCCATCAATATGTCTTGTAAGCCCTCTTTTCTCATTATGTGCCCTAGAAATTTCATTTAAATTTTAACTGATGTGTTAAGTCAAACTTTAGTTGCGATTGGCTTTAAAATGTATCAAATCACTACTTCTTAGCTAAATCCGTTATAAGTATGTTTCTAGAAGAGAGCAATAAATGGAATTTGCCATGGCAAAAAGTAAGAGATTTGTTTATAACATGAGTGTAAATCAAAAGTAAACACGCATTTAATGTCCACTTGCTTGTCAATCAAATATTGATTATCTACAAACAAGATTTTTTAAGTGGAGTTCAAGTAGTGAATTTTTTATGCATTTGATACACTATTAAATTCTAAATTGTCTTTCCTTTCATTTGTAGCCCAGCTTATTTTAAAAGTATCACGTATAGCGAAATTCAAAATTTAGTATCGCTGATTTATCTAGTTCAAGTACAGTACTTCTTCGATTATCCATACCTCAATTTTCTTGATTATCCGGACATGAAACGAAGAGAAAACTGAAATCATTCGAACTAAACTAATTCTAATATTTCATCTCAGACAATTTGAGAATTTAGAAAACCATATGCAAGGTTTGAAAATTTCAATTTCAAACACCGTAGCAATGATTATTTGACATATTGTTATGCTTTCAAAAAGAAGCTATCCTTACGCATACATCTACTTGAATTTAGCTTTGGGAGTTAGCGGTAGAAAAATACGGGGCCAGCCGAAAACAGACAAAAGTAGTTATAATAGTTTTACATTAAAAATAAACTGAAAAAAAAACCCAAACAAAACATTTGAAAATGTTATTTTATGATATAAACGTTAAATTTATTTCATAAAATGATTTTTTTCACAATACTTTAGGTATTCGATTATTAAAAATTTTGAATTATCCGAACATATTTTTTCAATCTATGTCCGAAGGTGTCCGGATAATCGAGGAAGCACTGTATGCAACAGACATTGTCTTGGTTTTAATAAATTGAATTTCTTCTTCCTCTTTTTCTTCTTCTTCTTCTTCTTCTTCTTGCCTTGTCCTTTCACAACATTGGCGAACATGGCACTCATCAACTTTCTGTCTTGTGAAGCACCTCTGGCCTCTTTACCACTGTCTCTTGTATTTCTTCTGGCATTCGTTCACTCAGAATCAACAAATAGATTACTCGCTGCTTCCTCTTGATTCTTTTGCTTTCTTATATGCCTTGCGAGTGTTTAATTTTCCTTCCTTTCCTTATCTTGTGTCCCAGAAATTTCAGCTGTCTCCTGATTGTTAAGTAATCGTTTGCTTGTAGGTGCCATTTTTCTGAAAACGTCCCCGTGTCTCACACGCTTTCTCAATAGCATTTTCAGAGCTTTTTCGCAATATCACGTCTCTGATGCTTCAAGTCTCTTCTGTGAGGAGATTTTCCAGCATTTGTAGAAGATTATATATTACGTAGTAATTCAACATTCTTTCCTTTGTTTCTTAGGGCATTTTCCTATGTCTTAATACTTTGATTATTTTTTTAAAGTCCTCTTTCGCTATTCTTTTTCAACTTTGAATTCTTGTCACACTTTACGTTTACTATTACTACCCAGTTAGTTAAATTTACCCCACCCTGCATAATTTTGACGTCTCCAATATGTAGCCCACAATTGTTGTTGTCTGTTTTGCTGACAACTACGCATTCTTTCTTCTCACAGTTAACGCTTTGTTCTTGTTTACCCGAAAATAAATACTTAGAAAAATCGGTAAGCATCAATTGTAAGAAGACAGGGAATGTATGGTTGCCAGCCCAACATGTGAATTACAAATTGGAGAAACCAAAATTAAGCAAGTGCAAAAATTTAAATAGTATTTTAACCGAGAACAGAAAATGAGACACCGAAATTCGAAGGTGCATTGAGATAGCGAAAGAAGCCTTCCAAAAGCTAAACAAAGTATTAAGAAACAGGAAAATTTCGTTAAAAACAAAGAAAATTGTACTGAACTGTTATGTAATGTCAGTCCTACAATAAGGCAGTGAATGCTAGGCAATTTCATCACGGATGAAGAAGAAACTTGAAGAAAAAGAAATGATGTTCTACAGTAGAATACTGAGGATAACTTGGTCTGAACATGAGAGCAACGACGAAGTTTTAAAGAAAATGGAAACAAAAAGGACACTTATACTTAGCATCAGAAAGAGATAGTTGAAATTTCTAGAACACATAATAAGGAAAGAAGACTTGGAGAACTTAACACTGACAGGTAAGAGAGGCAGAGGAAAGCAGCGAATAACCTACCTAACGCGCCTGTGTAAGTGGCTGGCAGAACAGGGATTAGGAGAGGTAGAAAAAAGACAAAAGGACAGGAAATTTTGGTAAGCTATGATCGCCCACGTCTCATAAAAGAAAAAGAAGGCTTAACCTTAACTTTAAACCTCCTTCTGAAGTGTGTAGAAATGTAATATTCATCCGATTCTCCGCCTTTCTCCACTTTACATATTATTGCAAACAGGTTGGATTCAACGTGTCCACTATTCGGGGTATAGAATTGGTTCAAAGCGTTAACATAATGATTGGCTATTTTTTTTTTACCTTCCCCTCCATCACTCGCTACTCTATACGTCACTTCCTCACAAGTAACCTCATTCCTTTTGCCCCACACCATCGACCAACTTATACGGTTCACTGATCACAGAGCTCTGAAAAGAACAACCGAATGACAATCACTATTGGTCACGATATCTGGGAGTTTGTTTGTTTATTTCAACGAGGAATTTCTAGTTTCTGCTTTCTCGTCTTGGATCACAGACTGAGATTCGCTCGGATCACGTATATGAGTGATTTTATTGATTAATACGTGCACATTTCTACAAGTATATATGTGCATCTAGATATTTCTGTGTGATCATCCCTTATGTGTAAGCAAGTAAAAGCATTTTGCATTTTCCTGTATTTAGTTGAATAATTCATATCGATTTGATTATTCAATAAGAATATGGATCGAACGTATACCGGCATAGAGAACAGTGCGTGACTTATTTTTATTTCCTGTGCGTGTCTACAACAAAACTATCAGCCGCGCAAAATAAGACGCCGACAAAAAAAAAAGTTAATAATGAGGAAAAGTAAAGCGGAAATGAAAAAAAAAATGCTCTTACAATCCACATTATAGGATATATATTCACTTTGATATTGTTTAGTAACAAAAAAATAACGAAAAAAAAAAAAAATAAATTAAGAAAATGCATTAATACTGTCGATTAAGACAGGAAAGTTTAATGATTGTATGCGCATGCGTGTGTGGGCATGAGTTGTCTGAATTTCTGTATGCACTTGTATACATTCGTGGTATCATGACGGAATAGATATTGCATACTATTCACACCAGACATGAAGGAAGTCGAATTCACCAGGAGAGGTGGTTGACTCTGGGTCAGTGCCGGCTGCCGAGTGTGGAAGGCGTGGGAAAGATTTATATAAACAATCGCCCAAGGACAGTTTTTCACACACTGTAGTTGGAGAATGTAAGGACAACATTTGATTGAAGGCTTTACGGGAGCTTTATTCCATAGAATGTCCTAGGGTAATTGACGACACATTGAAGTGAATAAAATGTTATGTAATAAATATTCAAGTCTCATGTTATCATTTAATCGACACTTCCATTTCATTACACATGAATACCAGTGGTGAACGGTAATTTTGAAACCAGTTCAAGATTACAAGAGAAATCAGAGAAATCTGTTCTGATTATTAACAGAACTGGAAGCAGCGAAATCTCCGCTTTTCTGTCTTTGATCTGTCACTTCCGTTGTACTTCTCTACTTCTAGCCGAATCTGCTAAAATTTCTATTCTCCTTACTCAAAGAGTGAGCGGTATCGGTAGAACAGGAAGAAGGAGTTTTTCACTCGGTTCTTCCAAGTTGTCTGTACCTCTTCATAGAACTCACGCAGGAATGAGATACAAAAGTCTTCTCTGCTTACACTATTCTTCTAATATCGCTTATTCGCACTATATCTTGGGAAATTATAGAATGGTAGATTTTTTAAACCTTAGGTATCTCTTTTATTTGGTGAAAATATATATATACATATATATATATATATAGCAAAGTATATATATATATATATATATATATATATATATATATATATATATATATATATATATATATATATATAGCAAAGTAAAGAGCCAGACAAACCTACCTGACGATCCGCGTAGGTGAAACCTAGGTAGGTTTGTCTGGCTCTTTAGATTTACTTTGCTTTATTTGCTCTACTTAGCGTATTAAGCATTTTGCTTAGTTATTTTACTTACTCGTATCCGAGGTTTTTCTTTGGACTCTGAACCTGGATACTAGACGAAATATATGCTCTTAGTTCTTTCTTTTTGTACCATATTTTTCCCTTGGGTATTAGTTTCTTGATTTACAAGCTAAAACACCTAAGGTTTTGCCGGACAAGTACAACTGCTCATATTGATAAGATTATTAGTGTTATATATATATATATATATATATATATATATATATATATATATATATATATGTGTGTAGTAATAATAAAATATGGTAATCCGTATGGAATTTCCAAGAGGATATAGATCCAGGGAGAGCTCTATTTCAAGAGACAGAAAATTATTATTAATTAAAGAATATCAAACACTTAAAATCCCATATTTTTTTTATTTCATGAAAGCTTTCAAAAACAGCTATCAATCTTCAAGACCTACAAAAATAATTTCATGCTTCTTGGTCTTAAAGATTGAGAGCTGTTTTTTTTTTTAATTTACAATGAAACAAAAAATTATTACCTATGGGATATTAAGTGTTTGATACTCTTTAATTAATAATAATAATAATAATAATAATATATATATATATATATATATATATATATATATATATATATATATATATATATATATATATATATATAAGTAAGTTTCGTTACAGACGACAGACAAGGTACTGCGATTAAGCTTTTTATTTAATTTCTCTTGTGTTCGTACAAGCGTTTTCTTTTCATCACGTGATCTCTTGCGAATACTAATACTTCTTCTTCTTCCTCTTCTTTTTCGATATCTAAACAGTTACAAACCGCCTTGTGGACTAATGGTCATTTACTTTTTTAATGAGAAATGAATATTATGTTATTCTAAACGTTATTACCGTCGTAATTAACACTACCATGACGATTATTTAAAGTTTTGCTGTGAACGCAATCATAACTGGATGTTTACATATTCTCAGCTGAGTTTGCATGGATACAAGTTGATTTCATTGATATCGAATTATTCTTCGAGTAGGCAATTTATTATGAAGTTAGGCCAGTAATATATAAGGTAGAAATGGTTTTATTACATTTATTATCAGTTTATTTGATAATACGAAACTTTTTGTGTACGTTATTGGTTATCACATCGAGGCCTATCGACAAACATCACTCAGAATTTAATGGTTCTTTTTGAGAAATGTATAAAATTACCTCCAAATTTTAATGGTGCTTTTCGGGATTTAAATGTCGTGTTATACGCGGAAATACACGGTAAATAGATTTTACTGATAGTATTTATAAAAATGTTCCAGTAAGAAAAGAAAAATAACGACTTTTATGTTTGAGGTATATTTGATTTGGGGGATTCAAAGATTTTAACCCAACAAAGCAAACGAAACCCTCCTGATAAACATAACTCAGGCGTACAGATTTCTAGCTTAACTATTAAAATAATCTTTAAAATATTTCAAATTATTTTAATTCCCTATTTTACAAAGAATATATTTTTGTTTCAAGCTAATAGCTTTAATTCTTGCCTTTAAATATAGTTTTCTGTTCATTATAACCTTATAGGAGGAAGATTTAATGATGGTAAATTGGGTTCAAATAAATCTGCCCAAAGAAATTAACAAATTCTAACATGAAATGTGTGTGTATGTGTATGTGCGTGTGTGTATGAGAGAGAGAGTAAGAGATGGGAGAGAGATAAATTGCAACGCTATCCGTCCAGACGTACTGACGGCTACAAACTTTAAACATGGGCTTTTAAATATTTTTTTTATTGCAACCCCTATTGATAAAAAGAAAACTATTTTGCGACCCATCAATCAATTCTAGTGATCTAACAAAAAAGACTTAATAAAATAATTTTATTTATTTATTTTATTTTAAAAATGACACACTGCACTGTAATATTGTTTTTCCTTGTATCATTAAGTAGGTACCTCCAAAGAAACATTAAAATGCATTTTTAAAAATGAAAAATCTTTCTCGAAGTTTTCATTTTAGTTTTAATTTCAGGCCAATCGATTAAATTTAATATTTCCAATAAGCAAAATACTTTTCTCTATTTCAATACGAATTTAAATTGATAGGAATCTTTTATTTGCTGATTTTAGCAAAGTTTACAAATCTGTCAGTACAATGTAATTCTCCTTTTCAAAGTAAAATATGCTGTTATGAAACTTTGAAGAATATTAGCCGATTTAAATTTTAATTAATCAGATTTAAACCAAATATTACTTTTAGTTTAAGATATCGCAAAAACACGGAGGTGGTTGTTTTATGTGGTATTGATATATCTATTAATAGACTTATGCTTGGGAAATTTTTCTAAGAGTGACGTAACTGTTACAATTACTTGACAAATATAACGTAAACGCCTTTTTATATAATTTTTTAACTACCCAGTAATCTTAAAGATTTAAGAAAATATTCTAAGCAATGTAATATTTTATTGAATTTTAGGCACTTTGGTTTTACAGTGTAACTTATTTTATAGTGTTACTTATAGACGTTTGTAGAGGAAATGTTAGAAAATTACTAATAAATTTTAACTTTACTTTAGTTATCAGCCTTATTTTCTGAGAATGCCGCGTTTGAACATCCATATTTACAAACCCGACACGTTTATACACATTTAAAATATAAACAAAATTGTTTTTAAAATATTGAGAGTGATTGAATTGTAGTGAACTGTTCCATTAATAAATACAATATCAATTTAATAACAATATTACTTGACCTCTACAAATTTATGCAGAATTTTAAAAGATTTAAAACTTTAAAAAATTATTCGAATTAAAATTTAATATAAATGAAATCAATTCTTAGAAAAAATTATTATCCCTCGAAACATTTTTCATCGAAACTTTTTTCTTAAGATAATAGTCTCCATAATATATTTTATATATATATATATATATATATATATATATATATATATATATATATATATATATATATATATATATATATATATATGTATATATATATACATATAAAAGCAATTAAAAGATTTTCTAATTAAGTAATAAGTCTGTACGGCGCCAGTGTGAAATCACCTTCAATAGTCAGTGCCCACTCAGCGAACGGGATTTGTACTTAAAGTTACCTATTTCTCAATGATTAAGTACTATAAATGAACATCATGAATTGTATTTTTTTTATTTTTTATTTAGCATTACCGAAAAATTTGACAAAGAAGTATTAATTTTTCCTTAAACTAGTTATACTATGATATTTATATTTATCACGTGAATTAAGATGAAAATAAAATGAGAAAGATATGGTACATAATTTTGTTTTTCCGCAGGAGTTCCTTAAGACATGTAATTTATTTTAAGGGTTACGCAAGGGTAAAAAGTTTGTGAAACGCTGACCAATACCTTCACATTGTTAGGGTTCATACCTTAGTCTATACGCAAACATTATTATTATTAAAAAATATAACACTCAGTGATGTCTGTACGGCGCCAGTGTGAAACCACTAGTCAATGCCCACTAAGCGAACGGGAACTGTACTTAAAGTTACTTATTTCTTTGTTTTTTCTTTGTTTTTACAGAAATACCTAATCACCCAATGTGGCGATTTTTGTAGAGGAAACATTCCGAAAATTCTGATGTGGTTAGTGATGAAGAACCACAAGCTCCTGACCAATTCCACTGCACTACTTGTTCAACAACGGGCAGAAAGAAGATCCGTCTTTTGAAAGGAAAGTTATTTATCAATGGGCTTCATGTGAACTGGTAACCCAAGCTGTCCTATTCCATTGTGTGTCGTCTGTGGCAAACGATTTTCAAATGCAGCAATGGCTCCAGCTAAACTGAAAAGACACTTCATAACAAATCACAGTCTTATGAAAAATAACAGTGCAGATTATTTTAAAAGGCTGTTGGAATCTCAGAAGAAACAGAGTATAGCTTTTTGCGTAAAGTTAGTGTAAGTGAAAAGGCTCTTGAAGAAAGTTATTGCACAGAAAAGAAAAAAGTCACACATTTGGTAAGAACCTAATATTGCCAGCTTGTAAAATTATAGTCGGTAAAATGCTTGGACAAAATGCAAGAAATTGAAAATGTTCCACTTTCAGACAGTACAATAAGTATTGATGATATGGCACATGACAATGGTGTGTCGTCAAAACGACCTTTTGTAGCCACTGTTGTGATGACAACTTATGCTTGCTTGGTACTTCGTCTATGCCAACGTAGTAGAGACTTTGTAATCGCAGATAGCAATTATAATACGCTGTTAAACAATACTCGCATCAGACGTCTTCGAATAATACTCGTAGTAATAGTACTTTGTCTAGTGAGTAGAGTAAGGTAGTCATTTTTTTATCGTTATATAGCAGTTATAGCTATTTTTTCATCCAATTCAACGAAAAAATAACTATAACTGCTACATAATGATAAAAAATTACTACCTTACTCAAAAATCGAAAACCGAATAGAGTAAATAAAAATATACAAAATAAAAAATAAGTAAATAAACAAGAAAAAAAAAACAAGTAAAAATTAATCCAAATAAATAAATGAAAAATTAACAAATTGCTCCCGCTAAAATAACTGTTAGAACTAATAAAAATAAACATAAATAAGCAAAAACAAGTAAAAATAATGGATCTAAATAAAAAAATAAAAAAATAAATAATAAACTGTCCACCGCCAAAATAACAGAATAGACTACGACAATGAATCTAAATATTGGACGAATAAATAGCTTTATCTTTCCAGACCAAAACAAACTATTAAATAAGTGACCTAAGCAAATTCCCTCAAAGTTTTACCACGCTAATAAAACATCGAAAGGAGAAAAGAATAAATAAATATATAAAATAAAAAATGAAAATAAAAACAAGTAAAATAAATTAACCCAAATATATAAATAAACAAGCCACTCCCGCCAAAATAATTATCAGAATAGATTACCCACAATGCACCACTGACCCATATATATAAATAGTCGAGAAAAAATCCAACATTCGCGGCCTGACGATTGCGTCTAGCATGAAACAGCCTTCGCTTTTGAGTGGTGACCTCAATGTTCAATGTTCACTTTTATATTTACATACGTTCTATCTCTGATACTGAGTACTTTATCCTATAAATATAACACACCTTAAAACTATATTTTTTCATATATATATATATATATATATATATATATATATATATATATATATATATATAATAAATTAAACATTTTAAAGTATGCTATATTTATGGTAAAAGTGCTTAATAGACGGTATGTAAATATAAAAGTGGACACTGTGGTCAACAGTCAACTGTAACTTGATATGTCATGCTTCAACACAATCTTCAGGCCATGTGTCTATATCACATACCCACACGAACAAGCACGCACACACACTCATTATGTCTTTGTATGTGTGTATTTGTTCCTAAAAAAGATACTTAAGGTTTCAAATGTATTTATAAAATCTTTCTTCAAGCTTTTATTTTCATTTTAATTCCAAGCTAATAGTCTAAATTTATTATTTCCAATAAACAAAATATATTCTCTATTTCAAACCGAATTTAAACTGATTGGAATTGATTTTTTGTTTTTAATTATCAGTAAAATAAAGTAAAATAAATATTTATATTAGTTAAAAGCAGAACCCCTTAGACAAATTAAATCATCATTTTTTCTTTTTTGTAAAACAGAAACACCATTTACCGAAAATCTCCTCTGAATCGTAAAATAAAAAAAGGCAATAACACAAAGATATTATTTAACTGGAAACGTTTTTAATTTCTTTTATAAATAAGATATCAAGGACACTGTTTTTTAAGAAAACAATATTTTTGATAAATAATTAATTTTTACAATAATTGTTGTCATTATTTTACTTTAATTAGAATAATTTATTAAGTTTTAAAACTTTTAAAATTCTGTATTATTTTTACACTTTTAGATATTATTATTAAGTAAAAGTTTACTAATCATGAATTGAAAAGAATACAATTTATCAAGTACCAAGATGTTTTAAAGAATTTTGATTTTTTTTTTTTTTTGTAAGTGTATAAAAGTAACGATTTCTGTAGATATGTGTGTTCATACACGACATTATTAGAAAATAAGAACGATAACTATAGTAAATTTATAGCCAAAGCATCTAAAATTCAGTAAAACATTAGATTACGGAGAATAGTTTCCTAAATTTTTAAGATTACTGAGTACTTACAAATTATATATAAAAGGCGCTCCTGTTATATTCTTCAATATTTTTTTGTAGTACAGCCCCTGTAGAACAACATTAGATAAATATCCACATGTCATCAAGCTGTTAATACGTCAAAAACTTAAATAAGCAGCCACCGCGGTGTTAAAAATTTATTTCTGTAATGTTTTAAACTTAAAGTAAATAATATTAATTTCAAATCGTTAACGCCTAACAAAACACGTAGTAAAATACTTGAGTTTAACGCGTTTAAAAGCGAGCAAATTTAGTGCTAAATATTCAAAAGAATATTTTAAATATATATATATATATATATATATATATATATATATATATATATATATATATATATAAAGTACAGTATATGTGTGCGTGTTTGTGTGTGTCTCCAAGCAACTCCTCTGCTCCCACTGATCCAATTTCAACGATTTATACTTTATTCAAAAGCCATAGAAATGTTAGGCTCAGGGAACGATTTTCGTTGAGCTCAGATTAAGGGTCGCCAGATTATGCGAGGTTAAAAATATGTATTATTATATTATACTAGCCATTATCGTAACTCTTATTTTCCTTTTGTATCCAAAATTGCAATGCACGTTTTATTATAAACTAGCTCAAGTTTATCGGGCGGCATTTAAGCTAGCTCCTGTGGAGGTCTGTTGGTTTGGCCATTATCACAATAGCTAGGGAGGAGTAGATGCGATAGGCATCAATAAACTGCAGACGAACTCAAAATTGACCGCTGTATTTAAGTATTGAATCAATGTTTAAGGTTACCTTTTAAAAGTTCAACGATAATCCTTTCGCTGCAACTTGTTAAAGACGATTTGATGTACGTAGATCCTTATTTTCCGTACAAACAATTACTTTTATTTCATTGGTGACAAAACAGGTGACAATTTATAAGATAATATAGTGTAAATATGGAAAAATTTTAAATTAGAATTAGTTATGCAATCAACATTTGAGCAATTAAAGAAGCATAATAGCTAATTAAGTAAAACCAATATTATAGAATCTATATAAATAAATGCAAAATTGATGCGCAACTCTCCCACGAAATCTCTACTTTATAGTAATATGGTATTTACTCGATACCCGACAAAGTGGCATTGTGACACAAGGTCGGTTTAATGTGGTGAGCCCGAACGCGTACAAGCGGGCTAGGAACAAATTTTCTGCGAGCACCCGCAACCGTCGGTTGCGCTGGCCTCGGTGCGAGCACCGATCTCTCTCTCTAATGCAATGAGAGGGCGACTCAGTTGCGACTCTGTCCTTCGACGGAGCAGCCCCTGAGTGCTCTCTGCCCAAAGACAGAGATGCAATTAAGAGATGATAAATAAACGTGTAACAAAATACTTTAGAGTAATTTGGTATATACTTAGCCCACAACGAAGCCACGTCGGTTTAATGTGGGGAGGCCGAGCGCATACACCCGGGCTAGGAACAGAAATTCATTGAGCCCTCGCAACCGTCGTTTACACAGGCTTCGGTGAGAGTACCGTTCCCACACTTTGGTGCAATGAGAGGGTGTGTCCTCGACACCCTGTTCACCATGACTGGGCGCACTCTGCACTAAGACAGAGTCACAAAATACTCACGAGCAATTTGTATTTACTCAACCTCAACGATGTGAGGTTGTGACACAGCGTCGTTTTAATGTGGGGAGCCCGATCGCGTACACTCGAAATAGGAACAAAAATTGCCCGGGGCCCACACAACCGTCGGCTGCGCTGGCTTCGGTACAAGCACCGACCACTCTCTCTGGTGAAATGAGAAGGCACTTGTCAGAGCCGGTCCAAGCTAGTCATAGCCGTGATACCACCACCCCAGGGACGGAGCACTGTGACCGGTAGCTATCCGAGTGCGTACACCCCCTTCAAGGAGGGATTTACACACTAAGGGCTCAATATCTGTATTACATATTATCTACTTCTAGGTAATATCACTCTTCAGGTTTAACTATTTTACATACTGATTTAAAAAAAAGTCTATTTCATTAATTTTTTATTCGAGGATTATTTTGATTTTCATATAAAAAATATTTCTTTTTAGGAATATCGTCTTATATAATGCAGAAAAATGTTTGAAATTTACATTTTACTTGGCCTTCAACAAGTTGGCATCTTTTTGTAAAACTTTCCTTAACTATAACAAGCCAACTTATAAATGAAATTTTCATTTAAAATTTTTGTTTCAAAGATTTCAAGTAGAATATATCTTACTTTGTGAAGCGATAGCGAGTGGGCGAACCCTGCTAGTAGTTAATAAACAGAGAAAAGTTCAAAAGACTTATCTTTCTGACTGCAAGTTTAGCAGATACAACGCTTCTCATGGTCAGGCATATCTGTATCTATAAATAATTTTTTTCCACAATTAACCGTGTATTTCCAGCATTTCCAACTTGGCCCCAGCACTCGATGAGTTTAGTTGATGCATTGTAACATACTGGGTCAGCAGAAGGGGTTGTAAATTATGCATTTTCACAAAAAAAGAAACAGTTGGTGACTATATGATGATTGCATAAAAAACGCAATATATGTGGACAGACCTAAAAATACATTAATATATTTAATTTCAACGCATTCTGAAAAATTTAATTCGTTTAATAAAAGTCTATATGAAACTTTCCCTTCGACCGATTCTATAAATAGAAAAAGGATTTGCCAGAAATTAATTTCAGGAAAGTCTATATAGATCATTTGATTCCAAGCGATTCTGAAAATAGGAAGAGGATTTGTAATGACAAAAAGTACGTAGGTGTAGGCTTTAAGAAAGTTTTATTGAACTGAGAATACAAGGTTCGCGTATAATGTCCTTTTATAGTCCCAGCAAACAGAAATTGCTCTCTCAAAGAGGAGAGTAACAAATTAAGGGGAGACCACTCTTGATTATTCATAACAGGATTTATTTC
This sequence comes from Acanthosepion lycidas, assembly GCA_963932145.1. NCBI lineage: Eukaryota > Metazoa > Mollusca > Cephalopoda > Sepiida > Sepiidae > Acanthosepion > Acanthosepion lycidas. The sequence continues at coordinate 44,000,078 of OZ010581.1, read as the reverse complement.
AGAAAAGTCTATACGAATATTTTGCTTACGAACGATTCTGAAAAGAGGAGGAGGATTTACCTGAAATTCATTTTAGAAAAGTCTATAGGAATTTTTTGCTTTCGAGCGGTTCCGAAAAAAAAGAAGACGATTTACCGTAAATTTGATGGGAATCTGAGAGAATGTATAAATAAAATTCAACAAGAACAAGAAAATTCTAAAGAAAGCATAAAGAATAAATATAACAGCTTTTTTTTTACATAATTCGCACAAGTTCATTTTTTTCTTTTGATCCGAGCTGAGCGGAAAAACAATTAACTACTTATTATTTAAGCATACATACAAATTGAAACACTCATATTTCTTCCTTTCGTTTTTAAAACCTAGTAAGAGCGAAACGCGTAATCTAGTTTCAATGAAACGGTTTTCCATTTATCATATTCTTCAAACATTGCCTGGATTCTGTATCCTATTTTATTCACACACACACACACATATACATATATATATATATATATATATGTGTGTGTGTGTGTGTGTGTTTGTGCATGCTATGGCCTATTCTTTGTTCAAGATGGCATATACCCTATGAAATGCTTTAATATTCATCGATTTTTCCTTTTTAAATTGCTCAATGTCGTAACGAATTTTACACAGACACTAGTTTTATTATCACTTCAAATCAGGAGAAAGCTTTTTCACGGTCTCTTTTTTTTTTTTTCGACATCTGTCACCAACGAAACTAATTTAATGGATAACAAAAGAATAAGCTCGTCTCAGTTGATTTGTATCGAACATATCACTTAAGATTGAATCATTTCTCATTTCTCATTGGTTGCTTTTCATAAGACACGTTTTTTATTTGATGCTCACCCGAGAAGTAAAGCGACTTTTCTGTCTATAAATTAATGCGTGTATGTATGCATGTATGTATGTATGGATATGTGTGTGTGTGTGTGTGTTCATACACCATGACTAAATTGCTAGTCCCAGGGACCTGGCTCATTTTGCATATGCTGTCGGTGGAGTAATGGATAGCGTCTCGGTTTGAGGTATCCAGTCGAATTCATTACGCTCACTTACGTGCTAATACTCTTTGGAAAGGCATAAATCCATCTCTTTTCCTCACCCTAGCTATGGGCAAATAGCAGAACAGACTGGGTTCTATAGCTTTGGTTGGCAACCGGTCTAGAAGAAAAAACTCCGAATTCAAAACCAACTTGAAGATGGTTGGGCTCCGTCAGGATGTTTTGCCCAGAAAACACCACTGCTTCTGTAGCTGTAGTACATATAATGCCTCAACGACCCTAATGGGTTACGGGTTTTAAAACAAAACGGTTTATGTCATCAGAGGCCCACAAAGAGCACAGTATACTGATCTACGGATAAATAGATAGATAGATAGATAGAGAGAGAGAGAGAGAGAGAGAGAGAGAGAGAGAGACTTCAAAGAATTAACATATTCCTTTTTAATCGGATATTTTTTTTTTTTACTTCAAACGTTATTTTTAGGGTATACCTGTGCTTGATATAGATGTCCCTTTATATTTTAAACTACGTGTATTATGGCTATCGAGAAATCTTAATAAAAAAAATGTTTTTTCCAGCAGGCTTCAAATAATCAATTGCCATCTTCTGTCTTCCTGAATCATGTTCTTTTATTGTCCTTTCTCTTCACTAACGTGTTCTCGTTTTTTTTTTTCACTCTCAGACCGTTTGCATCTTAGTGGCGTCATTGCCTTGCTTGGGTGATCTTTTTCAAATAAGTAAGTCCGTAGCATGATAAGAAAAAAATTATTATACACAATAAATATTTATTTTTCAACATAATCTTCATCCTTGTCAATGTAATCTGACAATTTTCCCATTAATCCCATAGATCGAATCACATGCAGTAAAAATATCAGATTAAAATTCACTCGGGCCCGACTACGAACTTATTGATTCACCCTGGTTGGTTCAATTCAGATACCAAACAAATTTTATAAAGATTTATATTATAAATTTATTCAATATGTCATGGGCTGTAATATTAAACTAATTTGCATTCCTGAGTATTTACCAAGATTACAAATCTAAAAATTAAATATATGATAGAATGTCGTGTAGTTAATTCAAGGGTAAAGGACAGTTTATTTTTTAAAGACTTCGGGACCTGATCTTTATGTGGACTCGAACGACAACAGCTGTCAATGACACTATTTCGTCGGAATCATTAAGAAAATAGATTACTTGAAGCATATTCCCAGCATGACTAATTGTTCACGTTTTTTATATCACCACAATTACAGCATCTGTCGGCCCAGTGATAAGGCGAAGAAGTTTGCGATCGATTATTTAGATATTTTGATAGAAGGAAACGAATACAAAAGGAAATTACAAGAATTACTGGCATCCTAACGGTATAACTGTATGACAGATCTCCTGTTAAGGCTTCAGTTTTATAGTGGATCACGTTACGTATGAGCTTATGTGGGGTTTTATACGTGATATTGCTAAGACAACTGAATTTAAAAAAAAAAAATAAAAAAGCATTGTCATACAGGACAAAGGCCTAGTGGATTGGTTTGTGAATTTGGTGAAATAGCGGTTGCGAGTTCAATCCCTGGGTTGGGCAATGTGTACTTAGAAACGGACGAAGAATAACTAAACATTACTATAAATAAAACCTAGACGAGATGTCCCTAGAAATAGCCGGTGGAACGAGAACACTCTACTCCGAAGATTATATAAAGGTTTCAGTTTAGAATTACCTGTAGGTTGCCCAGATTAATATATATTCAAGGCAAATATTAGGTTGGTGCAAAAATAATGTCGTTTTCTCACATAGTAACATATGTGAGAAAACGATATTATTTTTGCACCAACCTAATAGTTAAAATATAAATAATGTAAAAAAAACATTAGCTTTGTAAATAAAAATAATAATAAAATAAACGATAGAATGTAGCTTGGAACTTGCAATAGGAATAGGGGCGTTACGTTTCTAAATTATGTCCCCCATTTTAAAACCAGAATCAATCAGATATTTACTAATTCCAGCCCGTTTCATACTTCTTGTTTGACATGTAGCAAACATCTCCGTGTCAAGTTGAATGTAGAAAATGATTACAATTTCATTGGTTTAAAAAAACAAAGAAATCTTTTACTTTCAACCCATTCTGAAGGATTGTTTGAGGATTTGCCTTGGGTTCATTTCAGAAAAGGCTAAATGAATTTCTTGCTTTCGAGTCATTCTGATAATAAGAAGACGATTTGCTTTTAATTCGATACAAAAAATCTGGGAAAATACATTAACAACTTTCGAGTTGAAGTAAGAATTGTAAAGAAAAGATACAGAATAAATATTAACGACATTTTTAGAAGTCACTCAATTTCTTTCTACTTTAAACAGGAGAAAGGCTAGCTTTTGGAAAATGTATTAAGATTCATTATTTAAGCACACACACACACGCACACACGCACACACACACATTTCTTTCTTTCGTTTTAGGATCTGTTGAAACCTTGAATGGCAAAATGTATAATCAAATCTATTTTCGCTCAAATCTATTTTCATGAAACGTTTCCAAGTGTCAAATATATATATATATATATATATATAATGAACACTGAAGTCAACAGCCAACGGTGATGGTTTTCATACTTAAACGCAATCGATGACCTGACGATTGCGTTTAAACAGGAAACAGACTGTCGCCCCTGGGTGGTTACTTCACGGTCCATAAATATACCATATCTTAAAACTATATTTTTATTATATATATATATGTGTGTGTGCGTGTGTGTGTATGTGTGTGTGTGTGCGTGTGTGTGTATGTGTGTGTGTGTGCGTGTGTGTGTGGGGGGGGTATAAGCCGAAAAAAAAACTTTTCTTTACCAATGCGTTTTGTTCCCTGCCTTTTTCCTACCCAACAAACACCGGCAAAATTTGAGCAAAGATTAGTGAAACCCTATATACATCACTCTAACATAGATACACAATTGTTTTTCTATATATGAATTTTCCGTATATAGATAGATATATCAATAGTGTGGGCATGGGAATCAATAAAGCATTACGACTGCCTGTCTCTAAAATCTACCAGTCAATTTTGATTCCTATGTTGTCGATATAATTATAGACACTCTATCTCTGATACTGAGCACTCTTCCCTTATATAGTCAATTTGAACAACACACATGCATATATATATGTGTGTGTATATGTGTTGAATGTACATACGTAAGTTTCATCGATATCTTACACACTTCATGTCCTCCCAAATCGCTTCCAAGTGACTGATATGCATAATCATTTACTTACATTGTGTACACTTCTGTATATACCTTGCATAGGCATCCAGTTTACAAGCACAAGCAGACTATCTATTCTATCTTCCTCTTACACATACACTCACTCACAATTACGCACACACACTCGTGACTGCGCGTGCTAGAGCCCATCGTCTATACAAGCATTACAAACTCCCTGATTATTGCTTTCGCCGCTAGTGAAACTATGAAAATCTAATCGCTTGGATCATTGGTAGTTTTTCGCTGTTTTTTCCCGAGCTCTTTGTGTCTGTGTGATGGGCAGAGGAGTGTGTAAGAAGACAGATCAAAGTAGCTGATAGTTCCCTGTCCAATCCAATGAAAGAACTAATTGAGAATTAAGACCCGATTCGCGTTTTGTGATTGAAATCGGTGGTAAAGTGGAAGGCAGCCACATAATTAGGACACGTCTTTTAATTGAGAGAAGGTGTCTCGTTTTCGAGGCAGGGGTTCCTCTCATGAAGCCGAAGATACACCACCCCATCTCCTACCCTGTTAAAAAGAAGAAATGCTGTCCAAGCCGGGTGGCTGGCTGTCTGACTGAAAAAAAAAACATGTATGTTGTTGAGGAAAAGAAAAAACGTTGTGGGCAATTGCAATCAAGTGACATAGCCCCAGGCCGGATACTTGACACCGAGCCGAAGACGTCTACTGTTGGGCGGCTGTAGACAAACATCAAGTTTGAATGCGCTATTCAAACACATTCGAGTAGGATTCCGTCTTCGTTTGGCTCCTGGAGACGTTCTTTGTTAAAAGAGCCGAAAGTAACAACGTCTCGTAAATGCCGCTCGTCATTGCCGCCTAGCATCACCGATTCACTTGCACAACTTACAATACTCATTCCAACGAAAATACCTATTGAAAATTGGGGGGAAAAAAATGAAAGCTTGTTAGCTTATTTACTAAATAAAAGCACGATTTCATTGCTAAAAATTAGTTAACAGGCTCTATCCGTTGTACTAAATCTTAGCAAGGTACACGTGCATATTGGAGCAAGCAGATTGATGTATGTGAGATAATTTGGACTAATTTTATCGTTTTTCTCTCACTTCATCACTGAATTTCTCCTACATTCTCCGAGTTTCTGTTATGACCTGAAATGTCGAATCTTGAGCATGCGTGTTGTCTTCTACAAACACCAAACCTCATGTCTGCGCCGTTGTGCTTGTGGGATTCTCATACTGACCAGTGATCCCACTGAACTTTGCAGAATATCCTCTCTCTTCAATCATACTGTTGAAACCTTACGAAATTGAAAGCTGACGGAATCACCACTTAAGTCAGGAGAAGACAATACCAATAGCATACAGGATAAAGTATTGGATGTGACAGAGGGTACACGGTTTAAACGTTGTGAAGTAAGAAAAAAAAATCAAAGAGCAATAAGTATCTTTTGCGCTATTCTTCTGGACCTGTATGTCTGCTTTGGAAATTTGCATTCGACTTTCGATTGTTTCTTTCTTGGAGCAGTGGTCAGTGTTTTCAAACACTGACTACTACTGCTCCAGGAAAGAAACACAAAAGGATCTAAACCATGAAAAAGGCCACAAAATTATACTTTCAAAGTTATAATTATAAGTGTACAAGTCTCAATGTGTGTAAGATATAAGTATTAGCAGTATTTTGACAAGTCTCTAAGTCGAGATGTTTAACCTGCCTTGAAAATCAATATTCAAGATCTAGGAATCTATCTACACTCAAACTCCGACCACTGGGATTTTTCTTTTTTTTTTCATCAATGTTCACCCAACACAGAATTTAGAGCGTTAATGAATTATGTGTATGGCATGAATCTAAGAGTAGAAAGTTGAAAGAGGGGGTTATGTAGATATGGAGGATAGGTAATTATTGTTTCATAACATGAAGTGGTTAAAACTGTAGCGCCAGCGTCTTTTTCATAAAACAGCCATTCTTGGGGAAAATACTGTTCGAGTTGCGCTTCCTCATTACGATTTGAATACGGAGGGAATGAGGGGGTGATTCGACTCTGTGAATGCAGCATGGCGGGTCAGCTGTAAACATCTGAGTTGGAGGAACTAAAAAAGGAAGCTCGTCTGAATATTTGCTATGGAAGCTGCAGTATAATAGGGACAGGCTGCGTAACTATCAAACACAGGCCAAACGAACATCAAAATCAAATAAAAATGGATCGTCATCACAGAATCGCATTTTAAAATGCAATAAGGAACCATAGACTCAAGAAAACAGTATCTAATCTGAATAATAATGATATTGACTGATTGGGACTCAAGATCACTACAGACTTCAAGCGTAAATTGTATGTACGACTCCTCACTTAATATGGTGAGAAAATAGTCGGTTACTTATACCTCTCCAGAAAGTACTCCTTCTGCCACGCTGTATCTTTACACTGTTTAAAATACAATGCATCTACTCAGACATGGACATCCACATAATAAAGTTTAGATTAGAAGGAATATATATATATATATATATATATATATATATATATATATATATATATATATATATATATACACGAGTCAAGATAGGCCAGAAATGGGGTATTGCTGCCACTTCTAGGCTGAAGATGTCCATTCCTCACATTCCAGCCTTGACAGAGTTCAAAAGTGATTACATGGCCTTATTTTCCACCCTACAAGCCATTTCCCACAGAGGAAACGTTGCTAGTCTCTCGCTACTTTATCGCTATTTTCATGACAGATGTTCAGGCGAACCAGATTCCTTGGTCCTACCAATTTATTCAAACCTTCACAGCTAAGACACGTCATGCTACATCCATGGGGTAAAATCATGGCCATTCCCTCCGTACTCCCATGGTAAGGAGAAAGTTCTATTCGAATAGATTCTTCCCCAGAATTGTTGCAATATGGAACTGACTCCCGAACTTCTCGGTTCACTACAATTTTAACCACACCAAGTTTGGGGTCCACAGTTATCAATTATACATATCCTCATAAGCACTTTTTGCTTCCTCCTTGTACGCTCTTACAACAACCTCATTTAGTAACCCTTTAACTTGTGTGGCTCTTGGGCCTTGAATTGGGTGAATAATAGTAAAAGAAAGAGAGACTAGTCTTAAACAATGCGACAATAGAACGGTGTTTATCATGCATTGAAATTATGAACACGTCACTAATTATACATGTAAATGTCTGCCACAAAATTTGTACCCCCCCCCACACACACACTTTTAAAAACATGGCTTACAGCCATATCACGTTGAAACACCGGATCTCATACGATCGCCGTAGTTAAGCAATGTTGAACCTGGTCAGCATCTAGATTGGTGACCACTTGGGAATAACAGGTGTTTCAAGCTTGGATGTGCGGGTGGTGTAATGGATAACAGCTCGAAATTGACGTAATTGTTCAGGATTCGAAATTGAAGTGCCAATTTCACTCGGGTTCTTCATATTCAGTTACGCTCAAATACCCTTTGGCAAACGTATTTAATCCACCTCTTCCTCCATAAAAAAAAAAAATTCTGGCTTTAAATAACCTTCAAATGGTTGATAAGCCGTAGAAAAACAAATTAATTTTAAAAACAGATACATTTTCAAATATAATTACGTCGATAATTTCTATTAGGTTGTTGCGAAAATAACCGACATTATTTTTGCACCAACCTAATAGTTTTCCTTAAAGAGGACCGCCCAGGTAACAAAATGACGGTTTTGCAACGTTTCTGTAATGTTGCATAAAGATTGGGAAGATGTTTTTTTTTTTTGCAAACTCCGCACGACGTAAACGCAATGTTATTTTGTAACGTTACATTAACAGAATTTCCTGAAATATATTAGAACGTGTTTTCATCTTCTAAATTTGTTATGCACAAATGAAAAAATAAGAAAAAAATGTTATTTATACCTTCAACGTCACCATAACGTTATATAACAACGTTAGGGATGAACCGTCAATTTGGGATCAGGAAAATAGTTGATTGAAATATTTCAGTAACTTCGCCACACCGTCACATGTCCCCAACCAAAATACAACATTCTTATGCCAGTCTGTAGTCTCTTTTGATGAATAAATCCCTTCATATCAAACTGGTCACTATAGCCGTATTTGTTAACCAGTCTAGAAGAAAAACATCACTGAATTCAGATAAAATTAAAATTGAACAGATATTAGCTCACATTGGTTAGCCTTGGAACAATTGGGCACATACTGAATCTGTAGTCTCTTTTGACGAATACATCCATTCTCCCTCCAAGTATGAGTTAAATAGCAGGTCAAACTGGCCACTAAAGCCATGTTTGGAAAATAACAACTCTGAATTCAGATAAAATTCAAATTGAACAGAAGTTTTAAAACAATTTAAAAGGACACATCTCACGTCTGTAGTCTCTTTTGATCGACCCATCTCTTCTCCTCCTGGTATGGGTTAAATAACACAGCAGACTGACCTTTCTATCCATGTTTGGCAACCAGTCTAGGAGAACAACAACTTTTAATTCAAAACCGTATAAGGCCCTTGTCAGAGACATCTTACCAAACTGTTAGAAAGCTAATGAATTGCGGTGCAGGATTATGACCTTGACTGGAGTCGAGGTAAAAGTACACTATACCAGATTTTATTATGTAAATCAATATTTTTGCAGTAACAATAACACTGTTTACACTCGGACTATTGTCCTCCTCTTTGTTTTTTCTTATCACAACATGTCGGTTGTTGTGAATGAGGCTTTATTAAGTTGATTATAGATCCGATTAACATTCAAGGAATTTCCAACTAAAAGCTTTATTTACTATACGATGGCAGATTGTTCTCGTTCCGTTGTCCATGTCTAGGGATATCTCGTCTAATTCTTGTTTAGTACTGATCAATTATTGCTCGCCTTGTTTCCACTGAGTTTCAGTCTTCGCTACCTGGTCGAGGGATTGAACTCACAATTATTATGCCAACAAATTGACAAACCATTGCTTTATACCACTACCACAATGATTCTCAATCATTTTTTCTCTCATCCGCATTTTCGGAATGAAAATTTGCTCGAGCCTCACAAAATTTTTGTGAAAATAAAAGTATATTTAAAAAAAACAAAACAGAGAAAGGGTTAAAGGTTTCGAATTCAGAACGTTATCAGTGATAACTCTCTCCTCCAGTTTTCAAACCCTAATTAATATATTCTTAATATTTGATATAAAGCAAAAATTTCACAATGATAAAATCGGTCAACAATTATTTATAACTATTTATACTGGGATTCATGCATGCAATTACAAGGAATCCATAATAATATTTTGAATTTTGAATTTTGAAAATATATTTATTTCTGGCATATGAATTATTTGAAACAGTTTCTAAATCTTTGATTGTCTTTTAATCATTGCTATCCTCTTCCGCCGCACATTTGAGTCGCGCCGTATTGTTTGGGAACCACTGCACTAGCGAGACAATACCCTAGGGAATTAAAGCGTTGTTCGTGAAGGCTTGAGAGCACAACGACCGAAGCGTTGTGGTAATAGCAACAAATATGAAGACAATAGTTCGAATGTAAGTACAATATATTAAACAATTCTAATCCTAGAAATTCAGATAGAAATTGACAATAGCATGTTGCTAACAGTTTTATGTTTGATTAATTAATTTAAATGATTTGGGAAATCTAATTTCCTGAAAAATTCTTTTAATAAAAAGATTTTATAAATTCCGATCGATAGTAATGCTAAATGTTTGGTCAATGAATGCCAAAAGTTGTCTGTATAGAAACGGTTAACCATTACTTATAATAAGTTACAGGCTTCATTAATGTTTATAACTTACTTGTAAAATCTGCAATATCTCTATTCGGCATTAATTTCCAAGTTTCATGCGTTTATAAAGTTTTAAAAGTTGTCTTCAATAATAAGTAAAGTCATTTCAAGAAACTGAACAGAGTTTTATTAACGTTTATTGACGTTCTGTCTATTGGAAAGTGTGTTTAATGGAGAATAGCTGTTCGGACTTCTAAGGAAAAAATGATAAGACACTTATTCATTAAGAAATAAATGGACATAAAGTGATAAATGTGCGTCTATGAAAGGCGGTAAAAATAATTTCTGATTGGGACATCTGTCATTAATTGAGAAATACGTAAGGGTTGCTTATTGAAAGACAGTGTCTGAAATCAAAGATAATTTTCAGAATGGATATGCGGTTAACGATCAGACACTGTAGACATCAACTGCATATATATGCTTACATGAATATGTAGGTTTGTGTTTATTTATGAGTAAATTCGCTATAAGTGTGCACATATATGAGTTAAAAGAATAATATATAAAAATAGGCAATGTCTAAAACTACATAAGAACTCTCAAATCGAGAATATAGATAGCTGAACTGAGGATATATTTTAATATAATCTATCTCTTTGTATGTATGTATGTATGTATGTATGTATGGCCTATTTCTTTCTGGCTTACTGTCTCTGTCTGTCTATCGATGTCTCTTTATCTGTTTCTCTCTCTCTCTCTCTCTCTCTCTCTCTCTCTCTATATATATATATATATATATATATATATATATATATATATATATATATATATATATATATACTGTGTATACGTTATTTTTATAGATACAAATATTTAAGTAAATGCTCTGTTTATAATAACCAGTATTAACAACATTTACCGGCTTGAATATCCGATAAATTTAATAGAAAATATGTGTCCTCCGACAGGAATCGAACCTCTATCCTACACGGAGCCGTCATATATCCTGACGTGCTTTACCATTTAGCTACAGAGGAAGCGTCTGGTGAGCAAAGTTCAATTACTGTTTTCAATCAACAAATTTCCCATGATTTCTTTTCGGAGGACACATGTTTTCCTATAAAATTTCTCGGATATTCAGGTTTGTAAATGTAGTTAATACTGTTTATTATAAACAGAGCATTTACTTTACTATTTATATGTATAAAAATACGTATGAACAGAAAATATATTAAAATAATTGTCGGACTATATATATATATATATATATATATATATATATATATATATATGGTTAATCTATATTTTGACAGCAACCATTCTTTTAAACATTCTTCGTTAAATATAACGGACAAGGAAAACGTTATACATTTTTTATTTAGTTTTTACAGCGTTTTCCGTCGTTTGGTGAGCGTGAGGAGTTCAAAAACTGTCCATATTGTCCATTGTTCTAAGTGCTTTTGTCCACTTCTTGAGTAGTCGTCTTACATGTCAATTATCAAAGCAAAGTTGCCATAAAAAATCTATCAACCCACAATCTACAAAAAATAAAAATACTGGTTGAAAACACTAGAGTCCCATGTAAATCAAAATTACGAAACTAGCTCGTTATAAGATAGGCCCTGTACATCAAACAGCTCTCCACCATCATCAACCTCACCCTGTTCAACGATGGAAATGGCGTGCTGAAAGTCTTTTAAAAGTAGAAATTCGCCCACTCAAGTTCCAACCATGACCAACACACGTCGGCTCGAAATTAACGCTCTTATTAGAATTCACAAATAATACATCTCACGCAGTCAAAACATGAAAAGGAACTGTAAACACTAAAACAAAATCTCCTTGAAAATGGCTAAAGAAGTATATATGTGCTTGTGCACGTTTCACGCTTAGCGACCTTCAAAATGAATGACCGCTGTCTTCTAAATGTTTAAGAGCATTTATTTACTTTGAAAATCGCTAAACGTGAAACAGTGGTTATGTAAATGGGTTTTCTTTTGCTTCTTCTAAGCGGCCACACTCTATACACTTTCCTTCCAAGCACTGCTATAAACACCGAAAGTGAGCCAAAACGTTATAACTTAATAACAGAGTTCAAAGTCAATATGTGCCAGTGGCATCACTCTGCGTACTTTAGCTCCGTTACCATAGCAACAATCCCGATACTTTTTGCTCAGATTTTGTATGTAAGGTAAAAAATCGCACCAATTAATGAAAAAAATTTGTTGTTATGTAAAAACCACTTCGTGCTAAACCATGGACATTAAGATGTCCGAGAAGTTGCGTCTTTCTCTTCTTGAGCGATTCAATAAAAAAATGTCGTATTTGGACAAGGTGGTCACTATCGATGAAATATGAATTTATTGTGAGAATCAAAAACTAAGAAAATCGTGGCCAGGGCCAAGACAACATTCAATATCTCAAACAAAATGGAATATACTGGAAAAAAATAGTACTTGTGTTTATTTGGATATAAAGGGATTTTATTTATTACGATTCACTGGGAACGTGAGAAACTGATACTGTAAAAAGATGCAGTGAGCATCTGGTGCGTTTGTAGGGCAGACTGAATGATAAAATAGCTTTTTCTAACGAAATGATTCAACTGATGATTTTGCAACAAGACAAAACCCATTTTCAATTTGCAGATGCAATGCAATCACAGATTATTTGACCTGAAATATGAATTTCTTGGAATTATGGCTCATTCTCTAGATTTGTTGACGCCAAACTCTTACTTGTTCCTTTCCATGCAACATTGTTTGTCTGGATATATGTCCCAACATATACAAAATAGCGAAAACTTTCTCTAAGAATTTATCGAGTTAAAAGAATGCATCAAATCGAAATAAATATTCATATAAATCAGATTGTGTTGCGATCAATTCGTGATTATCAAATCATAATTGATTTCTTCTACTGGATTAAACCTAGGTATTATTTCTTAATGTTGTCGTTGACTTTGTTAACTACAGCTTGTTACAGTAGTTGTATATTAAAATCACGTCGAAGTCATAAAATATTGTAGTAGCCACGACTTATGTTTGATTAAAAGCAGTGGCAACAATATTTTGTACATGGATTTTTCCCATAGGTATTCGTGTAGTGACAAAAGGACGCAGGTGTAGGCTTTAAGAAAGCTTTATTCAACTGAGAATGCAAACTTCGCATATAGTGTCCTTTTATAGTCTCAGTAAACAGAAATTGCTCTCTCAAAGAGGAGAGTAGCAAAGCAAGGGGAGATGACTGTTGATTATTCATAACAGGATTTATTTCAGAAAAGTATACACGAATAGTAACGAAACAAAAGGAGACCACTCTTGATTATCCATGTGTGACGTCGTCCCCTGGTCGCAGCGCCAACCGTGTCGTTTTATCCCAGTCTACCACGGCACCAACTGTGACGTCCTACTTTGATTCCCAGTCTGCCTACCCACGTTGTGAATTGATCTAGGCAGAGGAAATCAATCAGTCATCGGGGCCGTACTGCAAACCGAGTCCAACGGGGGTGATACCACAAAAATACGCATAAAAGGCAATAAAATGAAAACTCAAAAGTTCAAAGTATCAAAGAAAACGGTAACAAACTTTATGTCTAGTTGTTCGATACATAGGACTGCATCTATCTCCCGACCCGCTCTATGGATTGTGACACGTCGTTTTCCGCTAGGCAAGTTTTAACACTTCAAGTCGTCTGCTCTCTAAGGAATTGGTGTTTCGGTGGGTCTTTGGACGAAAGTCAAAAGAAAAACTTATTTCGGTGATCTGGATCTAAGTCGCTCTTCAAAATAATTGTTCTTGGTTTGAAGATGTGGGTCCGGAAAATGTGCGTGAATCCTGGTCAGCTATCTGCGAGGCTTGCCTCAACCGGAGACTGACGCTGGGAACTGCTGGGACTCGACTCATTTCTGCTCGCTGTGGCTTCGTTTATATGGGCGCCGACCAAAACCGGGGTGAGTTTGTCGGCGCCGGGGGGTTCCTCGATAATTCTAAATACATATCCACCTCTCTGGTTAGAAATTTCCACCTTTTTCCATTTTTGGGAACCTTTCCTCACTCTCACCTTCTCATCATACTTCAGAGGGGCGTGAACTGCCCTCCCCACATCTTCGTGGCAACCTCTCTTACTCATTCTCCAGATGGGCGGCAACAGCCTCCCTCGTGCATCACGTGATCACCACTCGACCAATGATGTCTTAGTCGGGCGTGGACGAATCTGCGGCTTTGTTTCAGGAAAAAAAATATCTTGCTTAAAAAAAAAAAAAAATTATCTCTTCCCTTTTCTTTCCCTTAATGGTTTATCATTTCTCCAGCCGCGAACGGGACAATATGACAATGGCGGTCATAACTCTTGTTCTACACGTGGTTTACGTCAGGTATTTTATCGCTAATTATCAGAATGTGTGATCTTCTCGACACGGTCTCAAAAAAAAAAAACATCTCCAAAGTTCCAGTCGGTCTGTCGCCTCGAAGAAAGAAAAAAAAGCACATTCATTTTCTTTCGGCACAATTCCTGATAACAAAATTTTATTATCGCAGGCCAAGGATGCTCGTGGGTGTTTTTTTTTAATTTTTCATATCTGTCCAAGTCCTTTTTTTAGTTGTCTGTTTTTCGTCACTTAACGAAATAACATTTTCATTTGAATTTTTCTTTCTCTTTCTCTGGTCAGTCGGTCTGTAGTTGATAATAAGATGTCTTCCCGTACCAATAGTTTGTTTTCATATCCTTAGATAATACAGCCGATGCCAAAACATATCTGATTCTTTCCTTCTTTCCCTTTCTTTTTACTCAGAATTTCCCTATCATTGTAATGACACTCTTTCGCCATTTGTTACTTATCAAAATATCCATTTATCCATTGTCTCTTAGCTGTGTGTGTGTTCTTGCTTATCACTCACGATTCGGTTCTTAGCCTCTCCTTTCCTTCTTTTCTTTCCTTTCCCTTTCTGTCTCGTTAAATGGTGCCACACATGACAATTTGAACGTAATTGAATATCAAGAAATTGTGTGGAATTGGAACACAGCACTCCGATTTCTAATTCCGGGCAGTTATTTACCGCACATCCAAGTTTACAGCACCTGGTATTCCAAAGCAGTCACGAATATAGGCACTGACCAAGTTCAATGTTGCTTAACTTCGGTGATCGTACGGGACCCGGTGTTTCAACGTATGTGGCCGTAGGCACGAAGCGTCTTATTTTTGTCATATCTGCTTCTACAAATTTGGATGCAGTCTGTGATAGCGAAATTGATTTTTAACACGTTATCCCCCCATTTCTAAGGGTAGTTTTTATTTTAACCCGTTTCCAAAGATATGAAGGCAGATGTAAGAAGAGTTTTCATTCTGACACCCGCAAACGCTGCTGACACAAACTAATATAACAGCTTTTTGCTTATTACTTAAGATCATAATCTTTTAGCAAACCATAAGTTTTTAACATTTTGCAAAGTCTTTGCCCATTGTGAAAACACAACAAACGCTCAGTAGAAGCCGGAAAGTAGACAGCTGAAACGTTGTGAAAAAACAAGCCGATAGCAACTACGATGAAATTAGTCCAAATAGAATCGCATCAAATGATTAGATACTTCATATGTTTGATTTTCCTTAAGACATGATTTGAACAGAATTTAAGCCATAATTACGTTTTGAAAGTTTTACGTCATAACAATTGTATATTTTAAATCAAGGATTTCGAAACAAGCCGTGGACCAAATCCGGACGTAAGATATTCTCCTTTCACTCCTTTGAACCATAACATTTTCATTACAAAAAAAACAAAAAAAAAACATTAAAATAAAATATATGCATTCATTTAACCCATATTCGCCTAGGGTCATTTGAAACACGCCTTTTGTCCCATACATCGAAACTATAATTTTTAAAAAGTAGAAATTTAACTGAAATATAATGGAATTTTTCCAAGATTTTATATGTAATCAAGAAAATACGAATTTTCACAATATATATATATATATATATATATATATATATATATATATATATATATATATATATATATATATATATATATATATATATATATATATATATATATATATATAGGCACGTGGATTATCCCACTTGACTTTGCCCAAAAACCGTCACTTGGAGGCGCTTCTTAAGCATGTAAAAAGGCGTCCATTTCTCTTCCTAGCTTCTTTTTACAGCTTTTTAACTGGCTATAAGATGTAGTAGTACGTGGGTAAAGTGTATCCCACTGAGAAACGTTAATTTTCATGTTTTTTTTTTCTCTTGACTTTTGTACTTTCTCATACGCTTGTTACACACACACACAAGCGCATACTTATTATAAGTTTTTTTTTCCTTTTGTCACATGTAATTCCTTGTGTTGATACATGCATTGTAGTTTGTTTCATATTTATTGTTTTGTGTTATCATTTTTCACTTGGACTCACATTGAGTTCGCCAATATTGTTTGTGGAATAAATTTGTCAGGAGCCCGTAAATATTTACTATCCAATGTGTTGATTATAGCAACATAATGTTGATTAAATATTTAGCAAAGCATCCCGCAACAGGCATTGGTTTAAACCAATGATTCTCAACGTGAACCCTTAGACCCAAAAGTGGGTCAGAAAAATATTTTAAATGGGCCAGGAGACACCAGTGTGGTAATTAGTTAATATTTATATTTTCTACTACATTTTGCTTTTGTAAATAAAATCTATGTCCTGTTACATGGAATGGTCTATTCGTGCTTATGGAAGCCTGAATTTTTTTTTAAGAGCAAAAGTGATCCGCAAGGAAGAATAGTTTGAGAAACAAGGGTTTAAACCGACGTCAGAATTGTATGGTTTTAAATTTCTTTCAATCGTTTATAAAACTTTTTTTCTCTTTGACTGTCGAAAATATGTAAAACTCACAATGTATTCTACAAGTTGCCAGCTCTCAAATAAGATGTATGGTTTAAAATGCTGATTTTCTAAATATATATATATCGTTCCTTCTTGTCCGAAACGTGTTTCAGACGCGTAAAATACATGGATCTTTTTCTAGATTTTGAGATTTCTGACGCATATTCGATCATTTTTAAAACTATTTTCCTTTTCGTTGTTGTCTTAGCGAAAAAACGATAAATGACTCAGGAAAATAAGAAACGTAAAAAATCATTAAATCTACATTCCGTGTGTATGTGTCTTATTTCAAATTTATTTTGATACTTGTTCACGTACCAATTCTTTCCTTCACTTGGCAAATTCTAATGAAGATTTAGAATTTGTTGAAAAAATCTCATCTGTTACATTTCAGTTCAAAGCCATTCTCTTAACAATACTCTTAAGTGATAGTCCGGACAAAAGTGTATTCAAATAATGATAATCATAATGTCTAAATAATTTTCGATTTCGATTTATTTTTCAGATTAAAAAAAGTAAATAACGAATACTCGGAAGGATATGTACTTAAAAATAAGTTTAAATTGCCAGGAAAAAAGACTAGGAAAATGTCTGTTAAATGAAAATAAAATAGAACACAAAGAATCGAAGACATGTTCAAATTTCTTTAACAAAAAAAAAAATTAAGACCTTTTCGCCTACTTTTCGTTATGATTATCAACGAGAATTAAAAACCTTCTAAAATATTTTTTAATTTCCCTTCACATTTTTATTTTCTTTGTTTGTTTTTTTTGTTTGTTTTTTTGCAACTAAAATTTCAAGAGGACATATTTTTATTTTAAACAATTTTCAACATGTCTCGACTACTTCACGCTCTATATATTTTTATTTACCAAAAATTTATGAAAGTAAAATAATATTAATTCAAGGGAAATAATCCCGTTCTCAAATCCAAGGGAAGTAATTCATCTCAGATTTTTTTTTTTACTATCTTATGATTATTGGTTTTATGTTTGGGCGCTGGTTGTGATGCAGTGGTTAGGCAGGACACCTTTACGACTGTAATGAGTTTTACTACCAGCATGAACTTTCTAAAAAAAAAAAAAAAAAAAAAAAAACGAAAGACGAAAAACGCATTTTAAATAGCTTAAATGTCTTTTTTTAACTTAAATTTCGGTTCTATTTGAAAGATAATGACCTAAAAACTTATCTGAATTAAAATAAAAAAATAATAATTCCCGTAGATAAATCAACATTTTAGGTATTAAAACGTTGGCAACATTTTTTTGTCACTCATCGACTCGTCGAACCTCCATTGTATACGAAAAATGTAAATAAATTTAAAATTCTCTTTAAAAATTGGATGACCTCCACAACTTAAAAAGTACACACGAGATATCCATAAGTGGGGTGAAATATACCCCCAAAAAATAATTCCTCAAAGTTTTTTTTAATAGAATAGAGTAAAAATTAATTAATTAATGTAAGAGAGATAAAAATTTTGTTTCAATGAGATAATTCCCAGATGTGGGGTAAAGATTTTAAAACATTGGGTAGCGATATTTTGCTTTAATTTCGGAAAACAGGCATCCATTCTGGTAGTACCTTAGTTTTACTGAATACGCACACTTGTAGCCATTAGATATTTCTTTCATTTTTGTTTTTGGGTATTCTTTTATAGTAGTGTGTCCGTAATAGATCCATAATCTGTAAAGGGTACAGAAATTAATGTCTTCCATTCCAAGATACTTAGCTAACATTTTACTTTACTATAATAATAATAACAATGATGATGATGATGATAAGAAGAAGAAGGTGGTTGAGGAGTATATTCTGGAAATAATGTAAAGGATTGTACTAAACAGAAACGAAAAGAACATAATAATAATAGTTAAGGATTTCAGGATTTAACGGTTTGACTGAGTGAAGGGTTTATTCTTGTTACATATGACCAGAACCTGCTTACACCTAAATATTAGGTTGGTGCAAATTGACGTAATAATGTCGTTTTTTGACGTATTTTTTAACGTCAAAAAATTACATTATTACGTCATTATTTTTGTACCAACCTAATACCAAGCTAATATCTTGTATAATAGTACGGATTCAAAATGTAGGTTCGGTAACCAAAACGTTAAAACTATTAACCACCTTATCTCAATACTCACACCCAACGAGTACAAAAACTACCATGACAGGGTAAGTCAATAACTGTTTGAAAGATCTGTCATCACTATGGGACAAAAAAAAAACAGTTGCAAACCGTTATAAACATCTTCCTGAATCTGTAATTGAGGGAACACTTGTTACCATCCTGCGGGATTTTTCTATCCACACAGATCGAACGGTACATGCAAATCGTTCAGGCATTATTATAAAAGACAAAAAGAAAAAGTCTGCAGATTGACACGAGTGGACCCAGTGACAAAAAATCTCTGCGTAGATTTTTGAAAATCTAAGCAAATACAACAATATGGGGATGGAAATAGAAAAAATGCGACACTTAAGAACTAGAAATGTTCCTGTTGTGGCTGGAGCTCAAGAACAAACGAGTAAAATGCCTGGTGCACCATCTCTCCAGGAGGGCATTCGTCTGTCTGTCTGACTGTATGTACAGATGTATGTATATAATGCATTGCACATGGAAGTCATACATAATAAAAGCACTTTATTAGAGAGTGATGCACAGAACCTTTGATCATGAATGTCTCAGTCATGGTCAGATCAAGCATGATCTCCAAAAAGGCACTCGCTCTGATCTGCCAACTAATATGCTGTCTTGGAAATGAGGTGCATATGAGCACGTGGTGTTATTGAGGACGGGCTATATAAACCATCTTAAAGGTCATCATAACAACCAGAAGCAAACCAACCTACCTCAACGTCCTGCCAACAATACATGCAACAAGGTTTACAGATCATCGTCTGGACTGAGGTGTCACATGGTGGCACACTGGAGAGTTATAGTGTATGCAGATCCAATCAACCCAAGCAAGGATACAGAGTTTATCTGTCATATACACCTGATACCTATGAAATCAAATGCTCGCCTCAAGAGTCATCTTAGAGGCCATGGACAGCAATATGAGATGGAAGCCATCACAAATGATGCGAAGAGTAAGATCTGGCAATCACTATATATATATATATATATATATATATATATATATATATATATATATATATATAACGCTACCTGCCCCAAACTTAATACATGATTCAATGGATGTGCAGAATTGGGAAGAGCTAAGTTTAAATTATAGATTGGAGGCATTTTATTAGGGAGGAATACAACACCTTGGAGGATGAATGTCTTAGTCATCATCAGATGAAGCGTGATTTCCAAAGAGGCACTCACTCTGATTTGCCAACAAATATGCAGTCTTGGAAATTTGGTGTGTGAGGGCATGCTGTTGTTGAGGATAGGTAAACCATCTCATTATAAAAATCAGAAGCAAGTCAACTATGCTCACCTGTCTCATTATCCTGCAGACAAGACCTGTGTTGTTTGCAATCAACATCATTCTCATCTGAACTGAAGAGACAAATAGAATTACACAGGAGACTTGCAGGGCATACAGATCCAATCAACCCAATCAAGGATACAGAGTTTATCTGTCATATATGCCTGATACCTATGAAATTAAATTCTGGTCTGAAGTGTCATGGTCATCGAGACGAGACAGAAGCCATCTTAATTGATGTCAGGAGGCAGCTCTTTGATGTCACTATGCGGCAACATTGGAAAGTTCCTGAAAACCAAGACTTGACAAAAAGCTTGTGAGTGAAATTGTAACTCCATCGATGGATGGGCTATTACGAAATCACGTGGATTTTAGCGCCCAGGTCCTGTTCAGACTGTTGACCGCGCTAGATAACGCGCGGTCTCCCAGAAACTGTACCTAAGGTTCGTTCAATATTGTTGCAATATAAACCACAGGTTGGCTCTGTGGGTGTTGAACAAACACAAATATTCTCGTGGAGCATCGTTCGGTGAGGGAAATCTACAGCACAAAACTTATTTGATTAGTTTTATCATTTACAGTCACTTCTCTGTAAACTGCACAATTTTTTGTTTGCGTTTGAGTTATATTTTTACCCTTTTTTTATGAAAAGCGTAAATGGCGGGATTAGAAGAGAGTCATTTTTATGACCTACTTCCAGACAGACAAACGATTAATTCGAACAAGTATTACTCCCATTTACAACAAATAAAAATGTCAATTAACAAAATGGGCATCTGCACAGAATTATTGAAGACAGCATTAGACAAAGTGTTTTTTGGTAAGCAGAAACATTTGTTACAGCTTAACAGAAGTTTTCACAAAACTACTGTAAACGCCATTTACACTTTTCGTCACCTATTCCTCTCAAAAACGGAACATTTTATTATGTTTAAATAGCGAATCCCACATTAGAATACAACCCCGGTGGGTAATTTTTCTCGCTTTAAGCCACACATCAAAGCGACTAACACAATCAAACTAGTGTAACCTATTTAAATCGGATATTTAAATCGTATAACGTTGATTCTACTTAATATGATTTCTATCAACCTCAGCTCGTCCACCCAACCGTGGAGCATCGTTCAGTGAGAAACCTTTTTTTTATCATTTACAGTGACATATTTTTACCTTTCTTAAACACAATTTCACCTTTCTTAAAAACAAAAAAAACACGCCCAAGAGGGTGGAAATATTCCTCTTCTATCATGGCGTCTTCAGTGTTGGAATCAATAAACAAAAATAAATCAGTTTGGACAATTTTTTAAATGTCTGCTGATACCTGTCGCATAAAATCAAAATTTTATATTCATTTTATATGAAAATTATATTTTAATAAGCTTATTTAAAACTAGGCACTTGTAATGACATCTAAGAAAACAAAAACAGAACAAACCTTTTCGGCTGCAGAGATAATTGCATTATCTTGGAGAAATGCTAATATTCAATTTGCATACGAATTTTCACCAGATTTTGAGGCCAAATACCGCAAATTTTCTTTAAAATATTCTTGTATTTTGTTTTTTAATTATTTACTCAGATAAAAAAAATCGTAACAAATAATTTTCTCCAATAAATTGTTATTAAATACTAATACTATAATTACAACAACTTGTTTTTATTCATGTATTATTTCGAATTATTGTTCTCATCTTGGTTGATATAGATGTTATTACACACACAATGTTTCGACCAAGTACTCCCTGGTCATCATCAGGTGTCTATCGGTTGGCTTGACATGGGATATCTGTTGATTATTGCGATATTTTGTTCCTGTGATGTCAGTTATTGTTTTGTTCCTGCTGAATTGTTGCTTCACTACCCGATTCAGTGATTGAACTCACGACCACTAGATGACGGTAATACATGTATAACCAATTCCTGTAACCACAACGCCACCATTTCGAAACAAAACAAGAAAACTTGTTTTATTTTATTTGTAGTAAATATAAATAAAATCGTTTTTTTTTTTTTTTCATTTCTTCTTTGTGGTTTGCTTTTTAGCTTCACCCCAACTATTAAAAGATATAAAGTATCAGAAAGGTAATGTTTCGTTCGTATCCCCCTATGTGTTGGGGTGTTGAAAAGTTCTCAGTCAAACTCACTTTCCAAATTGTAATCAAATAACCAAACAACGGATTTTTTTCTCATCTACAAAAACTTCCCTGTCATTGTATGTAGTCAAGTTTTTTTTTGTTTTTAAGTGGGGAAGGGTTGTTCATGTTTCTTTGTTTTTATTTTAATGCCATGTCTCTTCAGATCGTAGGTGATCATGGCTCTCCACAGATTGCATTTCTTTATTACTATTATCTGTGAATTATAATGAATGGTGGTACTCTCAATGACGCTCCTTGCCTTGAAAGTCTGTTCACCCTATATTCCAATTGGAACATGTATAAAATATGGCCAGTTGCTTGTACCGCTCCAGAAAGTACCTGGCTTCTCCTGCGATGCTCTATATTTGCAAGAGCCAGATCAAACCAAAAGATGCAGTATCTCTGATATATCTGAAATGGAACTGTCCACTACTTACTTTCCAGTCTGGACAGAGTTCAAAAAACTTTACGTGACCTTGTGGATGAGGAATTATTTTCGACTCTAAAACTCCTTATCCAGAAACGAAACGTCGCGAGCTATTCGCTACTCTGTCACTATTTCCATGGCAAATGTTCAAACGAGCTACATTCCTTAGTTTCACATGTTCAAACATTTACAGTTAGGACACGCCATATCACGTACACAGGGTTGAATGTATTATTTTATCGGTTAACAGACGCGAAAATTTCTATTGCTCGTTCTGTTACACCGTTGATGCATAAAAAAAACAAGATTTTAACCAAAATTTTGAAGATGTTAGAACGGAATAAAATTTTTTTTTAAATAATCAAAAATACTTTGGTCTTTCCTCTTAATAATAACATAAACATTTTGATGATAAAACACTGTTTTTATTAAGTCTGGAGCTTTTTTTTCATAATGCTGTTTTTTCAGCGAATTAGTGG
Source organism: Acanthosepion lycidas (assembly GCA_963932145.1). Lineage (NCBI taxonomy): Eukaryota > Metazoa > Mollusca > Cephalopoda > Sepiida > Sepiidae > Acanthosepion > Acanthosepion lycidas. The sequence goes on along the minus strand of OZ010581.1, from coordinate 43,976,736 downwards.
AGGTACCTATCTAGATTGTCACTTGAGACCAGAAGACCGAGTCTTCCCTATATGTTAATATTTAACAGCCCCATCCACACGAGGGATGTATGTGGCATAAGGCCGAGTTTACCGTGGGTCCTCCGAGCCCGTAGGCTCGGCCAAAAATATTCCCTTAGAACCCGCAGAAACGGGTTCAGGATCTGTCTACCTCCCCGGACGAAACTTTGCCCTTCGGCAAAGCCTTGTCCGGGTTCCTCTCTGCTCAAGACAGAGAATTCGACAGTAGTGACAGGCCATGTACTTTTTCTAGACGCATTTGTGCAAAAATGAACACCATAGACTAAGCCGGAACTTGAACTTGACCGAGCGATTCCACTTTCCGCAACAATGACCCTTACAATACACTCACACAATTTAACAGTTAACTAGTGGAAAATATTTGGTTTACACGACAATATTATATTTTTTATTTATTTAATATGAAGGATTAAAGGTATAATTTTTATAGTTTAAATCTAAAATTAATTAATTTTAAATTTCATAATTCAAATGTGTATGATCCTGAAAAATTAATTAAATATTTTAAATCTCCACAATAAAATAACGAAGAGAACGAACAAGAAAGATAACTCTTACTATTTTTTGCAGGATTACTTTCCCTGATATCCAGAGTAGCAGAGAAAGAAATCGAGAGCGAGAGAAAGAAAGTGTGTGTGTGTGTGTGTGTGTGTGTGTGTGTGTGTGTGTGTGTGTGTGTGTGTGTGTGTGTGTGTGTGTGTGTGTGTGTGTGTGTGTGTGCGTGCGTGTGTGTGTGTGTGTGTGTGTGTGTGTGTGTGTGTGTGAATCTTGCTAGAGAAAAAAGTCGAACAAAATGAAATTGGTCTTGAAAAATATCTTCCCTGTTGAACTGGACATTATTCGCTTACATCATTTTAGTTCTTTCTGTTGGGAACTCTTTACTACAGAGTCGAGGCTAAATGATTCCTGTCAATCAGAACTGATCAAAGAAAAGAAAACGAAGTTTCTAATTACTTCTGAGTCTAACTATATTTCTGAGATGAGGTATTGTAATTATTTAGATTGTTCGGAATGTTGTCTTCATCTTTTTTGTAATGCTCACATTTCGGCCGTTGTACGCTCCGGCCTTCTTCAGGTGATTGAAATTTCGAACTTAACCCTTGATTTCGTCCACCGGGGTAGATTGTTCTGGTTCCACGTGCCATGCCTCTTCCAGATGTCTCAGTTATCTCCGTTTAACTCAACTTCCACGTTTTTTGTTCACACTGCCGTAGCCAGGTATTGAACTCAGAACTCTTTGGGTCAATTCACTGGATCCAACTAACGCTTTTATCCACTGGGCTAAGTGAAAGTTCAGTTCGAAATTCCAATCACATGAAAAAGGCCAGAGCGTACAACGTCCGAAACGTCGTGAACGTGGCAATAAAGATGAGGACAACAGTCCGAACAATGTAAATAATGTAAATACTTATTCTGATATCTTGCAGACGATTATATTAAGTTATCAAGAAAGTAGTTTTCTCTTTGACTACTATTTTTTTAATTGTCTATTAATATCGATGCTGAAGACAAATAGTACATTTTTATATAAATCGAGTCTTATAATTTTATATAGTTCTTCATTTACTAATCTGGTTTGGTGCTCCTGCTATATATTTAGAGATTCTTGATAAAACTCAAAGAATAATCTACAATGTCCTGGCGTGGCATCTTGACTTCAGCCAATGTCCCACCGCCATGACATAGCTTCCTCTTACTTTTTCTATAAATACCTCCATGGTAATTGTTCTGTTCCTCTATGGTACCTAGACTTTATGAATTTAAACGCATGACTAGATTAGCTGCAAGGTTTCATCCTTTTACAGTTGAAATGGCAATATGCAAACGTTTTCTCTATGCTAACAGTTTCTTCTATCACGCTTCCTGGAACTCTATTCCGTTTTCTTTCTTCCCAGTCAGGTTTGATATTCAAAGATTTAAATGCAATATCAATCGTTATCTTCTGTCTTCTTAATTATTGTTCTTTTATAGTTCTCTCTTCTTAAAAGAGTCCTTTTCTCATATTCTTTTAAAAGATTTGCGGCTACATTGAAACACCAGTTCTAGTACGATCAGTTAAGCAACGTCAAGCATGGTAGTACTTAGATTGGTTACCACTTAGGAATTTTAGGTGTTGTATGCTTGGATGTGTGGGTATGTGTAATGGATTTCCTGATGGCTTCGTTATGTCCGCTTACGCTCAAATATCTTTGGGAAAGGTATGAATCCACCTCTACTCCCACTTCAGCTATGGGTTAATTAGTAAGACTAGTTTCACTAAACTATTATTAAATCCCAAACAAAAAAGCTTAAAATCTAAAAATATATTCTGACTTTCAATAACCTGCAAAAAGGTTGATAAGCCAGAGAGAACGAAACGATAAATCATAACACTCAGTAATTCCTTGCGTCTTAGGGGCTTGGTTGTAGCGAAATGATTAAAAAATGCAATAATTTTTAAATTTTCTATTTACAGGTTGGAAATGTCAACCCATAAACAAACTAGACAAAATCGATTCTCACATGATTTCTTTTATGAATTCAAAATGAAACGAAACGCAACAGAAAATGTCAACCAAGCATTTAGCCAAGGATTTGGTTTCTGTGCAGACGATTCAGTTTACGATCATTAACCCTAGAACACTAAACATCAATTAAAGTTACACAACTACTAACCATGGGTATATCATACCCGATTTTGAAAATATCAAAAAAAATAATAAATATAAATCTTTATTTGAAATATTTTACATGCAGGCTTTGTACTTTGAGTTAACATTAATAGGAACTGAAAAACATTATTTAGCTAAGAAAATCAGTTACTGAAAATTGTAATTAAAAATAGGAAAATTTGCTCTAGGTACTATATAGACATGGTTAGTGTTCTAGGGTTAACCTTGAGATGATCATTAACGCCGAGGAAAAAATTAATCCTTTGGTGATGAAACATCAAGTTTCCCAAGAATTTATTAATATAAAATATATTTTTACAATGCATACATGACATTGCTACATTTTTGCCAAAATTACTTGGAAGTTCTTTTAATTAAACAGCTTTCCCAACACTTCAAATTTGGTTGTTTATAAATTCCTGTTCTTGTGAAGTTCGAGTACTAGTAAGACGTCAAAATTTATCAAGTACAGTGCAACCTCGGTTCTCGAACGTCTCCCATGTCGAACAAATCGGTTTTCGAACAGAAAATTCGAGATGAAAATGCCTTGCTTATGGAACAAAATTTCGGTTCTCGAACAACATTGCCGAACGGAATAAACCCCAAACGGAATAATTTCTGAGTCGACCGCCGTGTTGTATATATTCGTGTGTTGTGGCGTGTTTTTCTTTTCCAAATTTATTGTACTGTGACTTTTTCGGTTTACGAACATTTCGGGTAACGAACGGCCTTCAGGATCAAATTAAATTGGTGAACTGTGGTTCCACTGTAAAGAAGTCTTGTTAGTTTAGAAAATATGTAGGATATTTTCTGTTAATTCACCCCAAAATATTAATTCGCCCCAAAATAAAAAGAATTTATATTTACTAAAATTCACACCAAATTCTCCCAGAGCGAGGCCGTTTCATTGCACCCCGGTTTTAATAAAAAGCAAATATTGTTTTAAAATTTTTAATTTCAAAATAGTGCCGACAATTTAATAAAAAAAAAATTGTTTTAAAATTTATAATTTCAAAAAGTGCCAACAATTTAATAAAAAACAAACTTTGATTTAAAATTTATAATTTCAAAACAGTGCCAACATTGCCGAACCGAGTTAACATGAACGTGATGATTTCAGAGTCGACCGATGTGTTGTATAAATATAATATCTACTATTCTAAAAAATAAGGAAAATAATAAAAGCAGCTGATGTTGGAAAAGGAGTGACTGTTATTAGTAAACAATATATTGAAAAACTAGTAGAAGACCGCTGTACTGAGCTTACCACCGAAGAGCTTGTACAGTGCTTTTCGATAAAAGTGAATCACCTGATTTTTTTACTTAAAATTTTTCTCGCCTATTGTTTTTGGGGTCAACCTAATTTGTAAGCTTACTAATATAAAGAGCCCTTCCTGACCACCTAGTAAAAAAGTTTACTCATCCTTAGGTATTCTATTGATAATTATAATTTGGGATATAAATGAGATTTAGGGAAAAACTCTATGCAAAAAAAGTGACTCACTCATTTACTGCAACTAGTAATCAATAGAAACATAACCGAACAGCTTTAAATAAAGAATAATAGAGGTATAATTTATTTATAATAGGTGATATAGTTCGAAATATTTAATAATCTATGGGTCCTCCTTTATTTTGATTAACCTTTTCAACCCTTTTTGGCATTGACTTGATTAGGGTCTGGCAAATCTCATCTCCAAGCATTGAATTCCATTCGGATATGAAATTCACAATCAAACCCTCTTTGTAATGCTCCATAAGTTTTCTATGGGGGTTGAGGTCAGGAGATTGGGGCGGCCATGTCATAACACTCACCTGCTTCTCATCAAAGTATTCCCTCATCAATTTTGATTTGTGACAGGGAGCATTATCCTGCATAAAAATGAGGTTGGTGGGGTCGATTTGCACTCTTTCAGCAGAAGGGAGCAGACAAGACTCTAAAATTCTCTTCTACTGCTCGCTCTTGAGGGTCTTTTCACTAGGTTTTTAAAACCAGTTCCATGAAAAGAAAAGCATCCCCAGAACATTATACTGAACGGATGCTTGACAGTACTTACTGCTAAATTCAAAGAGCTTTCAAAGCTTCTTCTTCGGATTTCAGATCGCTTATCATTTGAATTTAGCTCAACATTCGTTTCATCGGAAAAGAGAACACTTAGTAAAGAAATCAGGTGAGTCACTTTTATCGAACACCTTCAAAATGAACAGCAAAAGACTTTGGCTGAGGAAATGTCTTCTGATGATGATGATGAGGAGGAGAGAGAGAGAGGGGGGAGGAGGAAGGAAAAGAGGATGTCCCTAGTTCTTTAATAAAAGAAATTGTGCTAAATGGGGTGAAAATATCACCCAATTTATGCTAACTGTAAAGTAAGTTATACTGGTGAGACGTGTCATCATTTCCGCAAACGTGCAAAAAATCTGATCGGGCATAAAAAGTCCTCAATTTATGAACATTTGTCAGATCTTTATATGTTAACATAATTATATATTATATGATTGTCAGACTGAGAAAAAAAAACGATGAAAAACAGGCTCTAGAGGATAAAAGGATACGAGTTCGAGTCATTTATTTCCGATCAATGCTGCTTACCAACAATCGTGGAATGACGAGCTGGGAGTTGTGATAAAAAGCAATTGAAATTCAGATGAAAAAATACGAGCCAAAAATTTATAATATAAAACACAATGTGACTTTAGATATTTATCGATTACGCAGCCTGGTCTACCTTCTTAGTAATGAGATATTCCGATGATATGATAATCGAAACATTGCTAAACGACAATAAGCGAACATGCCTTGTGTTACCATAACAATGATATATCCCATTTGTAAATAGAGAAGAAAATGTTGCATATGGGTTACTTTTTATTACTTTTGTTTCATGTCAGTTTTATTTTAATGTTTTTTTTTTTAATTTAAGGATTTATAAATTAGAATTCTTTCTTACTTGCAACACCAGCGTTAATTGTATAGAAAAATCCTAGATTATTACTACTACATTAAATATAACCAATAAAACTGCAAAATTACTATTGCCATCATTTTTGATGGTGTGAGTAAACTAGTTAATAATAATTGACAATGTCTGATTGAAGAAATTGAAATCATATAACTGCAGTTATCTCCCTTGAAGACGGTTATGTGAGTTGCTATAAAAAATCAATCAAAAGTAAGATGAAAAAGTACGAGACAAAAATTAGTAAGTGACAATTATCTATTGAAAGAAATTCACATAATACAGTAGTTATTTCCCCTGAAAACATGATCTAGGAGTTGCAATAACAAACTACTGGAACTAAGATGAAAGAAATCTTAATAAAAACGGATACTAATTGAAAATTTTAAAGGTGATTCATATTTTAGTAGAAAATTTTAATGGTGTTTCACATTCTAGTAAAAACGGACGACATTCATGTAATTAATGTAATAAAATATCATCTTGATTGTCTGTCTTTGACAGAATATGCTGAGCAATTTATCTTGGTATGAGACACTTTTTTCAGCCATAGGGGTTTACCACCAAATTAAGTGATAAAATATTCTACAACAAAATACCAAGATGTTATATATTAGGTTGGTGCAAAAATAATGTCGTTTTCTCGCATAGTAACATATGTGAGAAAACGACATTATTTTGCACCAACCTAATATTACAGATTGTTACACTGTCCAGAATTTCCGTCCTAATAAAAATACTGTATCCAAGCACGACAAAGATCTTTGGCATTTTTCCTAAATCCACCAAAACATAATTGTTATGGGGCCCACCCCTTTTTCATATGTGGACTCTACCAAGTGTACCTGGACTGCTGCCGTTAAATACCCAGAGTTACAGTCAGTGAGAGTAGTCGTATAGAAGTCGGTGGTCGGATAGTGAGCGGATATACGGAGAGTGAGAGAATATACGAATGGAGATAGTGTGAGGTAACCTCTTGTAGAAGTCAGTTACAAGCACGTAGACTCTAAGGAAGTCCTACTTCGAGACTGTATATATCTATCTGTATTTGCTTCTAGCCACGATCCTGGACTTACTAACAGTATTACTCTTTGTATGAGTGTGTAAATACATTTTATTTCCTATATTTAATTATTGCGTTTGTCATTCCTTGGAGACCGAATTCATCTCGGAATCCACAACAATAATTAACAGGTTATTTAAAACCAGAAAATATTTTTAGATTATAAGTTTATTTAGATATTAGTGATTTAGTAATACGTCTTACTAGTTAACCCATAGCTGGAGGGAGAAGAGGTGGAGTCATACCTTTCCCAAGTGTATTTGCACGTAAGGTATTATAATGAACCCAACTGGAATTGGAACTTGGCTCTCCGATTTACAATTCCAAAGTTAAAATGTCTTATTTCTATCTGGATTTTATGGGATCAGCAATTATAAGTATTTATATTACTTACATCCGGACTAATGTCCTCATCTTCATTCTTATTATCACAAAGTTTCTGTCGAGTAGTATAGACCCAGACTCAATGGAAACAAGCTATGTAATAACTGAACAGTAGATGAGATATTTCAAGACATGGGAAGGGTAACGGGGGACAATCTATTCCAACAGGTGAAATAAAAAAAGGTTAAGTTCTACAAGCACATGGTGATGGCCGGTGGGCATAACGGCTGAAATGTTATGATAATAACAACAAAGATGGGTACATTAGCCCGAATATAGATATTGTCTTGTGTTTATAATTTATGTGCTTATTATTTATGTATTATTATTATTGTTGTTGTTGTTGTTGCTGTTATTATTATTATTATTATTATTATTATTATTATTATTATTATTATTATTTTGCCTTCGCTTTGCATAGTACGAGTTGACCCCAAGACCCAACCAGAGATTTCAAGAGACAACAATTTTTCGTATTACGAAGATGCAAATAGATGAGGTGTGATATGCAATCAGAGAGAAAAATATTGTCAGTGTGGTCACTGTATGGAGAGAGAATCGATTTGCAATTCACATATTTTAGAGTTACGAGAAATTTGATTCACATATTTATCATTATTATTATTATTATTATTATTATTATTATTATTATTATTATTATTATTATTTCCTTTGATTTCTGGTGTGTACACATTTCTTTCCGGGTCCCGCCCAGAGACCTGAGGTCAGAAATCGCATAATGAAATTTTCCACTGACCAATTAAAAAATAACAAACAAAATAAAAACACATATTTTACATAGATAAAGCCTTTCATAAGATGAGGGGTGTACTCGTGAGAAGAAACTTTATTATCATTATTATTATTATTATTATTATTATTATTATTATTGTTATTATTATTACTATTACAATTAGGTAGAACTAGCTCGTAGACTGAAGTCAAAGGCCCAGGCGAATTTTTCCCATGATGGAATTAACCGATACGAATCCGTGACCAAGGTGAGCCTTCAACTGGGAGGACATCGGCTATGGAGGTGGGGTGGGTTCTACCAGGTCTACCTACCCAAGACACTCTACGTCTGTATGAATGCCTTTCATAGCGGATATGACTGTTCAAGTGTTTATTTTACTCTCGATTTGTTCTTATCGCTATTCAATTGGGTTATATGCTCCGTCATGTTGATACACCTGAAACTGTCCCATAAATCGACCAACGAAAGAAGAAAACGAAATGAGATCACAACACAGACGATAACCTTGCCAAGTACGCTGACATTATTCGACTCGCTCTGATAGAGCATACTTGATCCACTAGAGTATTCAGCGTACTGTTAGAAAAACAAGACACAATTTTGTATTCAATCAAGACGAATGCGACATTTTCTACGTTGGGACAAATATAAAAGATATCGTTTGCAACTGCTTAGTGCAAAAAAAGAAATATTATTTGATGAAAAAAAAACAATACTTAGTTTGTTACATTTCATGAAAAGAAACAGTTTATAACTTATTTTTATGATATTTAATTAAAACAAACAACTTTTTGGTGACAATTGATTCCAGAAAAGAAACGAAAAATAAATCATCAAGGAAAATGTTCATTTTGAAGATTTAATGGAAAGATATTTCTAATCAGAATTTGAATATTTATTCTGACATTTATTCAATGCTAGTTTTTACTTTGCATTTTAAAATTATGTTTTCCTTAAAGCAATAGCAAATAAGAACAAATCGATAGTCATGTTACCATTATCGTAATTATAAAGAATCGATATATAAAAATTAAACTAAACACGTCTAACTACAGTTTTAAATTTACATTTTAACATTTCTATCAAAAGATAAAGAGAAAATTAAGGAGAGCGTAGGTAAATATCCTTTTCTTTCACAGAATCAAGCATTCCAACGCTGAGGTGAGACTAGTGGCTGACAAATAAAAAGAGGACTGTTTTTTGTTTTTTGTTTTCCTTTGGGTAACTCTCATGCTTCCTAAAATGCTTGATGTATTCTAGAAAGAGTTCCTTTCATCATCCATCAAGATGAGTTAACTCAACCAACACAATCAATAGATTCATCCATTTCATAATAAACTGTGTTTTTGAAAAAAGTTTCTGTGAAAGGGTGAAATAAAAATACCAACAGCACATTTTTTTTACTATTGTTCATCCAATACAAGACTCAAGAGCTTCTCAAGGTAGAGGGTTGCTGAATGAGGTTGTTGTAAATACATAAAACGAAGAGGTAAGTAGTGCATATCGAAAGGTTATGTAGAATAACAGTTGACCCTTCATAAGATTAACATTGTAGTGATAAGGAAACCATCCTCTAGGGAGTCTGTTCCACAAAGTGACAGTTCTGGAGAATAAGCTCCTTGAGTGGAACTTCCTCCTTACATATAGAATATGAAGAGAATCAGAATGCCTTGACGCCATATACGTGGCATTGTGAATCCTTACTGTGGAGGTCTTACTTACTGCAGTCACCATAATACCACAAGCTTCCCATGACGTCCTAGCTAGTTCCCATATATACAATTTTTTGTGAATGGGGGAAGAATGGTATTAGCAACATTTAAATCTTTTGAATCACAATGTGTATTTACAATGTCCAAAAATATATTTATAGTAACTAAAGAGAAAAAGGGTTAGTAATAGAAGACCTCCAGAATTCTCTAGAGAAATCTAAAACAGCAAGAACAGTATTTCAAAAACTTCCATAATTCCATTTTGAGTAGTAAAAGTTTCCGACATTTTTCTTCTAAGTTTGAATCATATGTGCTATAATCACTGAAAGTTTTGCATGAACATTTTTCAACCTGTTAAGTAGATTTTAAAAACATTTTCTTAATTCATTCTATAATATGTTGCATGAATCAATAAAATGTGTTAATCAGTGTCAATGAATATATATGACTTTTACATCAGTGCAAAGATCGACATAGCTTGTTTTAAAATAAGAAATAATTTGCATATGTTAATCAATGTCATAAGGATCAGATCTATTGATCCAATAAATTGTTCTGATCCATAGGTACATTTAAGTAAGACGACAGAAAGTAAGGCACAGAGATCCGAAGGTGCATCAGAATAACGGAAGATGCCTTCCAGAAAGTAAGCTCAATGGTACCTAGACATTTTCCTCTATCGTACCTAGACATTTTCCTCTATCGTACCTAGATTTTTCCTCTATTGTTCCTAGACTTTAGGAATTTAAGCGCAGCATTAGATTAGCGGCAGGGTCTCATCATTTTACAGTTCAAATGGCTAGATATAACCGTAAGTTCTATGCTAGCAGTTTCTTCTATCGTTCTTCTCGCTTGTGGTACTCTCTTCCAGATTCCTGCTTCTAGTCAACTCTGACCTTCAAAAATTTATATGCAATGTCAATCATTATCTTGTCTCCTTAATTCTTGTTCTTTTATTGTTCTCTCTCCTTAGCAGTCTTTTTTTCTCATATTCTCTATCATTCAGTAACCTCTTGCATTTTAGTGACTTTATTGCCTTGCTAGAGATGAAATGATTAAAAAAAAGAAGCAAAATATTAAGTCATGTGAATGTTTCTATATAAACAAAGAAAAGCTTGCAGAACTACGAAGTCATATATATATATATATATATATATATATATATATATATATATATATATATATATATATATATATATATATATATATATATATATACTCCTGTATAGCAGTGAATTCGGGACAATTTCTTTACAGATGAAGAAGTGACTCTAAGCGGCAGAGATGTGGTTCTACAGAAGGATGTTGAGAATGCCATGGACAGAACATATGAGCAACACGGAAGTTATATAGAAAATAAAGACTAGAAATACACCCATACTTAAAATCAGAAAGAGACAGTTGTAATTTCTGGGACACATTTTGAGGAAGGATGGCTTAGAAATGTAATGCTCAGAAAACGTATTGAGAGAAGGAAGGATCGAAACAGCGATCAACTTCCTTAATGAGTTTGTGTGACAGAGCAAGCATAAAGAGGTATGGTAAACAATCAAACTTTGCTTAGAGTTATAAGAGACAAGAAGTTGTAGAGAGCTATGCTTTCCCACCTCCTAAAGGTACATAAATGATGATGGTATTATGTTCTGACACTATTCCTATTTTTATTTTTATTTTTTACAGGGGTAGGTTTGTACATTCAATGAGGTAGGTTGATACTGCGCTCCAACTGAATCAGTTTCTCAGTTTCACAGACTGAATAACATTAAAAATGATACGTACCAACCGACTGGACCGTGAGTATGGAAAGTAATTAATTGACCCGCCATAATTGAGGTGGCGATATTTATTCACATAACTGAAGATAGAGAACTACTTTTACATTCCACGTGTTAATCGCATTCGTCTACGTACGGAATATATCACGTGGAATACACCGGTTCTCGCCCGATCACCGAAGTTAAGCAACGTCGGAACTAGTTAGTACTTAGATGGTTGACCACTTGAGTATACCACGTGCTGTAATCTTCTTCACGATATGCTGGTAGTGTGACGGTTATTGGCACAGAAAGTGGAATCGGTGAACCGAATTCAAATATTTTCTGCGTAAACTTTTGTTGTCAGTCTCGTACAGCTAACTATGGGAAAGACATGAATCCATCTCTTCTGGATGGATTCAGATACCCTTTCTATTTAACCGTTTAATAGGTCAGTATCAGAGAAGGTAAGTTCTGAAATCCAAACAGAAACGATATAAAGGTTATGTATACGGTTTGGATTTCAGAATCCAATAAAAGACAATGGCTAACGTTCCAATTTTTTTACCAATAACTCATGGCATTTTATAGATGACAATGAAAAGTCTGTGAGGACTACGTCGACTTAAACAAATTTCCTGACTTCATTTAAAAAAAAAATGTATTCTCCTGACAACTTAGGAAAATGTCACATATGGTCGTTTTTTAGCGCAGACTCACACAATGCAGCACACAACTCAAGATCAAATGTTATGTTGTAGAATGTAAAAATTACCCAATTTCATCAATCATTACCACAAACATCAATCCGCGCCACTTAACATATCCATCTGAAGTGTGTGTAGCTGCGTTGAGGACGAATCTCCAGCCATTAGATCTCAAATATACCCATCCGAAGACGACATAAGGTTACAACCATCAATTTTTTGTGTCCTCAATTTTCTGAAACTATATAAATGACCGGAGTAATGATCAACACTATACCCGATAGGCCATGAAAAGGGTTTACAACTTATGTCCTAACCCTGTATAAAAAATAACTTCTTATAGGGCAGTGATACACAGTGCCCCAAATCATATTGCTACCATTGAGATTTCAATTTTTCTCAGTACCTCCCCTATTTTGAATTGTCACTAAATAATATTTTCGCTTTTATACTTATATGCAAGAAATTCCTCTTCAAATACACCCCATCCTAATTATATAACCCACTTGTAGATTTAATATTTCTTCCCTGGAAATAAAATTGTTCCCGTTTTAAAATCGCTGAGAATTTAATATTGAAAGGACATATAATGAGGAAAGAAAACCTTGAGACTTTAACACTCAAAAGATATACTGAAGGAAAACAGTGAATCATCTACTAAATGATAAGTGATCAAAAGTTATTTAGCGCTAAAAAAGACAGGAAGTTGTGAAGAGCCATGATCGCCGAAACCTGAAAACTTATGACACAAAGAAGAAATTATAGAGGCTACACTATTCACTATACACAATTGAAATTATCCCAATTTTGTAAATTTCAGGAAATTAATTTAAAAAATACTAGATTTTTAAACTTTTCATTCTTTTTTTTTTGGGGGGGGGGATTTTTTCTTTCTTAGATTTGATATTTATTTTGATTTTGCAATCACTTTTTCTTTTTATTCTTTTTTTTTTCTTTTTTTTACTTTTTTTCTTTTTTATTTCCTTTTTTTTTTTTTTTTTTTCCTTTTTTTTTTTTGAGTCGATGAGTTAGCCCCACCAATGAGCTTGTCACAAAATTTGCTATTCAAATTCTGGCCTATCTCTATATCTTAACCTCAGTTACTAACGCTCGAGATAAGTTTTCGACCGATATACAACTTATGGTAAGATGCCAAGTAGGATAATTAAAAAAAAAATTAAGATTAAATGCGTACATCATCCGTATTCGAGCACACGCACGTCCTTTTTGTTCGAAATGCCTGAACTGATTGCTACAAAATTAGACCAAAGAAATGCGATACCTAAGGTTTAAAATGAATTTTTTAAAATGAAAAATCTTTCTTAAAGCTTTTTAGTTTTAATTTCAAGTTAATAGATTGAATTTAATATTTCCAATAAGCAAAATACTTTACTGTGTTTCTAAAATAATTTAAATTGACTGAAAGGAGATTTTTAATCGCTAAAAATTGCTGATGTTAACGCCATTTTAGCCATCTGTAAGCAAAATGTAAGACTCTTTATTAAAAAAATCTTTCAAAAATAAAATATCCTTTTCTGTAACTTTATTTGAGGAATATTAGCTGATTTAAAGTTTAATTAATATCATTTGAAACAAATATTACTTTTAATTTAAATATCGCAGAAATGCATTTTTTACATGGTGTAGGTGTTTATTTAAAGTGTTGACATTTTGACTGACAGCCGAAAGTTTATCTAACTTCTTTCTACAGGTGACATATCTGTAAAAATTACTTCAGGAATATAACGTGAGCGCCTTTTTTATGTAATTTTTAACTGCCCAGTAATCTTAAAAATTTATGAAAATATTGTCAGTAATCTAAAGTTTTATTGAATTTTATGTACTTTGGTTTTAAATTTACTATTGTTAACGCTGTTATTTTCTGATAATGTCGTATGTGGACGTTCGTATTTACAAAAATTATCATATTTATACACACAAAAAATTCTAATTTGTTTTAAATATTGGAAAGCGATGAATTATAGTAAGATTTTCCATTTATAATTAGTAAATATAGTTTTTACCTAATAACAATATGCCCTAACCGCTCCAAAGTAATACAGACATTTAAAAGATTTAAGACTATGAATTAATTAAAAATTTATAAAAATTAAAATAATTCTTGTGAAAATTGATTAAAATATTTTTTTCTTAAGACAATAGTGTCCATAATATATCTTATTTATAAAAGAAATTCAAAGCTTTTCTAATTAAATAATGTCGTAGTTTTATTGTATTGTTTATGATTCACAGCAAATTTTCGGTAATGGTCCTGATTTACAAATAAAAATTCATGATTTAAATTATCCAGGGAGTTCTACCCAAAGTTAATATAAATAATAATTGTCAAAAAAAATAATTTCTTGAAATTTCATAAAATTAAATGTAGCATGGTGGGGTTGTAACAGATGTAACAAAAATGTTTGGGGTTTTTTTCTAAAAAAAAAAAAAAGATTACTAAAATAATTTCATTTACTTATAAATAAGTCCTGAAAGTTTCACTAAAATCCGACAATTATTTAATTTTTTCAAGAATTTCTAAATCAAAGCGATTTTTCACCGCAAAAAAGCGACGCTAAATTTTCCTATATTAGTCTTTGGTCGCACGCCTACGCAAGAAAAACAAAAATTTTAACTAAAATTTCTAGCGTTCTAAAAAGTACCAAAAACTATAATTTAATAATTAAAAAATCTTTTGGTTTTTCCTCTTAATACTGACATAAAAATTTTGACGAAAAGTTTCTTTTTTATTAAGTCTGGGGCATTTTTCCAACAGGTATGCTCTTTTAAAAGATTTTGAGGAGGTCCCTATAAAAAGTTTATATTTCTAACCATGTTGGTAATTTGTCATAGTTAAAATTAACATAGTAAATAAGCTTCGAATTATTGTAGTAAAGTTTCAAACTACGATTTATTTACAACAAATCTATTCGATGTAAAAAAAATATAACTTGTTTTTGTTACATTTCATAACCAGCAGTCTTATTGCTGTAACGTAGGGTAGGTTCCTGAATAGAATATTCACACGAAGGTTGGTAATGAAGGATAATACTTAGGACGCAACAACACATAAAAGATTCGCCAGCGGCGCGTAGAAGTAGTCAACTGCTAGAAGTGAGTCAAGTGAATTCCACAATGAATATCCAACAGCTGTCAGATGTGGCATAAGGCCGAATTTAATGTGGAGTATACAAGCCCGTAGGCTCGGCCAAAAATTCCCCGTAGACCCCATATAAAACGAGACTCTGCCCTTCGACATAGCTTTGTCTGGGGATCCTCTCAGCCCGGAGTCAGATTGTTTGACCAGCACAGCTGGAGACGAATCTCCAAGCGCAGGATATCTACTAACCGCCACACGCCGTCAGATGTGTCACAAGGACGAATTTAACGAGCCCATAGGCTCGGCCAAAGATTCCCCGTAGTCCCCGTATAAAACGGGATCGGGTAGCTGTTTCCCGAGACGAGACTCTGCCCTTCGACATAGATTTAGAAAGATATTTTAGTTATTTATTAAATATCGTTACTCACAGTTTACAGGGGGAAAAGCATTTGTGTTGACGAGCTGGCATTTTTTGAGTTGACTACCTTTGGCTTTTTGACCGATTACAACTTCGTTTTATTTTCTGGCATTCTTTTCATAATAAACAGTCTTATTATTTTAAATTTTTATAGAAATTAACACGAGTCCGATATATAAAGAATAATCAAGAACCTATACTGACATCAAACTTCCTGCGTACGGATAGAAAATGAATTCAGTGAATATACAAAAATAAATGGGCGTAAGACAAAGATGGGTCTCCTCACCAGACTTATTCAATCTATGCAGTAAGACGATTCTGAGAGAAATAAGTCCTTCATTACTGACGGCCACAATTTTAATAACATAAGATGACACAGTGTTGATAGCAGACATAGAAAAGAAACTACAAGAACTCCTACAGAAGGAAAGGGAGAAGAAAGGACTAAGCATCAACTGCAAGAAGACAGAATGCATTGTTGCTAGCAAAAGGAACAGCCCAACATGCAAATTACAAATCGGAGATACCAAAATCAAACAAGTATAACTATTTAAATATCCGGGAAGTGTTTTAACAGAGGACGGAAAGTGCAACACTGAAATCCGAAGATGCCCTGGGATAGCGAAAGATACCTTCTAAAAGCTTAACAAAGTATTAAAAACAGGAAAATTTCATTAGAAACAAAAAAAAAGACTACTGAACCGTTACGTAATGTTACTTGGACGGTAAATTGTTTTCTTTTTTATGAAAATGGGCATCAATAGTCGAAACCTAAATCATGCTACACATCGTCTCCAGACCACAGCTCAAGAGGCATCGAGTTGGATCTGGTCAAAATCGAAAATAAGTAAAGTTAAATGAAACCATGCTTGCAACACAATGCTACTTCCAAAGTGAAACACATCTGTTTATTTTCCATTCTACGACATTAATAACGGTCGCTAAGAGCGCATTGTGTATTTTAACACAACATTGATAATTTCAGTTGCAGTTTTAAAAAGAGATCGCAAGAGGCTGACACTTATAGAAAAACAATATCCTGCCCGGTGGCAAAAGCTGCTGGTGGTACCAGTGGTGACAGTTCTAACGTAATAACCCTGCCTGTTGCAGTTCTGTCCTGTCTCCCCGGTGGTTCTGGCCGAAAAAGAAATCCACCCGATCTTCCTCCGGTGAACTGAAGGAACCACCACTATTCGCCACGTTGTGAATTCTTGATCCGAACAGCAGTGTATCGATTTCCCCAGAATGATCCGTTGGGAAGGGGAGGAAATGGCTGGGTATTTCGCTGAAAGGAAATCACTATTCACGCAGCAAAAGTTTCTTGTCGTAGCCGCAAACACATGAAAAAGAAAAAAAATAAGCAACTCCTGTTCCTGTACAAAGAGCCCTATTTAGGCCACTGTTTTTATGTCTCTAGCGAAGAATTTACACGAGTACAAAATGTCGTAATGAGATTCACTCGTTTGGGTCGGAAAGTCACAGAGAGAGGGAGTAGGAAAATTTCTGCCTAAACAGTTTCCGCTGATCTAAGGGAAGTAATTCGTGGATCTTCGTCTGCACCCTACGATATAGCAGCCTGCTTTCTCGCAGCCTTGTTGACGAAGTTATCTGGATTCGTACGGGTTCTATTTCGATGTGTTTCCGCCTAATCTCAGGATCTCCGCGGGAAACCAGTTTTCAAGAGGTACTAAAATCGGATTCGGACCTCCTGCTGGATCTTCCGCAGACAACGTATACTTAAATTTTGCCAAAACCACTTATCCCGTCTGGTTGAATTCCGCTATTCAAACCACCCAAAAATCCAATTTGCCATTTATCACAAACTTTACTTTAACGAATCCGTCTCTTAATCACTTTGGAATTATTACATGTAATTAACTAATAACTCAACCCCAAAAACAATTATTAAGAGAAAAAAAAAAACAAGAGAAAAAAAATAAACTTATTTCTGGAATTACTCCGGAATCCCTTCTACCCAAGTAATTAGCACCTTCATCCTAATTCTTTAGCACTGTTGATTACTAAATCCACCTCGGGGTGGGGGGGGTCTCTCTCTCTATGTCACAGCAGTACCGCCTTAGCCACCGAAACTGTGTCTTGCCCTGGTTGGCGGCTGACGAGGGCAGGGTATCGCACATGTTTTCATACGTTGTATGTAGAGAAATGTCTCTTTGTTTTGTGACATCCAACCGTTACGTCAAATTGTGACGCCAGCCAATCCCGGGTCTTATCCTGGTCGCGGCGCCAATTGTGATGATCTAACCTTTAAGTGATTCGGATGGGAATCTGGTTAGATTCGATATCAGCCTCGTCGTTCCCAACTCGCTTCCAACGTCTGGTTACCGAAGTAACTACTTTGATCTCCAGTCTGCCTACCCACGTTGTGAATTGATCTTAGGCAGACGAAATCAATCAGCGTCGGGGCCGTACCGCAAGCTTGAGTTCGAATAAGGGCGGTATCGCACAAGTACGGGCAAAATAAAATAAAATAATAAGTCAAAAATGGTATCAAAAAAAGGATAACAATACTTTATATCTGGTTACTGGATACATAGGACTGCGTCTATCTCCCGACCCGCTATATGGATTGTGACACGTGGTTTTTAGGCGAGTCTTAACATCTTAAGTTGTCTGTTCCCTAATAACTGGCTCTTGGTGTGTCTTCAGGCGAAATTCACAAAGCTTATTTTGGTGATGTGAGTCTAAGTCGTTCTTCAAAAAAAATAAATTGTTCTTGGTTAGAAGATGAGTTCGGAAGTTGCGCGAATCTTGGTCAGCTCTTTATTTATTATTTCCATTTTTGGAAGTCTTCTCTTACTCTCACCTTTCCTTATTTTCATATGGACACATCCCCATGCCCCAGAGGGGCGTCAACGGTCCTCCCCACTTCTTCGTAGTAATCCCTCATACTTAAACTCTCTGCGGCTGCCTCCTTGCGTCACATGATCACCTCCGCCTGGCTGGTTAGCGTTCAACCAATGGTCGATCAACAGTGTGGGCGTGACTAGACTAGCCTTGTTCTTAAAAAAAATATATATTTTGTTCAAAGAAAAAAAAAATTATCTTTTTCTTTTCCTTTTCTTTCTTTTGTTTCTCTCTTCTTCTCTGGCCGCCAAGAGGACAATACGACCCGTAGAGTGACAATCTCAATTCTTATCCTAACGTCACGGCATATGGAATTCTTCAATCAGATTTTCGCCAGAACCAAGAGGTTAGTCAACCAGACACACTCATTCTTCGGCGCCAACGAAATATTGTTTCGAAATATTTGTTTCCAACACAGCCCAGATGTGTTTTCTCTCAATGACACCTCTCATCGACAAAGACCCAACCTATAGATGACTCTCTTTGTGTGTGGTCAACAGATGACCTATTAAATTGTTTTCAGACAGCATTGTTTTCGACTATCAAAATAACATTTTCAAATGTCTCTTCTCGTAGGTGACTTTATCTTTAAAATTTCCTCGCAGGGAACTTCACCACTCCCGACAATCTGCTTGCCACAAAGGCACAGTTATTTTTTTATCTATCTAAACAAAACAATGTATCAACCTGGACCCTGCCAGCCAGCCCCAAGACAATGGCCGACAGAACCCTCACCAGTGTCTTCCATTATCAAAATAACATTTTCAAATGTTATTTCTCGTGGGTGGCCTCCCGTTATCATATAAGTTAAGTCTCGCCTCTCTTCCTCTCTCTTTTCCTTCTCTTTTTCCTTTCCTTCTTTTTCCTTCTTTTTGCGCCCCTAAATGGTGTCACAGTTTTCATTTTCTCTAAAACTTCGTCATTGTTCACATGTTTGGTCCATGGTTGTCTCAGGCTCTTTCTATAGAACCGCATTTCTGTTGCTTCAAGTCTCTTCTTAATCTGTGAGAAGATTGTCCAGCATTCACTGCCATAGAGGAAAACAGATCTTACGTAACGGTTCAGTATTCTTTTTCTTAATACTTTTTGAATGCATCTTAGACAGATGCAACCACAGTCATTACATAATAGGTTAAACTTTGTGCCAAAATACTCAAGAAAATCAACATCAAGACCCTTATGAACATATCTCTTGTGTGTTTCGTGCTCGAGCCGATTCTATCAAATTCTGTCTTCATTCATTGCTTTCATCCAGAAAAAACAATCTAGAGTAAAGTTTTCCCAGTCATTTTGAAATATGTTAATCATCTCCAGTGTGTTCTTGATGCAATCTTTATTAACTTTTTTAACAATGTTAGCCCGGGTAAAGCAATAAAAGCCACTGAGATGTAAGGGGGTTACTGAGAGTGGAAGAAACAGGGTGAAAAATGAAAGAACAGGATTCAGGAAAACTGAAGATCAGTCAGTTATGTGTCATGCGTGATACACGCTTAGGCGATCATGTATCTTTCGATACATGACTGACGAGTCAGATTTTTCCCCCAGTGGGTTACCACTTCTATCTGCGGTAAACCAGTTGCCTTCCCATGCTATAGAACCTGCTCTGTCTGCTATTTACCCGTTGCTGGTGGGAGAAGAAGAGGATTCAAGGGTATTACCACGTAAATGTAATGGATTCGACTGGAATTCGAACTCGGCTCTCCGATTCCTCAATCCGAGCCGCTATCCGTGCCTCCTGAAGATAGCGACTGGTATTGTATTTAAACTCTTGACGATCATAATCGACAGGAAAGCAGGAAGCCGGATGAGCGTTCCACAAGCGAGAAGTGAGGAAGAAGAAGCTGTTAATATAGAACTTACGGTTACAACTAGCAATTTCAACAGTGAGACCTAACTACCAAACTAGTACTGTGCTTAAATTCAGAAAGTCGAAGTGCCAAAGAGGAAGGCTCATCACAATTTCGGATTGTGCTCTGATCTTTTACCTTCGGCCAACTCATCGTACAGAAACTACTTTGGGGTCCTATCGCCTTTCATCCTGACAACATGGACACTCCATCGTAACCGGTGCTGAACTAATAGAGTCACTATATTAGTAGACTGGCTGCATTCGAAAATATCAACGTCACCTAGGTGTCTCCAGAAAGTTATCCAGGTCTCGCATGCATCCAGTAATGATGACAAAATACAAGTAATGTACTCCATCACAAACGAAATTCCATGCTGAAAACTTAGACGCCTATCCACATTTCCGAGTGCATTACTGGCTTTCATGATTCGGAGGGAGATTTCGTCGTCAAATGTTTGCATATTTACAATACTGCCTAAATACACGAACTTTTCTAAAACCTACAATTTCTATCTATGCACATAAATGTTTGGCTCGAGTATTCTTTATCTGGAATAGGTTGTTACATTACGATGTTTTTTTTTTGGGGGGGGGTCAGTCTAATCATTGGGCCCAATTAGCTGCATGTTGTCAAGAAGGAACGCATAAGATGTTGCATGTCACTCTGGGAATGAACAACAAGATGGCAATTGTCAGCGTTCAAGAAATCACGTATCGACGATGACAATAGTATTGTTTTAGCAGCAAACCGGCTAATATACATCATCCTAACCGTTCAGGACACTTCGACGTGGTGTCATGCTTAGAAAACTTGTCTCGCTAGATCAATTACGACGGAATAGAGAGTTCATTCCTAACTGTGTGCCCCATACTTCCGGCCTTTTTTTTTCGGGCCCATATTTTCGCTTATAAAATCACCCTACCCATTGTCCGACATTTTATGCCGACTCCGTGTGAGCATCCTTTAAAAGACACGAAGAAAACAATAGCAAAGTATAACTCAAACAAATCTTGCTTAACGTCATTTTCATCCAAAATTGGATTAGAAAGCTTACCGCCTTCGTCGACACGTACATTCATTCCTTGATGGAAAACTCTAAGAACAGAAACAAACTTATCAGTAGATCCGGACTTCTTCAGAATCTTCTAAAGGATGTTCCAATAACTTGAACCGATTTTAAACTTAATTCACATTTAAAATCGATCCAAGTTATTGGAACACCCTTTATAGGGCATCTCCACTCACAGTATCAAAAGCCTTCTTTTTTTTATTCAATTAAGACTTGATACCGGTCCATCCTCTTTTCAATGCATTTCTCCTGCAATTGTCTAGCAGAAAAGATCATGTTTATTGTCTATATGTCATGTTCGAAACCACATTGATTAAGGAAGAACTTGATCACCAATGTTGTTAAGAAGTCTATCCAGCAGGATCTTAGACAACACCTTGCCTATAACAAAGAGAAGAGATATTCCCCAGTGTAGAGGTCAGTGAAGGGATTGGTATATGCGTCCCCAAGCTTAGAGACTTGGCCACCAGGTGATAGCATAGTGGTAGTAGTAGTAATAGTAAGAAGGTTAAAAGTATAAAAATAATTGTTAATGTTCCGTAAAAATATAAAAAAGACATTTATCACATATATATATACATACATGTGCTTAACGATAATTTCTGCGAGACTGCTACCACGTGACCCCGTATGGGTAGGAAACTACCACGTGTTCTTTCTTTCGTTACTGGTGGTCCACAAGGCAACACACGTGTTCTTTAGCTGCGGCCGGACGGTCGAAAAGGCAATACGGTAAATTATCTACTAATAAATTTTAAATTCATGTCTAAGACAACATGTGTCTTTTTTTCCATTGAGTTTGTTTCAATTTGTCATTGTTTCTATTTGAAAAGTGTTTTCCTTGTTTGTGTATTTCTTTGAATTGTATTTTGATTATCCATTTCCTCTTTTTGAGAGATATCTTTATAATTTGATTCTAGTTTTCACGATGGTATTTCCTTGATAAATATGAGACGTAGACCTTTTTTCCTTGAGATCAGCGGTCAGCTACACCCGCTAATTTCTATATTCATCCTTGTGTAGGTAATTACTGCAATTGTCCTTTCCTTTCCCACCACCAGCGCATCTTTTCCAATCATCTGGTACGCTCTATTCTAACCAAACCTTTTGTATTGAGTTGGTTAGAAGCGAAACCAGATTTTACTTCCATATTTCAAGATCTCAGCAAATATACTATCTATAACAGCTTACTGCTTTTTCATACCATTCTCGACTTGCTGATTGTTTTTCATTTATCCATTGGTGGGACTGCAAGAAATCGAGTCATGAATGTAAGAAGTCCAATTTAAACATTTCTTAAAGTATTTTCACCGCCTGGAAAACATGTAATTTGGATCTCTGAGTAACTCTTTATTATCAGAGTTCGTGAAGAGGAAGATGGCCAGTAAATATCTATACAGAATTGATGGAATCAGATGCAGATTGAATCTCATCTGCTTTATTCCTCTACTAAGTATCTCATATATTAGGATGTCAACGCTGTACTTTACACTTCGCTTCTTTGTACAAGGTTTCATTCTTACTCATTTCTAATCCTCCATCAAGCACTCTCTTTAACACGATATACAGATTGTTCTGAAAAGTGACCTTCTACGGGGATTCTTATTTAAGACTAGGGCATCGCACCCACAATTATATCGCTGCACCTATTTTTGGTACAGATGCTGATCTTCGTTTAGGATGTATTCTATTGGCTTCCAAGTCTATTACGGTCCGGACATTTCAGCAACCAATATTCCAAAGTTTAAACTTTCTTGCAGGATGATGACCAGGCCTAGGTTGTGGTGATCAGCCATATCTGCCAGGCCAGGCCCTTCCACTATTCATTCCAGAGTCCTATCGCTAATGGTCTGTAAGTTTTCATATGTCTTCAAAATGTTTTTGTTTTTTTTTTTAATCAGGCAATGAAGCTTTTTTTTTTTTAAATGAGGGAAGTTTTTGCATGGAGCCAATCTCACTCTCTTCTTTAAATAATGAATATTTTTATTGCCAATACTTTACTTAATAACAATTTCAACGACCCGATACGAATTAATATAGAATTTTAAGATTTAAAACTTTATAAATTATTCTAATTAATTTTTTTTAAAGTGAAAACAATTCTTGTAAAAATTCATTATTCATCAAAAAAGGTTTTCTAATTAAATAATGTCGTAGTTTTATTATTTTTTTATTTTATGATTCAGAGCAGATTTTCGATAACTGGGGATTCATTTTTACAAAAATAAATTGAACATTTAAATTCTCCAACGGCTTCTGCTTAAAGCTAATATAAACATTAAGCCCTACTAAAAGGAATTTCTCTAAATTTCATAAAATGAAATAAGTGTGGGTGACATATGTAAAAAGTTTTTACACCATGATTTTCTAAAATAGAAACATTTCTAAAATACTTTCATTCATTCGTGAAAAAGTCCTGATAGTTTCATTAAAATCCGACAATTATTTCATTTTTTCAAGAATTTCCAAATTAATGCGTTTTTCACCGCAAAAAAAAAAAAAACACGCTATAATTTCCCCAGACTAAATTATGGTCAACCGGTAACGCAAGAAAAAAAAAAGTTTTTAACCAAAATTTTGAAAGTTCTAAAAGGATTAAAAATATAATTTATTAGGTTGGTGCAAAAATAATGACGTAATAATGTCGTTTTTTGACGTATTTTTAACGTCATAAAACGACATTATTACGTCATTATTTTTGCACCAACCTAATAATAATTAAAAATTACTTTGGTCTTCTCTCTTAATAATAAAATACAGATAAAACTTTATTTTTATTAAGTTTGAGGCATTTTTTCATCATGTATGCTCATTTTTTTATCGAATCTTTGGAGGTCCCTACATATATACATACATATATCTATATACATACAGCTATTCATATATGCATACATACATGCATATATACATGCATACATACATACTATGTATAGTCGTAAGTCGTTTATAGATAGATACTGTGTGTATAAGTTTATATATATATATATATAAGGTATATATCTGTAAAAAGACAATATGAATAAATATAAAAGGAAAACATATATTAGACGACGCGTTTCGTCCACTAAATACCAATTGTTATGTACGGCTACAGCACTGAAGATATGTTCAATCAGGGAGGTGTTCTAAATCTGTTCCAATGAGCTTTTATCCCTGGCACCTTTTTATATATGAGAGAAAAAATACATTTTTTATATACTGGAATAATGTTCGGAAAAAGAATTAATTTTTAAAAAATCTAATTTAAACGTATCATTTCAGCACCTCCTACATATACGCAAATGTGTAGTTATATCAACGTAAACATCCCTTTAGTCCAATAGAGTCCTAAAGGGCGAAACGCGTCACACGAAACACTTTTCCACTTTGTCATTAATTTTCCTAATATATATATATATGTTTGTTTTGTATATTGCTGCTGGACTCAAATAAAGCGACGAACACTTATATATAAAAAATATATAAATATCTTTATTGTTCGAGTTGCGGCGACTGAGTAGAGTGAGGGAGAATTATAGAAGTTAGTATTGTGCACACATGAATTCACGGAGACAAATCTTCGTTGAGACTCTAGCCAGCCTTTCTCCAGGCCAAAAGTTGGACCGTTTTTATAATATTTGGGCATCCACACAAATTTCGGTGTGTAATTGTCAGTCAGCATACAGTGCTCATTTCTATGTCCACAATATATATATATATATATATATATATATATATATATATATATATATATATTAAGAAATGGACAAAGTCCGACAATTTTAAAGACATTTTTTTTTATGTTTAACATTCTTTTTATAGATACAAGATACGCCATGAGCAGTTATGAATGTACGAGATTCATGAAAGATTGAAGTTTATAAGCAGTAAATTCGACCTTGCCAACCGAACGATCCTTTGTGGCCGAACGGTTAGGCACGTCAAGCTAAATGACGGTTTCGTATAGGATGCAGGTTCGAATCCTGTCAAAGGACGATTATTTTCTATGAAAATTTCTCGGACATTCAGGCCGGTAAATGTTATTTAATACTGTTTATCATAAACAGAGCATTTACTTAAATACTTGTATCTATAAAAAGAATGTTAAACATAAAAAAAATGTCTTTAATATATATATATATATATATATATATATATATATATATATATATATATATATATATATATAGTATTACACAACAAAACACAAAATTACCTCATATGGGGGGACAGATCTATTTCAGCTGACACAAATTTCGGTGTGTAATTGTCAGTCAGCATACAGTGCTCATTTCTATGTCCACAATATATATATATATATATATATATATATATATATATATTAAGAAATGGACAAAGTCCGACAATTTATTAAAGACATTTTTTTTTATGTTTAACATTCTTTTTATAGATACAAGATACGCCATGAGCAGTTATGAATGTACGAGATTCATGAAAGATTGAAGTTTATAAGCAGTAAATTCGACCTTGCCAACCGAACGATCCTTTGTGGCCGAACGGTTAGGCACGTCAAGCTAAATGACGGTTTCGTATAGGATGCAGGTTCGAATCCTGTCAAAGGACGATTATTTTCTATGAAAATTTCTCGGACATTCAGGCCGGTAAATGTTATTTAATACTGTTTATCATAAACAGAGCATTTACTTAAATACTTGTATCTATAAAAAGAATGTTAAACATAAAAAAAATGTCTTTAATATATATATATATATATATATATATATATATATATATATATATAGTATTACACAACAAAACACAAAATTACCTCATATGGGGGGACAGATCTATTTCAGCTGACAAAAACTTCGTCAGTCTTAATAACCCCGGTGTATAGATTGAGTTCGTGTCGGAATTAGAAATTTAACTGTGACAGGGGTCGAAATATTGAGACAGAATTTTTTCATTTCAATGTTTCCGTCAGACGAAATGCACGTGACGGTGATCAGGGGAGGGTGGAAGGTATTAGCCTTAAAGTGAAAAGGTTTAATTAAACCCGGATATTAACCTTATGACATTAAATTGGGGTTATATGAAGAATGCAGTGTTAATCCGAAACTAAAAGAGGACCGAAAAGGAAGTTTTATAAAAAATGTTATATATATATATATATATATATATATATATATATATAAGTTCCTACTTCAAAAATACTCTTCCAAAGATAAATTATACTTATAAATAAGATTTTTTTTTTAAACTATGTTAATGTTAACTCTAACCACCCCAATGTCATTGTTAGACAGATACCCATCACTGTTGGCGATAGGATTAGGTGTTTATCATCCAACATAAACATCTTTAATAAAAATAAAGAATTGCATGAAAATGCTCTCGATAAAAGTGGTTTTAAAAATAAATTAACTAACCCCCATAAATAACACTGGAATATCTAAAGAGAAATGTAGACACAGAAATAGAAAAAGAAAAATTACATGATTCAACCGCCACCTTCTGCAAACTGCCAAATATTACTATCGGACAATTTTTTCTTAAGTTAATAAATATTTTCACAAGAACAACCCTCTAAGTAAGATGTTCAATGGGAAAACGATTAAAATTAGCTATTCCTGCACCAATAACATGTACAAAATTATCAGCTCTCATAATAACTACATTTTAAGTTCCATTGGGATAAACAACAAATCTGGTATTGAATCCTCCTGTAATTGTAGAGATAAAAAAAGTTGTCCAGTTGATGTCAAATGCAGATCTACTAGGGTTATATACCAAGCAACCATTCCCCTCCCCCACCAAAAAAAAAAAACAAAAGAAAATACGTTAAATTATAATGTTTACATTGGAATTTCCGCAGGGGAATGGAAACAGAGATTTTATACCCATAGACACTCTTTTATTAAAACACCAGGCAGCTCTTTCAAAATTTTGGGGAATTAAAGGAGAAAGGTCTGAACCAACCGATAGACTGGAAAATTATAAATTCCACTCATACTCCTAATAGTCTTCGAGATAGATGTAACTTACGTTTAGAAGGAAAAAAATAGTATAATAAAATACAATAATCAAAGCAATGTCAAAGAAATGAATTAATTTTAAAATGTCGACATAAAAACAAATTTAAATTTTCATAATATAGATTTTACTTTATTACCTTATAATTTTCTAACTCTTCAAATGTCGAATGTATATCTATTTCTAATTTCTACATTTCCATTTTCACCATATTAATTATATCTTATAATTGTTCCCAGTTCTAATAACTCTCTTTCTTTTTATCACTTACAACTCTATCTATATACTTTTTTAGGTATTTTAAATATAACTTTGTATGGTTGTTTTTTTTAATATAACTTGATTTAACTTATAGTTAAAAATATATAATTTATTTTATTTTATTATATTTTTATTTTGAAATATATTTTTATTCTTTAATATTAATTTTTTACTTAAACTTAATATAAATTATCTAAATATGACTTATTTTAATTTTATTTTTAATTTTTTAAACATATCTTATTTTTAAGTATAATTTATAAATTATCTATGAAAGAGAATTTTTAAAACCTTTTTTTTTTTATAAAATTGCCTTTTAGGTCCTCTTTTAGTTTCAAATTAACACTTCATTCTTTATATAGTCCTAATTTAATGTCATAAGGTTAAAAGGAAAAACTAAGAAAAAGTTTAAGTATTTTATTATCTTTGATTAAATTTCCATCTGAAATGAATATGTATCAGCACACTCAGTTCATGACAGATTTTGAGAGCCTGAAAGCAAAACAAACACTTGTAACCGACGCTGACGGTAAGTTCTCGCCTCTTGTGCTGTTTCTTCATTTTTAACCACTTTTATCCGTCTGGTTTACTATACTTTATTTAAATGATGAAAATTCCGAAAAATTATTTCCTTTCTCAAGCGATGCGTTTCACTTCCATTTTATTTACTACAATCGGCAACTAAAAAATAAAATTACTAACGCAAAATTCGAAACATAAAGCTGAAAAAAAAAAAATAGCAATATAAATATTCCTTAACTTATGTAACTGGGAATGCATAAGCACCAAAACGAGGACTTAATTTTCTAAGATCATCTGAAGTATTTTTTTTTTTTTTTATATTGAAATCCATTTATATAAATTAAATGTATGTATTTTGACTATGAAAGCGAAGCATTTTGTTCGTTTTTGTTTGTTTTTGTTTTTTAATATCTTCAGCGACATAAAACCGATGTGTATATAAGATCCCAAACCACAAGCAGCTCAGCAAAGAATACTTTCAAAATTGTTTCATGCTACGTCGAATATTATTGGAATGTTAACATATTCTCAATTTAGACATGCTAAAAAGAAGTTTCGTTTTATGTACTTATTATAAACTTGTGAAATTCTAATATTTGGGGCAGGGCTGAGGCAAAGGTCGCTCTTTATGACATCAGATATGATAATTAAAAATAATAGACAAACGTAATAAATTAAAAACATTAAAATTTATTTTATTTTTTCTTCGTTTAGTAAATAATTTTTAGACTTTGCATCACTGTTAGCTAAGATTATATATCATACGACCTTAAATCCTTATTAATTTTGACACGTATTTACTTACATTTTTTTTTTTTTCGTATTTATTTATCTTTCATCTTTACGTTGACAGGGAATAAACAGAGAAAGATTGATAATAAAGCATAAGCGGTCAGTGAGATTCGAACTCACGTAACTATTTACTTCAAGGGAGCCTGATGGCCTGAATAAATTTGTAAGGAAAAATTTAGATTGACAATACTTTATCTAATAATACGACCACCAAGGTTTGTAGAAACTCTCTAAAACCATTAAATTATCATTACTGTTAGTTTACAGTTTATTGAGTTGTTTATAAAAGGCTGAATAGAGAAAAGACCGACTGAATATTTTTTACATTTCTTTTTTTTTTTTAAATTGTTATCTACCTGACTAATATCACTGTTTTCTTGAAATGACTAATTAGATTATGTTTCTTGTAAACAGTTGTTTTATATAACTACTATTTTTCTACAATATAATGCATACATCGAGTTGTCTAATAACCATTTTGGGGACCAGAAACTTGTGGCTACGTTTGTAACTGGTTGAGATTTTACCAGTAAATTATACCTGGTTATCTGTTGAACTAGAAATTAACGTAAGTTGATGCGACAATCCTAGATAACTAAACTTGGCAGTTTGGATTTTATTAGCTTACTACTTTCTTTTGACTTTAATGTGTCCTGCAAGTTTCAATTTCTCCAAGCCGTCATTCCTCATCATGTGTCTCAGATATTTTAACTGTCTCTTTCTGATTCTAAGATCAGTTGTCTTTTTTTTTTTTTTTTGTTTCTATTTCCCTTTAAACTTCCTCGTTGCTCACAGGGTCCGCCCATGGTACCTTTCTATAAAACCACATCTCTTTCCTCTTCATCTGTGAGGAAATTGTACAGTATTCATTGCCATATAGGAGGATTGATATTACGTATCAGTTTAGTACTCTTAGTTTCGAATGGAATTTTCCCGTTTCTTAATACTGTTTGCTTTTCGGAAGACATCTTTTGCTATTTTAATGCACCCTGGAATTTCTGTGTCATATTTTCCGTCGCTTGTTAAAACACATCCCAGATAGTTAAATTTTGTATTTGCTTTATTCTGAGGCCCCGCACCACTCTGTAATGATCATATATTGTCTTTTTATAATGGATGGTTGATCCTTTCTTTTCGTTTTCCTTTACTACCTTGTCTAAGAAGTTGTGTACTTTTATTTCTGTGTCTGTCACCAACATGGCGTCATCTAGTCATTTTATGCTGTTTTTTAGATTGTCCACAAATAATAAACCCTGGTAGAGCTTCTACTTTACTTGGTATTGCCTAACCAGTAAAACATCATATAATTCTGTTTCTTCCTCACTGAGTTCGAACGTATTAATAAATATATATCAAAATTACTTAATTCTTATATTTTTGCAAATATATATTTATACATTATATTTATTTATACATTATAACATGCGGAAAATATTAGTAATTATTATCAGCATCGTTTACATGAGCATTTTGACAGCTAGTGTATATATTATTATACTATAAGCCAAATGACTATTACAATAATGTTGATGATTATAATAATTGCTTAAATTATACATTCTACATATTTTTGTACTGTTATTTCATACATTAAATCCTTATTCGTCCACTGATGTCCCTAAAATGTTATGACGAATGAGGGCTTTGGAAATTTGATACTCACAGGACTGGTTGAAGGCAAGAGGGACAGAGAAACAACGGATAATCTACCTAGCGGGATTAAATAAATAGATGGCGGAACAGGGTTTAGGAGAGATAACGAAAAGACAAAATTTATTAAGAGCTGAAGAGGAGAGGAAATTGTGAAGAGCCATGATCGTCAACGTCTTGAAGGGACACGACACGTAGAAGATCTTTACAAAAAGAACAATGTCATTATTCCAGAAATCATTCTATTTGGTAATCTTCTTTTTGTTATTACTACATTAAAGTTTCAGCCAATGCGCTCTCTGGTCATCATATTCTGTATATCTTTCTTTCTTTTTATGTACCATGTTCTTTCAGTACGTAGGCGATCATGGCTCTCCACCTTCCTCTATCCCTTGCAGCTCTCGAGTTCCTTCCTCTGCTTCCTCCCCTAGGCGACGTTCTGACATCCACTTGCTTAAGGCCGCTAGGTATGTTATGCGTTGTTTTCCCTTCTCTCTTTTCCCTTTATTCGACCCGTAAGTATCAGATTCTCCAGGTACTCCTTCCTCATTATGTGTGCCCAGAAACTTCAGCTGCCTCTTCCTGATGTTAAGTATAAGCCTCCTCCTTGTTTTCAAACTCTCTAAGACCTCATCGCTTCTCACACGCTCGGTCCATGATATCCTTAGCATCCTTCTGTAGAACCGCATTTCTGTCGCCTCGAATCTCTTCTTCATTTTTTGAGGAAATCGTGCAACATTCGTTGTCGTAAAGAAGGAAAGATGTCACGTAAAAACTCGTTTAAAAATAAAGAAGGTGCGAGTGAACTCGACGAATTGAGTTCAAAACACCGGCTTGGACAGTGTTTATTCTCTTGAGAAATGCTTGAATCCACTCACCTCTATCGGTAAAAAGTGGGACAGTTAGTTATTTTATCCATCACTCTTCAGACATTTTAAACTCGGAGCAGTTCTTCCGGTAATGGTTTCCAAGTCTACCCCCTGCTAAGGAGAAAAGAGATGGATTCACACATTTCCCAAGGATAATGTGGGTATATCCGATGTGGCCAAAATTTGAACTCTGCACACCAGTCTCACTTTCCGATATCCGCTACGCTACAAGCACACCCATATCGACTTTTAAATTCTTGTACTGAATTCTTTTTTGCCATATCTGCCTTTTATTAGACATAACGTACCTATACTAAGATAAATTACTATATATGTGTGTTGAATGTATTATTATTATCATCATCA
Organism: Acanthosepion lycidas; assembly: GCA_963932145.1. Classification (NCBI taxonomy): domain Eukaryota; kingdom Metazoa; phylum Mollusca; class Cephalopoda; order Sepiida; family Sepiidae; genus Acanthosepion; species Acanthosepion lycidas. Next base: position 43,944,956 of record OZ010581.1, on the reverse strand, counting down.
TTATCAACATCACCATTATATTTCGATTTCTGCTATGGTCAGACTACCTACCAAGTCTGCGGGAAGACCTAAGACAGGCAGTGGTGTCTTGTTATGACTACATTTCAGGATTTTTTTTTCCAACTTTCATAACATCACTAGCGTTGCCTGGACAAAGTTCTTCTTAGTGTGTGGGCTGGACTTATCAAGACTTTTTTTGTATTTCTCTTAAGCTGGGATTTCTACTGATTTTTTTTTCAATTTTTTCCAGTCATTCCAAGCGCACCTACTATGACTGGTAATATTCTTGTTTTCAATTTCCATATTTTTTTCTATTATTATTATTATTATTATTATTATTATTATTATTATCATTATTATTATTATCATTATTGCGTCTCACAGGATATAATGGAACCAGGAAATTCCCAGACCAAAGACTTTGTTTCCGAAGTGGACCGCAGTAATCATAACGCAACCACCAAAGATGAGGGCCAACAAAGAAGTCTTCTTGACGTTGACAGTTCAAATGACGACACACGTGACATGGAATGTGGCATCGGTTCGTTCCGTCCATCCTGTCTTCAACCATGCGCCAATATCTACTGTTTTGTTTTGATGTATTCATTTTCTGCCCTTTCAACATCGACTTTAAGCTCTTACATTACATCACAGATAACAGCACTTGAGCGACAATTCGGTTTCAGCAGTGCCGAAAGCGGCTTCCTTTTGGCGTGCAACGACATTGGATTCTTGGTTACAGTTCTTTTTGTCAGCTACTATCTTCGAAATAGTCATGCACCAAGATTTCTATCGTTTTTTACTTTTCTTTTTGGTATTTCCGGCTTAATCTGTGCTTTGCCGTATTTTTTAGGCTCTGAAAGCATTCAGGATCAAAGAAAAATACCGAAAGAACCATTGGATAAAAATGGTAAGGTTGCTTAAAATCCCAATGATAGCGCTTTTGTATGTATATACGTAACTACTATGTCGTTAAAACGGTGCATTGTGGCCAGGGTTATTAGGATACCCCAAAAATACATTAGCGTTCAGAATAGAGTAAAAATCTGGGCGATTTGCAACTGAACCAATAATAATATTATGGAATCAATATTCTCACTCAACTGAAGAGAAAAAAAAAAGTTTTAATTATTTTTCAAGGGAGGAAATTATTAAATGAAAGTTAAAGAGGGAACAAATTCAATGATAATCTTTTTGTTAAAAAAAACAAACCTTGTTACAGGGTTTTCTTATTTCTTATTTTAAAAAAAAATTAATTTAGTTTTTGTTTTAATTCGGAATCTGAATTTATCCGTTCAGTTAAAAATTCCATTACATCAGTGATAAGGACACGAATATTATTATAATAGGTTCGATCTCTACCAAGTACACCTCACTTGTGACATTACTAAGATAAGCTGAATAAATACCGTAATTAATTTGAAATTGTCCGAATATCTTAGATAAAATACTACCATTAATTCATTTTTTTACTAAACTTTTTCTCTTCGATTTGTTTTTTATATTTTTATTACAAGGCTCGTGTCGTTTTATATTCTACGACCGTTGAACACCATGTATTGGAAATAAAGAATAAGTTTCCGATCTGAACTCGAAAAGGGAATCTGTGGATAGCCATGATCACCTAAATTCTGAATAAATATGGCATAGAAAAGATGAATAATAGATCTCTGATTCATTGAAAATAGATTTTGAGAGAGAAATTAGAGTAACCCCGACTTATTCGTCGGAGATATATCCCAACTACATATAATATCGAACCCTATATATACAATGCTTTATTTATAAATTTGGTACAATAAGAGATTGATGATAATAATAATAATAATAATAATAATAATAATAATAATAATAATAATAATAATAATAATAACAAATAGTAAAATAGAACAATTATAAACTGTTAGAAAAGTTCTGTGACAGATGAAAGATCTATTCTTAGTGTAGATCTTAGTTACCACACCACACACTTTTTTTCGTTCCTGATAAAAACAAAAGCTCATTTTTTCACTTAAAGGAAGCATTTTATGTTTAGCATATCCGAAATACATGCATCAATATTCTTGGAATTAAGTAAAATTTATCACTTGTTGATTTCTATAGTTGACCGCGAATAGGAAAGTAAGAAACAAGGGAGATTACTGCTTTACAATAAAAATGTGCCGCGCCATTTATTCGTTCAGTATAACAACTATTGTTAGTCAAGAATAACCTGAGATAATGCGAAACAATAACTGACAAAACTGAAATGGGAATAAGAAATGAGTCAATGCCTAAACTTTTTACATCTAAGTTCTCATGTCCATTGGCCCATTTAATTGTAAACTCTAAGATAGTCCAATATCACTTCAACAGTTTCAACAACATTTTGCTCTTTAAAAAAAAGATGCAAAAGGAGAACCACAAATCGTTCATGAAGCATAGAGAGCATAAAAAATTGAATAGCAATTGATTGGTTTGTTTTTTACGGCTTACTAACCCCACGTAGGTTATTTAAAGCTAAAAGACATTTTGGATTGTAAGAATAAATCTTTTTACGCGAGTGAATATTGCATTAACAATTTTTTGAGAATACCAATGATTTTTGCATATTCAAGTCCTACTATTTAAGCCATAGCTGGAAGGATGAAATGGATTAGTACATTTCATAAAGTTATTTGCGCATAACTGAGTATAACAAACTCGACTGGAATTCGAACTCGGCTCTATAGTTTCTCATTCCGAAAACATAAAAACACATTAATGCCCACTGTCCCATTTTGGGTGGGAAATAACGGGTGATTTTTTAAAAAATTATAACCTAATTTCGTTGTATCTCACGTTAAAGATTTTTTCTCGTTATAATATAGGTTTGACCACAAATTCTTCGGCCTCTTATTACAACATGGATTACGAATATATGTGCTGGAGTCAAACTGGTACAAAGGAAGATACAATTGGTGACAAAGATGCTGTTAAAAACAATTCTGAACATCATGTTCGCCATTGGACAAACACTCTTGCCCTGGTTATCTTAGCAATTGGAATGGTCATACAAGGAGCGGCTAAGTCAGGAAGATCGCCTCTCATTACTTCCTATATAGATAACAATGTGAAGAAAATAAAAACTGGCAAATTTGTTGGTGAAGTATTATTTATTTTATTATTTCAAGTGTTATTATTTAGTGGATACTCGTATTTGAAATAGACCCCACCCCATTTTTTTTAATTTTTTTTTTAAACAGTATGGAGATAAGCCGGAAAAAAATTATTGACGACGCGTTTCGCCGACGTATGATAGGTTCGGCTTCTTCAGGCTATAATGAAAGACAAAAATGTGCGTAAGGAAAATAAAGCCGTGTGTATCACCCCTATCGGCCCGCGTACTCAAGAAATTGTAATAAAGATCCAGCAGGGAACGAACCCGCGCCCTCTGCAAGAGAAACCAACGGTTGATCCGGCGGTCTTCACCGCTCGGTCACAGAGAGGGTCAAAGTTCGTCTGGCCTTAATGATCGCTTATCTAGCTTCTCACCCATGTTTAAGAAGTCCGTCCTGGAAATATGCAGCCATAAAAAGTAACACCATAAAAAGTCCACGAAGGGAAAATGGCACCTCGCATATTTATCTTCCTTCCACAGTGCTATTGCCTTTAACTTAACCCACGGAACAATTTAGTACTGTGCACTTGATGAATTTTAAACATAATTTTCTCCGCGGCACGATTATTTTGTTCTACGATTAACAAACTTATATAAAAATTCTTAGCGGAACGTTTATTTGAACCTGCACGCATATTTTATAAGTTTTAAAATTCTCACCGGCATGACTACTCCAAACCAGTTCTTATATACACAAAAGTATATATATATATATATATATATATATATATATATAACTTTGGCCATAACTTTGATTTTACTAATGACACCCGAATTTAAAAAGAACATAATTCTTTACGTATAAAATACTTCGAGGGCCTCCTAATAACAATATTACCAACTATAAACAAATGTCAAAAAGATTATATTACATCACCAACCTTTATTGAATCCATTTTTAAAGAATCTAACGTATTTACGTATGTACGTAAAAACGTTCCCGAATCAACATACAAAAAAACAACAAACATATCTACAAGACACACACACATATATACAATTACGTATATATATTATCATCCAGATCCCCCATAGAGAAACTAGAATTCTTATACACTTACATACACAAAAACAATATTTACGGTTTTTCAGGTAAGTTTGAAATCGTTAATTTCTTGAAACTTTGGATGTACGTGTCGGTCTCTCCTTGAATTCGGAACGCCACAAATTTTACTAACGTTAGTTTAAAAATGCACGCAAAACCAATGAAAATCAAACAATACAAAAGTAAAAATACTAGGATTTTTTCTTTTTCTCCATATCTCATTATCTGATGAAGCTTTAATAAAAGCAAAACATGTTAGATTGATAAACGATTCCTATTTGTGATTTATTTTATCATTCTGACGAAGTCCGATCTATATTTGATCTACAGTTGATCCCAACTAATATACAAAGTGTAACTATCCATTGTCGTTTGTAATTTATTTATTTAAAAATTATTTTGATAAATGATTACATTGAATAAAGATGAATCTTTATGAAATAATGATTTTTTTCTTCAGAAAACATATATATATATATATATATATATATATATATATATATATATATATATATATATAAGTGAACATAGAGGTCAACACTTACAGGCGACAGTCTGTTTCATGCTAGACGCAATCGTCAGGCCACGAGTGCTGTTATTTTTCTCGGCTATTTATATATACGGGTCAGTGGTCCATAATGGGTAGTCTATTTTGGCGGTTATTTTACCGGAAGTCTTTTATTTGTTTATTTATTTGGGTTAAATTATTTTGCTTGTTTTTATTTATTTTTATTTTTTATATTTATTTTTTATTTTTATTTCTTATATATATATATATATATATATATATATATATATATATATATATATATATATATTATTTTAATCGGTGTTTTTATTAACGTAGTAAAAATTTGTTTATATCGTTTATTTAATAGTTTTGATTTGGTTTGGAAAGATAATTAAAGCTATTTATTCAATTTTGGGGTTGATTGTTGTAGTTTATTCTAACTATTATTTTGGCAGGAACAGTTGCACCGAGAACATGGCTCAAATAATAAAAAAGCACAACAGGAAAATTATCAACAAACCACACGAACAAATTAAACTCACGTGCAACTGCAGAATAAACAACGAATGTCCCTTGAACGGTAATTGTTTACAAAACAAAGTAATATACCACGCCATGATAAAATCACCAGATAATGAAGAAAAAGTATACATAGAAGTAACTGAAGTACCCTGGAAACAAAGACATTATGCACACAAAATATCTTTCACAAATAGTAAATATGCGAACAGCACAATGCTTTCTAAGTATATCTGGGAAATTAAAAACAAAACGCACATCACACCAAAAATATCTTGGAAAATAAGGAAAAGATCATCAGCCTACAATAACCAATCAAAAACTTGCAGACTTTGCTTGGAGGAAAAAATAGCTATCATTACCTTCCCAGACCAAAATAAATTATTAAATAAAAGATCCGATCTCATCTCAAAATGCAGACCTGAAAGAAAATTTTTACTACGTTACTTAAAAATCGAAAACTGAAAAAAATAAAACAAAATAAATAAACAAAATGACAATAAACTAAGCAAAATAAATTAACCCAAACAAATTACCAAATCACACCCGTTAGAATAGACGAAATAGAATAAATAAATAAAAAATAAAAAACAAAATCAATGAACCCAAAAAAATAAAGTAAATAATAGACAAATTAACAAACCCTTATGACCAAAATATTAGTTAGACTATAAAAATTAAACCAAAAATCGGACGAAAAATATAGCTATAACTGTTATATAACGATCAAAGAAAAAAAAGAATACTACGTTACTTAAAAATCGAAAACCGAAAAGAGCAAAAAATAAAGAGTATAATAAATAAATAATAAAAAACAAGTAAAATAAATTAATCTAAATTCACCCAAATAAATAAATAAACTAACAAACAGATCCCGATAAATTAACATTTAGAAAAAACAAATAAAGATAATCAATCCAAATAAATACATGAAGTAATAAACAAATTAAAAACTGCTCCCGCCAAAATAATAGTTAGAATAAAATACAACAATCAACACCAAAATTGAAGTAATACTTTAATTATCTTCCCAAACCAAAACAAAACTATTAAATAAGCGATATAAACAAATTTTTACGACGTTAATAAAAACACCGAGTAAAATAAAAAAAATAAATAAATAAATATATGATAAGAAATAAAAATAAATAAAAACAAGCAAAATAATTTAACCAAAATAAATAAACAAATAAACGACTTCCGGTAAAATAACCGCCAAAATAGACTACCCATTATGAACCACTGACCCGTATATATAAATAGCCGAGAAAAATAACAGCACTTGTGGCCTGACGATTGCGTCTAGCATGAAACAGACTGTCGCCTCTAAGTGTTGACCTCTATGTTCACTTTTATATTTACACAGGCTCTATCTCTGATATTGAGCACTTTATCCCATAAATATAGCACACCTTATATATATATATATATATATATATATATATATATATATATATATATATATTTATCGCGCATATAGTGTTAGTGTTAATAAAAACAGTGCTCGATGTAATGCAACAGAGCTATTAAGCATATATACATATTAATAAATATACATATTATCCCCCACCGTATATATGTATACTTATATATATATATATATATATATATATATATATATATATATATATATATGTGTGTGTGTGTGTGTGTGTGTGTGCGTGTGCGTGTGCGTGTTATCCTTCACGATATCACGACTCGGAATTTTATGTACAATGCAATTTTCAGGTGGAAGATTGTGTTGTGCATGAAACTCCGAGTCGTGCTATCGGTGAGGGATAATATGTATATTTATATATTTATTAATATATATATATATATATATATATATATATATATATATATATATATATATATATATATATATACTTAATACCTCTGTTGCATTACATCAACACTGTTTTATTAACACTAGCATTATATGGGCAATATATATATATATATATATATATATATATATATATATATATATATATATATATATATGCACACAGAATAGAGCTATTTCTCCAACATTTTATTCTTTTTTTTCTCAGGAATCATCACATCCGTGGCAATCATGGCGCCTTCAGTATCATTCTCTTCGGCCACCATCTTTAGTCGACTTTACTTCACATTAGAAAGTAAGTACTTCACAATTAACCCTTTAATACCTATCGTAAAATCTGGTAATAATAAAAATCCAGTATTAATTATACGTTTTCAAAAAAATCCATTAATTCTCACCACTCACCACTCAAAAAAAAAAAACTTTGTCCGGCCTTCATGAATATTCGCATCTTAAAATCGGACTAATTTACTGAGATCGATTCACATCAAGTGATTCCTTAAAATTAGCTTCAAGCAATCAACATCTACATATACAAGTGAGATTTTATGCATATGCATAACATCATGTTTGTGTATAAGATGCACTTTTTGAAAAAATGTACCCATTTCTCATATTACAAATCGGGAGCTGATCAGTAAGAACTAGAAATGGGCCTGAAAAAAGATTTGGGAGTTCTGTTCCAGGGAAAAGCAGCAGCTTTTATAGGCCAGCAAATCTAATGAAATATTAGGTGTGTGAAAAATTATCCAACGATTTTTTAAAGGTTTTCTACTGTGTATTCAGTCTCCTGTTTTCAACCAAAGTGCTTGAAACATTTGTATGCATGTTATAATACAGTGTTTTCCAGATATCTGAAAAGTCACTTTCTCAAAATGGAACATGACCTAACATAATGTTACGTAGAAGGCGTCTAATGTTAACATATTATCATTTCTCTTTGAGACATATCAAGAAAGTTAAAGATGGCGGCTTCCAGTCTATTATAGAAAATTAACAGATGACTAGAAATTAAAAACAAACGCATAAAAATTTATAAACTTTAGCTTTTACAGTTGACCTGTGAACTCAGGGTAGACCGAGTTGTCAAAGAATCAATAGCACTACCATTAGCATTACAGCCATGTAAGATCATTTGCTTCCCACTTACTTGAAAAGTTCACCGTCTTCCCTTAGGCTCATTCACATTGCAATCATTGAGATATAAAATATATTAGGTTGGTGCAAAAAATAATGACATAATAATGTCGTTTTTTGACGTTGAAAAATACGTCAAAAAACGACATTATTACGTCATTATTTTTGCACCAACCTAATATAATGGAGTCAGCATGTACGGCTCTGGAGTAATAAATATGTTATATCGCCTGATTTTTTTTTTTTTTTTTTTTATAACAGAAACTGATCTTACTCCGGAAGACCCACGATGGATCGGAGCCTGGTGGCTTGGTTTTCTCGTATTCGGTATTGCAGCAATCATATTCATGTTTCCAGTAATGTTATTCCCGAGGAGATTGCCAAAGAAAAAATGCCAAAAAGAAAATATTAATCTGGAAAGGAAATTAAAGATAAAATCGTCATCAAATGAAAGTAAAAGTTTTTCTGCACTGAAAGATTCATTAAAAGGTTAAATAATATTAATTTTACTATTCCGCCTCCCGCAGTTAAAAATATTAGGTTGGTGCAAAAATAATGTCGGTTTTTGATGTTAAAAATACGTCAAAAACCGACATTATTTGCACCAACCTAATATTATTCATTTATTTGATGTACCCGTGAACAAACAGTTGATGTTATTTTTTTTAATCTAATTTTCAACTTTATTTTTTAAATTATTAAAAAGCAAAATCACCAAGTCGAGAATTTTCCGCACTTTATCGTATAACTGTAATACAAAAGTAATCATGAAAAGCTTCATTAATTAATAATTCATTAATAATAATTTCAATTTTTATCTTCTGGTTTCAATAGCGTTTGAGTAAATAGTGAAAAATTCGAACTTAAAATATATGAGCATCAGTTTACACTTCCAAATGTAAAACAAAATAGTGGGCTTCAGTGAGATGATAAAATCCAATCGGATATTTCCTACTATTGTTATTTAAATGTTCAATCCAGTTTCGTAATGACAGTATTCATCACACCAAAATATCCAGAATTTTTAAGTACTTTTCTCACACTTGCTTGATGATCTAACCTAAAAAGAAAAGTTGGATTCAAAATACCTTCAAAATTTACTTAAAAGAATCAGTATTAAAATTGTATTCAAAATCTATTGGTATTCTTTTTTTTAATCACTCTACACTAAATATTCATTTATTCTCATAGAAAGTATAAATCCATATTCCAACTTCATTTTATATTCTAGGTTTCTTCAAGTCTATTGTACGAATTCTTCGACAGCCACCCTATATTCTACTCGCCTCGGCGATGTCTGTTAAGATGCTGGGAATTGCCGGAGTTTTTTCTTTCAATGCTAAATATCTCGAAGTCCAGTTCTTTCTTCCTGCTTGGAAATCAAATGCTGTGATGGGTAAGTAAATGTTCTGGAAAAGTAATACGAACGCAATTACACAACTTCATATTCACACGTTCACATCATTTCTATAGCTATATAACTCACTTTATATCTAGAGATAATTTGAAGTATGTACGAGCATAAGTACTATAACCTATTAGAGTCGTATAAGCGCCATATGTACTGCAGCTTTAGCTGAAGTGGGTGTGTCTAGGGTAAGATAACTTGACGGAGATGGTTTTGAATTCAGGCTGGTTTTGAATCTATAGTTGTGCTTCTCCTAAGCTAAGAATTTGTCTTGCTTATTTAATAACATATCAACGCATGTTGGTTAATTTAATGTTGGAAACAAATCTTATGAAAATAAAAATCACAATGAATTAATGAAACTGTAAACACATGTACGGTTTTAGAGTCGAGTTAAAAAAATCTAAACGAAGGTTCAGCTTGCTTATACTCGTGTCTGCAAGCCTCCACTCGGAAGGTGTCCGCATTTTTTTATTTTTTATTTTGGACAAGCCCTACCCAGAGGACTGTCAAGATTAAAGTGCCAGTCTGGCAAGGATTCATTTTTTCTTCGCATGCACTGACGTCCACACACGGCAAGACATCTCAATCTGTACAACTATTTAACCCATAGGTCGAGAAAGGTGGATTTATGCGTTTTCCAAGTGTATTAGTAAAAAGAAAATGAAACAGAGTTAAAATTCGAACTCGATACGCCGATTCCACATTTTGCGCACATAACCATTATGCTGCATGCATGTATATAATTCAACTGTAGAACCCAAATTCTACATTATTCCAATACCTAAAAGTAGTTTGGTCAAATCTGTGCATAAAGTAGATCACAGAATACTTTCAGCTTCATACACTTTCAAGAAAAATCTCGAGCCCTCATTGGTTAATAAATATACAAGTAGGCTTGACTATCCACCCACGCTTAACTAATTTTTACAGCTCGTGGCTGAAATCCAAGTTTGCGCCAAGTCTCTGTGAGCCACCCGAAGCAAATAAAATCAGAAACTCATTCACACTTGCCAGTGAGCATTGTGACATCAAACGAATTGCAACTAAACTTCACGTCACACAATCTTAAGTTTTCGTTCATACGAACATTATACAAGCTTAACGATATTCACATTCACTCTTCAAAACTCACTAGTGAAATCTATTCCCATTCACTCACCAAATTCCTTACGCGGAAGTTAAACAAATTCCTGCTAACAAATCAACTTTATTTCTCAACATTCGAGAACATTGTATTGCACAAAACCATAAAATGTAGATAACTTCTTTGATCACAAAATTGCATTCAACTTTACAAACATTTACTATTTACATGAACAGTAAATTCTTAAATGTAAATTTTTCTCTTGCAATTAATTTACAGAATCTTCAATAACAGATTCTAACAAACATCTTTTCAAATCAAAACTCATTAACAAAATATAATATCTCACCAAACTTGAGTTCAAAATAAATTAAACTAACAAGATTTCACCTAAAAAATCCACTACATCTTTGTAAATATTTTCATTATGAAAATACATATAAAATTACTTGTTATTCAAATATTTGCCTTTTGTCTTTAATCACAAACGTTTCTTGCTGTTTTCTCTTGTTGTTTTTGCATTTTGCTTAACATATTCATCGATTAAAAAATTGTATGGATTGATTTGGGCTGTCAACACCATTAAATAAATGGTAACCACCAAACTTTCCACCACACAACTATATACCATAGTATAATTACTTTTACCTAGGCTTCTATTTACTAAATTGTAATGAAGTGTTTCATTCTAAAATTATTTATTTTCCAATCTAATATTCTAAATATGTTTCAATTTGAAATTTGAAGTAATTTTTATAAACCGTTTTTAATTCAATCCTAAAATTCGCTCTGCGTAGACATTTTATTCCTTTTCCACATTTTCACATCACACAATCTTCTTTTTCTGTATCTGAAGAAAAATTAAAATTTTCTACAAATAAATGGCTCAAGATGTTGTCCTTTGTATTTCTTCGTTGATGCCTTTTTTCAGCCAATGAAAATCTAAAGTCGCATAATTTGAAATAAAACTGTTACTCCTATCAAATGTTTGTGGTTCATATTTAAATGTGTTGCCTTTGCATTTAAATATGATGTTTGGTTGATAACTAAGTTCTCCAATCCTATAAAAAAATTAAAAAAACGCTGTAGATAATACAACTGATATCTAACTGAAAGAAAGAAATTTATTTTTCATCAAAATCACAAGTTTATTTTCAACTTGTCAGAATTTAGTGCTGCATATTTTTCTAGATGTTTTATCCGCTTTTTCATTCCGTCTGTGAATTTTAGTTTTGATATAAATGTACACGGCAAATTCAACCTCAGCATCGAATGAATACATTGATCATTCAACGTCACTTTCAGTTTCAGAAACAACCATGAGCCCTATGGGGTTTATTATTCAGTGCTATCACAACAAATTGGTCCTAAACACTTTTGAACAGGTCTATATGTACTACGAAATATTTCTTCAAATATCTATCTTCCCTATTACCAACGCTACGTACTAAAGAGTTTACTTATCAGCCAACAGTAAAATGGATATAATAGGGAATAAAACATTTCCTACTCTATGGATTGGTTGATTTGTTTTCTACTGTTTATCTACCCTCTGCAGATTATTTAAAGCCAGAAAATGTTTTTTGATTGTAAGAATTTTTTGAGATAATATAATCATTCCAGAAATTCAGGAATAATTTTCATTAGTAGGCGCTGTTTTAAAATTCCCAGCGCCATTTTTTAAATAGAGAAAACAGTAGAAAAATAAATCAAAACATAACACTGGTAATATTTGAATACACCTAAAAAAAAAGGACAAGAACTTTTTTATTTAATCATTTCACCCCAAGCAAGGAGGGAATGCCACTAGTGTGCAGGTGGTTACAGAGAGTGCATAAAAGAAATGACTGGGTATAGTGGAGATTGAGGAAAGGATAAAAGAAGGATTTAAGAAGACGTAAGACGGCGATTAACATTGCATTTAAATTTTTGAAGACTGTAGTTTTCAGGGAATTACGTAAATGGAAGGGATTTCCACGGGCGGGAAGTGCGAGAAAATAAAATACTGAAGTAGAAGTATTGATTAAATTTAACTATTTCGGCAGTAAAAGAGTGGAACCTAGATGGTAATCTAGTACTACGCTTAGATTCATGTAGTCGGGGTACCAGTGAAATTCAAATTTTAATCTGAAGATTCCTTGCGTTTCGACAAAGATAAACTGGCCTTTTCTTCTCGGTGGCGAAAATTCGAGAAAAACTGAGCTGAAAGCTTGACAAGTGACTGGATTGTTAACCTGTGTGCACACTTTCAGTCAACCAAATACCGAAGTCTGTTTGGTATGGCATTGATGGGTTTTCTTGATTTTGGTATCAAAAAGATAACAAATGAATTAACTTCTACCGTATATTTCCACGTATAAGACGACCTTTAAATCCCCAAAATCACCCTTAAAAATTAGAGATCGTCTTATACTACAATACTAAAAAAGAAACCTTAAATTCTGAGTGATGTTTGTCGATAGGCTAACCTCAGCCTCGATGTGATAATCAATAACGTACATGAAAATACTCACGTTATCAAATAAACTGATAATAAAAGTAATACAATCATTTCTATGGTATATATTACTGGCATAACTTTATAGTAAAGAATTCGAAGAATAATTTCATATCAACGAAATCAACTTCATGCAAGCCCAGCTGGGAAAATGTAAACATCGAGTTATGATTGTGTTATTCGAACTGAATAAAAAATATTGAAAGTGGAATGTACTATTACCGTATATTATCATACTGTTATTAGCGACATTATTGTAATTGTCGATGAAGTATAAATGAATGGCCATTAGTACACCAGACTGTTTGTAACTGTTTAGATACAGGAAAAGAAGAAGAACCAGTATTAGCAGGAGATCACATGAGGAAGCGTAAACAAGACAATGGTTTCTATTTTAGGGGACGTGAGTAGGAAAAACTTATAGAATCGATTTTGTTATTTCGCTTATTTTGAATTTCTAAGGATACAGTGACAATATTTTCAATAACATCATCTTTATATAAGCAGGTATAGAATAAATTCATGAAAAACTGCGATATTTTTTTTTGCTTCGTCTTATCTAAAGGTCGCCTTATATGCGAAAATATACGGTATTTCATCTCTCTTTAGAGACAAGTAATTTATTGAAGTTGGTCCCTACTGCAAGTAATTCGTACTTGATATCTTCAGTTCTCAAAGTGTATTGCGTGGAAACACTCCAAGAATTGTGCTTTCAGTGCAAAATTTTATGTGCATGCAGCGGTATGGGTATGGCCGCAAAAAAAAGGACTTGAAATAATGTCAGTTGATTGGATAATCATATCTATCAAAAGAGATGCGTGATAGTAATACTCGATTTTTTTTTGTTTTGTTATTATAAGAGCACAGAGTTGAAAAATAATAGTCGATACTCAAGTTTTGTGATATCAACGAACACTCGTTGCCACTTTGTAATGTCAACGGACACTCGTTGTCACTTTCGTAATACTCGTTGTAGTAGAGACTTTGTAATCGCAGATACAACTATAGTAACACCGTTGAACAATACTGGTATCAGACGCCTTCGAATAACATTCGCATTAATAGTACATGCTCGATAATACTAGCTCGAACAGTAATTACCCAATAGTGATTCGAATAGTAATCCGTATAGTGATCAGTATAAAGAAATAGTATAGTAAATAATATAGAAAATAGCGATCCGTATAGTAATAGAGGATAGAGCAGAAACAGTGATCAATTAGACGCCACGCTAATTCCCATAGATACATTTCCTTTGCCATCGCGTGATCTACTTATTCAAAATGGGATCACCTGTATTTGCTCTCTCGTGATCTGTGTTCAAACTCCAGTGTCGGTAGCGACACTTTATTCCTATATAACATCAAGTAGTTGCACAAAATATGGAGAAACCTTTTCGTTCATGTCCAGGGAAAACTATTCGTAGTCTCCACTCTTCACATATTTAAACTAAACTACCACTACATAAAGATTTGTGATTGTAGTAGTGTCATAAGCATTAACTTCCCCTCGATTTGAACTCTTTATTCACTTCTTTGCTGTACTGTATATACATATCCTCTTTTACTTGTATTTCTATGTATTAATATTTGCTCTTAGCCTTCGTCAAGGTACTTTTTAGTTCTCTTTCTTATTATAGTTTAGTAATTCACGAAGAGGCTAAGAGAAGACGAAGATACTGATGAGTATGTTCAGGGATTACAACTACTAGCTAAAGAATGCAGTTTCAAAACAGTTAACTCTGCTCAAAACCGAGACGACTTAATCAAGCCAGAGCTCTATAGCTAGCACAGAAAAACTCTGAATCATATTCACATCCGCTCTCACCAGCTGTGGGAGCCATGGCATCAGAAAACAAAGATTCATTTGTCGGTGATACGTGTGCCTTAACAGGCGCTAAATGTTATTTTTGTGGTGGATAATTCTGGAAGAGTTCAAATGGAGGGATGTTAATGCTTCAAACATTCTTTACAAGTAGAAACAAAATAAAACTATACTCCATGCACCAGTCAAATTGTCACTGGTTAGAAGGACATTAAAGTCAAGAAATGACATTACTATTGGATTTTCGGGACGACTTAACCAAGATTACTTGCTAATGCTTTACTTGCTATTTTGTTATATATCTGATTTCATTTTGGGAATTCTTCTGTTGATTCTTTTCACCTGTATCTAAAGTTGTAAACTTTTCTGTATTTACTTCAGGTATCATTAAGCTATTGGCTCTATCCGGAGGGACACTGATTGGCGGATTATTCACCTCAAAATTTAAACTATCAGCACGTGGGAGTCTCGCTATGATAACTATTGTTCATCTGATCACTGGCACGATCGATTGTTTTTATTTACTTGCTGGCTGTGAATTACCGCCTATTGTTGGTCCTACTTCAATACCATTCAGGTACTGTAAGCAATTTCACTAAGTAATTACTAAAATATCCATTTGGCGTGGTGGTGGGTAGACAGTTCCAAGTTCAGAGGGGAAAAAAACAGGGGGTAAAAAGATATACAAATTAATAGTGGGGGATACTGGAAATTTAAAGACTCAACTTTTAATATTTTTATGTCATGTGACATAACGATTCCCATTATTATCTTAGGGGCACCCCATGCACTGCAGTTATAGTTGGAGTAACGTGTCTATGGTAAGATAGCCTGACGGAGCCTATCCCACTTCAGGTTATGGAATTTCCGTTAATCTCTAGCCACCAAGAATAATGCATTTTTTCCGTTCAACCGTTCAACCACTTTTGAATTTTTGACGTAAATAATAAATACTTGTCTTTGTCATCATGTCTTGACACCTCAGCCCAAATCAAGCTTAGTGCCATGCCTTTCAGCGATTAGGTTTGTTTTAGTTTTTTTTTTCTTTTGAAATGTGTCTAGCGTATCGTATCTTCTTTAGTCGAAGCACGTGAGACCATTCCTAACATGTATAGATGAAAAAATATAATATTGGTGCAAAAATAATGTCGTTTTCTCACATATGTTACTATGTGAGAAAACGACATTATTTTTGCACCAACCTAATACACTAGTATATAGCCAAACATTACAAAATCTACCCCGAAACATAAACAACAACGAACCTAGTGATGAGGAGGCCAAGGAAGCTATAAAAAATTTTTTTAAATATAAAAGCATCCTTTTTGAAAGTAGTATCACCTTTCCTCGAATTTAAATCAAGTTTCTCAGTTCCATGAAGGAAATCTGAAACCAGAATCGCATTCCAAAGCATTGGTCTGTATCACTCGTTAACGCAGTATGGAAATATAAACTGTAGTCCTCAAAACTCTTAAACGTACAGAGGTATCTCAATTGAATCTATTATCATCAAAGTACTAATGAATATAGTATTATCTAGGTTTTAACCGTTCTATGAATGTCAACTTAAAGCAATTCAAGAAATTTTATGCCTATCGAATAGAAAATTCTCTACCTGCTACGTTGAAGTATATGACCATATCAATAGAGACTTCCTTGTCTAACCCATTAGAAACCGTCTTCCAATCTCTGATTCCACTTAATATCTAGATCTGGTACATGAACTATATCTATTTGTATGGACTCCTGTTCTCAGATAACTTCGTCAGATCTAGACTTCCATGTGGATGTCATGCCTGACACCCAACTCGATCAGAAAAGGTCTAAACTGTCAAAATCGGGCAAATGATTCTTAGAGAGAACCATCCTTCTTCTAAACTCATAAACGCAAGAGAATCACAAAAAACATTTAACAAATAATAGAGGTCACGTCACTTGAAAACTTTCAACAACAGCAACAACTAAAGTGGATAGCACATGTAATTCGAAAAGAAAATAATGACATAATCAAGATGTCGACTTTCCGCACTACTTCAAACAAAAGGTTAGGAAGGAAGCCACCATCAGTACTGGAAAAATGATAACAGTGGACTTGAGAAACCTATTTTCCTGAAAAAATATTTTACTACAAAGATTTTATAAATTTCAACCGACAGTAAATGAATGCCGAATGTTTCCTTATAAGAAAACGTCTAATATTACCATTAGTATTGAATCCTAAATTTAATGTTAACTCATTAATCAACTGCCCCGTCCATTCCCTACCTAATGACAAATACATACCTTGACCTCATTAAATTTAGAAATTAAATGTTCCTATTTCTAATTTTCATATGCACAGTATGTAATTTATAAAAATTCGGGACCCAGAGAGGAATTGGTCTCGCATACATCTCAATTGGAGAATGTAAGGACCCCATTCGGACCAAAGGCTGACATGGCTACTCCGCATACAATAGTAGACTTTAAATGACGAAATATTGGAGAGAAATAATATGTAATGTTAAATATGACTTTTATACTAAACTGTTTTTTTTTGTTTTTTTTTTAATAAATTCACCCCAAGAAAAGCGATAATGCCAAGGTCTATGACAGGCGACTATTGGAAGTGAACGAGAATGAAAAGATTTTAAAAGGAACCGTAAACGAAAGATCAACCGCTAAACATGGTCAAAACACTAGGGAGGAGTGTGAACCGGGCGATAGACGAACCTATCTACTCCTATTGAGATAAAAAAAAACAAAAAACAAAAAAACAAATAAGTATATAGTAAATAAAATTTCAGAGTTTAGGTGGGATTAAAATATTTATCATGTCTTGATTTCTATTTCTTAGGGAAACACTTCAAGTGGGGAAATGTAAATTGCCTTGTAATTCTAATGCATGAAACCTGATTAAACCAAGACAAAAGCACCACTTGTTACACGTCACATAGAATCAACTTATACTTACCTGGCTAGAGTGGGTTTATCATCCCTCAGTTGCGTCTCTCTCTTCGGACAGGATGCGACTCAGTTGTTGCTCCATCGGAGGGACAGAGACGTAACTGAGGAAAATAATACTGTGAGGTTCCCAGCCCTGAGGCACAGCTGCCCGAAGTTGCACCCCCTCTCATTGCACTAGACAGGTGGATTGGTGCTCACCACCGAGGACAGTGCAACCGACGGTTGCTGGGGCTCGGGGAATTTTTGTCCTTGGCCCGAGTGTACGCGCTCGGGTACCCCACAACAAACCTGACGTTGTGTCAGATCAGGTCTCAGTAGGAAGACAAACAGTTATGTGCCATGAGTGTTACACGCGTATGCGATCATGTATCTTTCGATACATGACTGACGAAGCAGGTTTTTTCCAGCAGTAGGTTGCCATTTCTTTCTGCAGTAGACTAGTTGCCATCCAAGGCCCTGTCTGTCTTGCTATTTACTCGTAGCTGGAGGGAGAAGAGGATTCATACCTTTCTTAAGGGTATTAGCACGTAATGAATGTAACGGATTCGACTGGAATTCGAACTCGGCTCTCCGATTCCTCAATCCGACAGTGGGAAGACGATGTAAATATCCGTAGAATCAACTTCGTTTTAGATTTCTGTATTAAGACAATAATGAGGCCAGATTATTTTTTGCCTTATGGTTTCTTTCTTTTTATTGGAATTCCTTTGTTCTATCGTATATGAAATCAATGTTTTATTTGTATTTTTTTTTTCTGCTTTGTCGCAATTGTAGAAATCCTGCTCCTGAAAAGTACATGATGCCCCAATGTGTCTCAACATGTTCCTGTGATGAACATAAATTCCTTCCAGTTTGTTTTAACAACACAATGACTTATTTCTCTCCTTGCTTTGCTGGATGTCAAGGCAAGAATGGATCGGTAAGCAAAGCATTTTCACATATTTTAATTTAGTTGTGTAGCGGATAGATAGATAGAAATTATCAGAAATAAAAAAAAAACTAATAAAGAATGAAAATCAGATTATTTCTCTCTGTGAAGAAACCTTTTCACGTATTCCAAAAATAATTTCGTCTTGTAGTATATGCATGCATACATACAAATAATAGCTGGCCACTTGTATTCAATGATACCCGTCTTCTAGGGCGGCTAGCCAATCCCTATTGCAGACGTTCGCTCAGGCATAATTGTGTTTGCTCAACACCCTCAGAGCCTACCTGTTGTTTATACTACAACTATGCTGATTAGACCTTAGTTACATACCTTAGTTCTGGGAGAGAGCGTGTTATCTAGCGTGATCAACAATTTGAACAAGGCCAGCACGCTCAAGACCTCGGCCACAATCACCTGTGGTAAAGTTATCGATGGCCCACAAGAGTTCCGTCTATCCAATTTCACTCACAGTGCTTGGGTCAACTCGTGGTATGATTTCCAGGCACTTTCCAAAGGTGCCGCACGCTGGGTTCGACCCCAATCCATCCTGATAAATCGACCATGGTGAAATTCGAACCCGGGTTTCATGGTCAGAAAGCGAAGGTTCTAACGCGCCCATACATACAAACAGGTACATACATACATAGTATTATCCCAGAATATGCTTCACACTCAATTTCACACCAGAGCAAGGATGCTAGGTGAAGGGGTTACGCGCAGCCACCCAATTCGTACGTGACCTCACAGCTGAATCTGCTTTAGCAAGCGTGGGAACGTGGTACATGACAGAAGCAGATATATAAACAACCAACCTAAAGAGGAATTGGTCTCGCATACATCTCAGATGCAGAATGTAAGGACCCCATTCGGACCAAAGGCTGACATGCCCTCTCCACATACAATGGTAGACGTTAACTGACGAAGTATTGGAGATAAATAACATGCAATGTTAAATATGAAAGATTCAAGACTCCTGTTATTCATTAATCTGCTGATATTATCGTTTAACTGAAACATCCATTTCTAATTCTATGCAGATAGATTAAAAATAACTTCGAGCGAATGAAGCCTGTAGGTGTTAGAGAGGACTATCCATCCTCGAACTTCCTGGACTAGAGTTAAAGAATCCCAAACACCTGTACAGGATAACAGTAACCACATCAGCTAAGTGCTTTCAGCAGCAGCAACAACTAAAATAGATGTCACATGTGCCTTGAAGATAAAATACTAAAATATCAAAATGACGTTCCACAGTACTTGAAAGAAAAGGTTAAGATGTTCATCAATACTGGAAAGAGCAATAACAGAAGAAGAGCTTTACCAAATAACAGAAACCACATCAGTTGAGGATTTTCTACAGGAGCAACACTAAAATGGATAGCACATGCAATTCGAAGAGTAAACAATAACATAATCAAGTTGTTGACTTTATGCACTCCTTCAAACAAAAGGTTAGTAAGAAGTTTACAGCTACGAATTAATCTCTATTAATTCGGTATACGTAAGGTTAAAAATGCATTTTTAAAGATGAAAAAGTTTTCCTGGAGCTTTCATCTTAACTTTAATTGAAAGCTAAAGGATTTAAAATTTACTATTTCCAGTAAGCAAAATACTCTGTGGTGTATTTCAAATAGAAATTATATTGATCTGAATCGATTTTTTTTCATTAAAATCGATCAAAACGGCCATTTTGTAAACAACAGTTAATTCACGCTTTTAAAAATATTGCAAAAATTAAATATATATTTCTGAAACTATTTAAAGAAAATTAGCAAATTTAAATTAAATTAATCTGATTTGAAACAAATATTACTTATAGCATAAAATGTTGTATACAAACATTTCTTAACTTCGGGGTTTTGTTTTTCTGGCGTGTTTATGATTTATTTACGTTCGTTTGACAGCTAAACGTGTTCATTAAGTATGGTGAAGCAGACGATAAAGTCTTTTTTTTTTTTCGTCGTAAGGGGGGGAAACACTTAAAACACCCGATCTTTAAATGCTAGATTTATCGATTTGTACAGCCATACTTCTGCACGTAATCACACATACAAAAATACAAAAACAAATCGAAATTCTTTTAAAAATATTCGAGGTCGTCAGATTGTAATAAGCTTTACAATATAAGATTAGTAAATATAGTTTTACTTAATAACAATATACCTAAGAATTATCTCATTGAAAATGAATTTTAAAAAAGTTAAATTCTTTATAAATAATCAAATTAAAATTGTAAAAAAATGAAAAGAAATCTTGTAAAAATTCATTTTTCGTCGAATTTTTTTTTTCTTCAGATAATATTGTCTTTAATATATATTCATAAAAGCAATTAAAAGCTTCTCTAATTAAATAATCTTATTGCGCCTTTTATTATCGATTCAGAGCAGATTTTCGGCAACAAAAATTCGGTGATTTAGATTCTTCAAAGAATTCTGCTTTTAACTAATAAAGTCACTAAAAATTCGATGAATTTCTCAAGTTTTCATAAAATTATATATGGGGAGAAACACATGTAAAAATATTTCTACCAAGATTTTTAAAAAAAATGTTCAAAAATAATTTCATTCATTTGTGAATAAATTCTGAAAATTTCATTAATATCCGATAATTATTTGATTTTTGCAAGAATTTCCAAATTAATGTGTCAAGCACCGCAAAAAAAAAAGAGGCGAAAATTTGCTCTGCTAAAAGTTAGTACAACCGCTGAGATAAGAAAAACAAGTTTTTTAATCAAAATGTCCAATAATCTACAAAGGAATAACAAAATTAATTATTCAAAAAATACTTTGATTCTTACTCTTAATAACGATTTTGGCGATAAAACTATGTTTTCATTACCGTTGGCGCACGTTTTCATCATGGTATGCTGAATTTTTAGAGTTTTTGAGGAGGTACCTATATAAATACTCAGAGGGAAGGCAAGAGAGAGTAGGAGGGGTCCATCATTTTCAGTTAAAGGAGGCGTGTTCCTCTGTAAAAATCTCAATTCAAAATTTTAACTTCTGTGATGATATTTTTTAGTTTATAGAAATTGGTAGTGTTCACACACACGCACACATACTCATATATATATATATATATATATATATATATATATATATATATATATATAAATTTAAATTTAAATTTGCGTTTTTTATTTACTTAAAATATAAAATTGTAAATTCAAACTTTTGATTCAAAGTCTTATTATATAGCGTTTATGAAAGAGAATTTACTAAAGTCAATTTTTGTGGATTCTTATTTACATAGTGGTTCCCGATTTTATCAAAGTCTAACTGAATGTCTTCGTAAGCATACAAAATAACAACCTCGTTAAATCTGTCTTCCTTCATTATAGCTTACCTTATCTACTTTGCAACAAAAAATATTTTCTCAGAAATTTTAGGGGAGTGGAACAGGATTTAAGAGAAATAACAAAAAGATAAAATAAGGGTTACAAAGTACAGATAATAACGATTGACTCAAAATAAAGCTTCGAAATATCCAGTCTAAATGGTGTCACATAATAAAACCGACATTTTTGTAAGCAACACCAGATCAACTTTCTAAGAATATTTTAATTAGTTTTGTAAACGAAGCCTTCACGAAATTCAAACTAGTTTTGAATGAA
The DNA here is from genome assembly GCA_963932145.1 of Acanthosepion lycidas. Lineage (NCBI taxonomy): Eukaryota > Metazoa > Mollusca > Cephalopoda > Sepiida > Sepiidae > Acanthosepion > Acanthosepion lycidas. The sequence continues at coordinate 43,922,471 of OZ010581.1, read as the reverse complement.
TAAAAACCTTGTTCATGAAACTTGTTCATTTTTTTCCCTGTAATACTTCATCAATCACTCACGTCGAATGGTATCCTAAATGCTGAAAAAGTATAGAAAATTCCGAGTGGACATTTTCTATACGCTCTTTTCTGAAAGCGACAATATATTCGGTATAGGTCAGAGGAATTTCTTATCCACCTGCAAATATATCTTCTGGTGGAAAAATGAACCAATGATCAAGCTCTACCAGGAGGGAGTTAATATTTATGTTCGCGCACACCTTGTGTGGTGTGCACAACTCGTGTAGAAACTACAAGTAAACCTAAAACACCCGATTGCCAGTATTGTTTATTTCCGCCAAGAACAATATACACGTTTCTTTCGGAGCAGAAATATCCTGAAACATTGATTTTATTATGAGACACTATTCACTTTCTCCCATGTCGTTTTCTGACGAGATTTATTTTGCAATAATTGTGACACAAGGCCAAGGGGGTTGATGAGGCTGGTCATCACTGCTACCCTATACCTAGATAATCCGATTCTCGACCCATTCACTTGTTACAATTTACCACATTCACCAAAAGAACATGTCCGTCATCAATCAATCCTCCATTCACATACACTCAGGGAGGAACTACAAAAACGCACCCCATGACATGTTTTGTGCTGGTGAGACGGAAAAGTACTAGGAAGAGGAAAAAGGTCAAACAATTATGTCTAATCACCAATTATCACCAAAAAGAAGAGGTATTGAACAAAATTTCATGTGAAAATTAGTTCAGGGGGAGGTGTTGTAATGGAATGTCTCACACTCCCTATCGCTTATGCGGACTGATTATATCAGTAGCTATATATAGTGAGCACAGAATATACCTCGGCAGTGTCGACTGGGGTGGTAGACAGATACCCAACCCTGTTTTTACGGGGTCTACGGTTTTGACGCCGCATAAAAACGGCCTTGTGCCAAATCCTACCACGTGCAGGGGGTGTGGATTGGTAAGTATCTTGGCTTCGGCAATTAGATTTGTCTCCAGTTAAGCTAGACGAACTCTTTGCCTTCGGGCGGAGAGGAACCCAGACGAGGCTGTGCCGAAGGGCAGAGTCTTGTCTGGGGTGGTAGACAGCTACCCGACTCCGTTTTTACGAGGTCTTCGGGGAATTTTTGCCCGAGCACACGGGTTCGGTTTTAACACCGTATTAAAAACGGCTTTGTACCACATCCTGCCTCACGGGGAGGTGGGGTAAATAATTTGTCTCCAGCTGAGCTGGTCGAACTTTCTGCCTTCGGGCGGAGAGGAGCCATGACGGGGCTGTGCCGAGGGGCGGTGTTTAGTCTACGGTGGTGAACAGCTACCCGACTCTGTTTTTACGGGGTCTACGGGGAATTATTGCCCGAGACCACAGGCTTGGTTTTAACCCCGCATTAAAAATAGACTTGTGCCACATCCTGCCTCGCGGGGAGGTGAGGTAAATAACCTTGCTTCGGCAATTAGTTGAAGATTCGTCTCCAACTAAGCTAGTCAAACTCTCTTCCCTCGGGCAGAGAGGAAGCCAGACGAGGCTATGCCGAAGAGCAAAGCCTCGTCTGGGGGTTGTAGACAGCTACCCGACCCCTTTTTTCCGGGGTCTACTGGGGAATTTTCGCGGGTACACCGGCGCGGTTTTAACCCCGCATTAAAAACGGCTTTGTGCCACATCCTGTCTCCCGGGGAAGTAAGGTAAATATCCTTGTTTCGGCTTGGAGATTCGTCTCCAGTTATGCTGGTCGAACTCTTTGGCTACGAACAGGGAGGAACCTAGATGAGGCTATACCGAAGGGTGGTAGACAGCTACCTGACCCCGTTTTTTACGGTGACTACCGGTAATTTTTTGGTTCGATTTTGCCCCGCATTACAAACGGCCTTGTGCCACATCCTGCCTCGCGGTGTGGTGAGGTAAATAACCTTGCATTGGCAATTAGTTGAAGATTTGTCTCCAGTTGTGCTGGTCGAACTCTCTGCCTTCGGGCAGAGAGAAATCCAGACGAGGCTATGCCGAAGGGTGGGAGACAGCTACCCGATCTCGTTTTTTACGGGGTCTACGGGTAATTTTTGCCCGAGCCTACGGCCTCGGATACCCCACGTTAAATTCAGCCTTGTACTACATCTGACCGCATGGGGCGATTGGAAAATATCCTTGCTTCGGCAATTGGAGATTCGTTCTCCAGGTGTGGTCGTCGAAATCTCTGCTTTCGGGCGGAGAGGAACCCAGACGAGGCTATGCCGAAGGGCAGAGTCTTGTCTGGGGGTGGTAGACAGCTACCCGACTCCATTTTTACGGTGTCTACGGGGAATTTTTGCCCGTGACTATGGGCTCGGTTTTGATTCCGCATTAAAAACGGCCTTGTACCACATCCTGCCACGCGGAGACGGAAGTGGGGTAAGGTAGTTATCCTTGCTTCGAGAATTACTAGCCTGCCACTCGATTCCCTGTCTTTCAGTAGTGTATTCTCTTTTACAAAAGACCTCTCTTCTTTCATCTACGCACGTTGCTGTTCCTTCACTTCAGTACTACCTTTGTCTGTTTGTAACCCTCTTTAAGGATACATGAAAATTTGAAAATTCCATGATTTTATTTTTTCATAAAAATTTACAAATGATGACATGGGGTTAGATGATCAAAAATCAAACGAAAATATAAAACAAACAAAAGAAATAAAACTGACGTCAGTCTGACCCGTCTACCCCTCAAAAAAGAGAGGTTGCTGTATTCTGTCTCTTAGAAAAAATCAAGAGGCCACGCTAAGGGGGAGGGAAGAAGAGAGAAAATGAATACGTTTTCTGACAATAGCTAACTTCAGAATGTTGATCTTGAAAAATACTTCAGATTATTTTTAATTTGGAAAACAGTTTTTTATTTTATTTCGGATTCTTCGATTTAAGTTCCTATTATTAGAAATAACCTTAAAAATATTTTATTTCGGATTCTTGTATTTAAATACGTATTATTACAAATAACCTTAATAAAATATCCGATGGTGTGATTTATCTGACCTGTGTTTATTTCTAATAATTTATTTTTCATCCAAGACATACACAGAATGCACGTGTTTACCGGGCGGATCAACAACAGTAACCATCGGATTCTGTGACAGTGGCTGCAATTCACTGTATTATTACATAGCAATCGCTATAGCAAATGCCTTTATTGGAACAATGCTCATCGTCCCTTCATATATAGCTAATCTAAGGTAAGTTAATTTCATCAGAATTAGATTTGAGTGTGATTTTGGTAAATAAAGCCTCTATTTACTCAGTTACTACTACCGAAATGGATCATATATATATATATATGTGTGTGTGTGTGTGTGTGTGTGTGTGTGGTTACACTTTGTTCGGGAAGGAAAATAGACAATGACAATGTAAAATTGTTTGAGAGAAAACAGTTTATTTTGATATTTACATAACTTGAATGTGACAATAATTTTTTTTCGTGTAGCGGATCAGGTACACATTAGCAGATATGGAAAAAAAAGAAGTAGATTACAGTCTTACTTGGTAGTCTACTTTGTCGTGTATTGCGTCAGTGATTTTGCCTCGGTCATATCAAGCAAGAGAAGGATAGAATATACGTGCTGTCATTCTGACAAATGTTTCCAATTGGCAAGGTAACTTACATTTTGCGCCTCTTGTCAGACAGTCACGTGACGCATTTCATACCCTGTGACATACGCGTATGCAATAACGAAATGAATTTATAAAATTACCATTAAAAATAAAATAAAAAGCATGAATAAATAATAACAATTTTAAGCAAAATAATATAAGAAAAATGTTAGTGCTGCATTGTCAAATATATATTGGGTGACCTTGATAATATCTGGTCGTCAAAAACAAATAATTACCCAAATATTTATAAAATAAAATAGTTACATGTTACATGCCTTCTCTCCGCCCCTAAAAAGGAAAGCTAGTATATGTTACAAAATTTGTTGTTACTCACAAAACAGATATGTCATCTTATAAGAGACTAACTACTTACGATTCCTGTGGCACCTCTTTCTCTATTTCCATTTACAAAAAGTCTGTTCTCTCCGTCAAAAGGTGCTCCGATGATTAGCCGTTGAGGTTCACATGACCGGCTAAGTGCAATGCATACTAATTGGTGAGAAAGGAAACTTAACACTATCAATAAAGAAGTAATAAAAACATGCGGTTCGTTCTGTTCTTAGATATCTGAATCCCTGTTAATTCAAAGTGCGTATATGTCGAAGGCTTTACTGCAATGTTGTTCATCCTAGAGCAATGGTTCTCAACCCTTTTCTAATCACAACACTGTTTATTCCACTCTTACTGGGAAATGACTGCAAAACACTTTCCCCTTCACTTTTATAGGCAGAAGCACAAAAATGCATGATGGGATTTTTTCCTGGGCAATAAAATAGGCCAGTTCGCGGTTTCATCTGTCGCAGTCTCGGTCTTTCCTGTCTTTAAGTCAAAACGCTACGTTCGCTTGTCCGAGCTTGTTTTTGTGTGTCCACGCCAAAACTTAGTTTATGGACCTTTTTCCATATTACTGTTGCTTTGCCTTATTACTGTTAATTTGCCTTGCATATATTGTTTGCTTACTTTATATTATTTTTTTACCCTGTTCTTTTATTTTTATTTTCTTTTTTCTTGTTATTGCAAACTTTGTCGATTCTGTTTGTTCGACAGTTTTGTTACTTATTTTGCATTTGACCATGGTTACTCACTCAACAGGTTATGAGCCTAGGAATAGACTCTATTTCAATAGTGACGAATCAAAATAAGATCTATGGAAGATAAAATATTTCGGATACATGCGAATCCAAAAATTTCACGGCCCAATCTTGGCACTATTTGATCATACCAATGACGAAGAGTACTGTGAAAAGAATGCAAACGAGTTTGCCGAATTAATCCAATTTCTCGATAATCAAAGTTTGTCTCTTATTATAAGAGAAGTCTCTGACGATGGCAGAAAAGCGCTGCAAATTTTAAGAGAGCACTATTTATCAAAAGAAAAATCCCAAAGAATTTCCTTGTATATGGAATTAACCTCCCTACTGAAAGCAAGTGTCGAAACTATTATTGACTAGCAGTAGAGCCCGGCGTTGCCCGGGGATGTAACAGTAAGAGATAGATCAAGTATCGACCATCATAAAGACTGAAAAATAAAATAATTGACAAAGATTATTCTTTAAGGTTGACGGACACGCATGTCTTAATTAGGTTTTTTCTTTTTTTTTTTTTTTACGAATTGGTCAAACTCAAACAAAAACATTGTTTTCAATCGTTATGAGTCTACCGATTGAACAGAATTTTATTATAAACAATTGTCTTGTAAATGGAATTTTTAAAGCATTCTGAATGTAAAAATAAAGAAAAAAGTGTGCAAGACAATAAGAAACACTACCTGCCAAAAAAAAAGTGAAGTTTTGTTGAAATCGGTTGAAAAATGTAGGAAATCCGATCCCATATATAAACGAACACACACACACACACACACAAACAACCTGGGTTTTATAATAAGTATAACTTGATATGAGTTGTCCCCCTTCTATTCCCGTGATGCCTCTTAATCGTGTTTTCAAATTGATTTCGTGCAAAAACAATTGTGTTTTTCCAATTTTTGGCGCTGCCAGAACCACCGCAAGGTAATTTTACGTAGTCCTGTGAAGTTTTGTTGAAATCGGTTGAAAAATGTAAGAAATCCGATCCAATATATAAACGTACAGACACACACACACACACACACACACACACACATACATACACACACACACACACACAAAATCTGCGTTTTATAATAAGTAAGATTATATTATTAGGGTTGAAACGCTGCAACTTTATTAAAGACATCCGGAGAGGATTGGCGATGGTCTACTAATAGTTATGGTTCTAAAAGGCTTCCCGTCTGAATCTAAACTATTTACAACTTTTATTACTTAAAAAGAAAAGACACTAACGTTTAAGTGAATAAGAATGTTCTGACACTGCCCAATGTTAGAAAATATTGAACAATTTCATTTGCTTTCAAAAGTTCAAATAATTATCGTTATATTTCTGTATTATTCATATTATTTACATTCAGGCTAACGTGCTCCTCTTTGTTGTTATCACAATCTTCGGTCGTTGTGCTCTTCGGCTTTCTTTAGATCTGTCGATTCGAATAACTAGAGAATGTTTAGCTGAACCCTTTTATTTAATGCACGTTCTTGTTCCGCTGTCCATTTCTAGGTATGTTCTTTTTAATATTGCTCCGTTATTGCTCGATCTGTTTCACTGAGTCTACCCTGCCCAGGGATTGAACTCGGAATTATTATGCCACCAAAATCAGATACCCGTAGACATAAACAGCAGAATGAGAATAATATATCCCTGTAGATTAAATAAAGAGTTCAGTTCGACGTTCGGTGAAGTTTATCCGAAACGACAGGCACCTGATGAAGGTTGGAGGCACAGTGATTGAAACGTTGTGATCATATGATCATAACAAGAAAGATGAGGACATTAGTCCGAGTGTAAATAATAATAATTCCTCATCCCAGAAATTCAAACAGTAAGTCATATTTTTTTTATATTTTCGCTTTTAGACATCCCCACCTCTGGTCTGTGTTGGGTTATCACTTTTCATTAGTACGAAGAGAAATGTAGCATGTGTCTCACTCCATATCATGTCAGAATAGACTTTGTACTCAGTCTCACACTAGACAAATTAGGGAAGTCAAGTGTTGAGTTGAACTGAGATGACATCCTATCCAGGGATGGAGATTCGAGATTCACCCAGTGCCAGCGGCGACCTCGACAGGCGAACACATGTCGGTCCAGCTGCACCTGGGATACACGCGTGAGAAAGAGCTGCATAACAGATATATATATATATATATATATATATATATATATATATATATATATATATATAAGCACCCGGCCTAGCTGTATATGAGGAGAGGCTCTCAGACATCACAGACGTTTCCGATGTGAAGCCAGGGGCTACTCACACACACTGGCCGACATTAATTAGCAAAGCACAGGATTAATAAACCGTAATGTTAAATAGCAGAGATTAAGTCTCGTGTTCTCATTGGTCAAGACGAAATTATACAAAAAAAAATGCTTAATATCAATAATCTGCTTCATATATATTTCTAATGATGTAAAAGATTTAAAGCTGACGGCACCTGGTATTTCCAAACAGTCACCCATATAAATACTGATCAAGTTCGATGTTGCTTAACTTCAGTGATCAACAGGATCCGGTATGTTTAACATGACGTGTCATAAGCAAGTAATGGTACAAACATTCCTCTTATACGGGTTAAGCAGTTTGAGATTAAGAAAATCACCTGCAAAAAAAAGATGGTTAACAAGCTTGTCTCGCTTGATTAATTACAATTAAATAGTGAGTTCAATCCTCACTGGGTGCTCCATAGTTCCGGCCTTGTGCCACATCTAATGTCTGCTGAGTAAATCGCTATACACCTGCCCAGTGTAGAAATATATGGGAACCTATCAAAGATTACGGAGACAATCTGGGAAAGGCGAGTGCAGTTTAGTGGACATTTTTGGAGAGGTAAACAAGAAGTGGAAATCCAGATTATAGGAAAAGATCAAGACATCGACCAGTAAGAAGGTTCATCGATCAAATCATAGATGACTCCAGAAATAGAAAGGAACAACTGGGTAGACAGAAAAGTAAGGTTAACTTAATTAGCCTTTATTTCATTCATATATATTCAATCTCCCGAATCGTCCCCAAGGATAGATCACATAGACACTGGTGTAGCTAGAGAGTATTCCGCTCGGTGCAGTGTTAAATAATAGTTTCAGACTATTATTTTTTAGTGGCAGTGTTCAAACCTTCTGAGGCTGACATTTAAGGTCAGATGGTAGACAAAATAAGGATGTTGATTTTGACTGGCTGAGCCGAACGTGGGAATGTTAGAGTCAGAAAGTGTTTTCGTGGAGTTAAGTTTTTACACGTCATATACATTAGACGTTGTTATTTCGTGTCTCAGGGAACTTGCTCCCCAGAGGGGGTGATAGAGCGACCCCAACGGCTAGTTAAAAATGTATACGTCGATGTTTTAACGAAATAGATAAGTTTTAAAATCCCTTTTCTTGAAGTTCTCATTTCACCTCCGAAAAAACTAATTAGCGATCACCTGGACGAGAAAAGAATGAAAAGAGATGAAGATAACTCCCACAAAAATACAACATATTGCACAGTAATTCCCTCTTATATATATATATATATATATATATATATATATATATATATATATATATATATATTAGCTCTTAACAGGTTCAAAAGTCGAAAAATAGACCAACACATACCTCAAACGAACTCCTGTTAAGAAAAATAACTGAAATTAATATGATAACAACCAAGATGTGTCTCTAATACACAATGAGGCTGAAGCTCTAAAAGAACGCATCCTGGATCCGTTAACATATTTCACATTTCAACAATGATAAAACAGCCCTGACTGCATCACTGGGTTATATTTATTGTTCGGCCAAGATAATAATCGCTTAAATGCATACGCCGTAGTTTAAATTAGTCGAAATCGAAAAGGTCCTTCCACTGTGAATATTGTCCTGACATTAAAACCACTTTTATTTCAATACAGCCTGTACAGGTTCATACAGCAAACACAAAAGTGCCCCCACCCACTAAAAGTGTTGTCCAGAATGAGCCACCTCCATTTAAATACTCTACTGCTTATAAATATATATAACATGTATGATTAACTTCCACGTATTAAATATACATTTTTAAACATTTAATAATAATTTGATCTGACCACCATTCAATAGATTCAATCTTCAATGAGGCCGCAGATAATCTCTGGTTATTTATATACCGGGAATGTTCAACGCAGTTCTAAAACAATCCAAAATGTAAACCTTATCTATCGAACAAGCGCCGTCTAGTGTTGAAATTGTGAACTTCAACACTAGATGAACATTTATATCTGATATGCAAGTTAGATGTTGTTCTTATCATTGTGATCATGAATCAAAATATTAAATTGGAAGTGCCTGGAATTATTTAATTTTTTTTTTTTTTAAATCCCGCAAAGATAATAAGCGAGAGAGATGGAGAGAAAGCGAGAGACAAAGTATAAGAGAAAGGATGTAAAGAGAGTAGAGAGGAAGCGAGAGAGAAAGAATGAAAATAGAAAAAGAGAGTGTGTAGAGACAAGCGAGAGAGTAGAATGAGCGAAACAGAGGGAGAGAGAGAGAGTAGGGAGAAAGAGAAAGGGTAGAGAGATAGAGTAGAGAAAAAGAGAGAAAGAGAAAGATAGAGTAGAGAGAGAGTGAGAGTAGAATAAAAAGAAAACCGAGAGTTAACCGAGGCGACTTTGGCAGGCGTGATGCACACTTTGAGAATAATTACAAATCAACTATTTCAAACGAATATGTATTTTTATTATTATTTGAAAATACCTTATTTTGACTTTTTAAAAATATCATTGTCTCTCCATTTTTTAATCCGACAGGAAAAATGAATGCACAGGTATATACAAACAGAAGCTTTTAATTTTTGTCGAAATTATAAATTCTTCTCTCTCTTCTTTATCCCCCTCCCTTTCTCTCTCTCTCTAAATTCTATCTCTCTCTCTCTCTCTCTCCTTTTTTTTTCTACACTGTATCTCTATTCTACTCTCTAACTCTTTCTCTCTACTCTCTCTCTCTCACTTTCCAAATATTCACTCTCTCACTTTCTAGATATTCACTCTCTCTTTTCTATCTTTCTCTCTCTATAGCTCTTTCTACTCTTCCGTTTCTTACTTTTCATTCTCATTATTTTTCTCTCACCTTCTCTTTTTCTCTACACTCTTTCTCCCCCCCTCTCTCTCTCTCTTCACTCTCTCACTCTCTCTCTCTCTCTCTTCACTCTCTCTCTCTCTCTTCTGCTCTTTCTACTGTCTCGTTTCGTTCTACTTTCTCGCTCTCTCTTTTCATTTTCATTCTTTCTCTCTCACTTTTCTCTTCTCATTCTCTCTCTCCCTCACTCTCTCTCTCTCTCTCTCTCTCTCTCTCTCTCATTCGTTCTCTAATTTTTCTATTCTTTTTTTTTTCTTTTATAGAATTGCAGGAGATGAAGACAAGAGCTTAGCGGTTGGCATGTCCACATTTTTTACTTCCTTAGTAGGTAAGTAAGCCTTTTTCTCAGATGAGATTAAAACATCCATTAGAACAAATGACTATGATCATAAATTAGAAAGACATCCGTCCCTGTCTTGATAGTAAATCGGATCAGTTCGATAAGGTCAAATAAGGTCAAATTAGCAGCTGATGGCCAAATCTACCTTCAATCTGTTGTTAACTGGAGCAGAGTATGGCGTGTTAATTTTACCACCTCCAAACAAAACTGCTCTCCTTTAATCATTTGAGAGACGCCTCTGGCTTCCATCAGCATGGCTGATGCTAACCTCTAGGAAAGGGATTCATTGCGCCTTCTCTGGCTAATGTTCTTGGCTGACATGAAATGGAAATACTACATTGAATCCATTATAGTTCAACCGCTAAGAAAGTTGGTTCATTGTGTCATGCGAAACAATTTTTCTCTTCAGAATCTATCTTACTTCTCTATGTCTACCATTCGTCCATGCTTAGAATATTGCTGCCCCATATGATCTGCTATTTATCTAGTGCTCTTGATAAAATCCAAAGAAGAATCAGCAATATTATTGGTCCTGATCTGGCGTTTTGGCTTCAATCACTTTCCCACCGCCTTAAGTTTACCTCCTTGTGCCTTTTCTATAAATACTTTCATGATAATTGTCCGGATGAGCTCTTCGCTATGGTACCTAGAGTTTTTGAATTTAAGTGCAGTACTAAACTGACAATGAGGTCTCATCAATATACAGTTGAGTTGGCTAGATATAACCGTAAATTCTATGCTAACAGTTTCTTTTCTCGCTTGTGGAACCCCCTTTTGGCCTAATGCTTGCCAGCCAACTTTAATCTTCAAAAATTTCGATTCAATGTCAATTGCATCTAAATTGCATCTACTGTCCTCCTGATTACTCTTCTTTTGTTCTCGCTCTTTAGTAATCTTTCTGTTTTCTAAATCTTCCACCCCCTTACGTCTTAGCGGCTTTACTGTCTTGCTAGGATTCTAGGTTTACAAAGCTAATTTATATTTAATTTATACGACAATTCAAAGAACTGCATGCGTAACTGTACATTCTGATCCCCAACTCACGTGACTGGGTCTTTAATACTGACAAAGCCAGACAGCTGAATGTATTGGTTTAAATACACTCCTTGTATTTACCTTTTCAATTAAAAATGGTATTCTTCATCTGTGATATAAAATATATTATTTAATACTTTCAATAATCGTAACAACTTATCTAGTACCGATATGGCAATTGCATTAAAATACTTGTAATATTCATTACACTTTTTTAAATGAACTTTTTTATTATATAATTTCTCATTGTCTAAAAACAATAACAGCCATTGTAATTGAATTCTTCGAATAACGGTTGAGAGAAAAACGAAACCCGCCTCTCTGATTGGCCAAAACACCAATAGTCAAAAATTAAAGAAATCCCAATTGGTCAAAATTCATACACAGAATTAAATAAAAGGGTTGACTTTGAGTAGGCACCAATATTGATACAAATTATGTGGAAGCTATGCCAGAATGCTGGTCTACAAATGATCGCTCTCGACTGATGTCATGAAGATACACATTTAAATGTTTTAGTATAAATGTAAAATGTAAAACAAATCTCTAAATTATTATTTGTATTCGTAGATTTACACTATAAATATAACAGGTTTTTCTCTTGCATTTATTTATTTTATCTATATTGGCCAATACCGTTTTCTTTCCTACTGAATTATAATAATATCATCCGTGTGCACTTCAAGTAAAACAATATGAACGAATCCCTCTTTATATTTTGTTCTAATTTTGACTATCGCTGAAACGAACAGACGCTAAGCGATTAATAGAATTAATGGAAATAATTGTAATAAATCCCTAACTTTTCGTATCATCCATCAGGACTTGTACAAATGTTTTAAAAACATATTCTGGCTGCAGATAATGCCAAACTGATCAAGTTTAATTTTTTAAAAAGTAATTTTATATTTTGTTTATTTCAATATTTTTAGAAAATAGGCCGTGGACGATTCATACATTATGATCGAAAAAAAAAAACATAATACTTATTTCTCGAGTATAATACACACCCTAACTTTTAGGCTTAAAAACTAAGGAATCAAATGCGTATTATAGACGGATAATTAAATTGTGATCCTTTTTTATTTATTTCAAAATGACATTTTAAGAATATTTGACTGTACGGATTTTTATTTTTATTTTATTATCTAATTTGATGTTTCTTGGGGAATTGTTATCCATGTAACAGTCATTGGTGGCTTCTCTGTGCTACAGACATTCTTCAAGTTCATTTTTAGTGATTCTTTAAGCTTATTTTCAGCCGTGTCACCATTATGTCTTCAGCTCCTTCAACGACTTGAATAGTAGTGTTTCTGCTTTTGCATGCTAATCAACCAATTCCCGTACATTTTCTGTATCCACCCCAAAACTAAGCTGCAAGCATCAACTAAGCCCGCTGTCAGGATTGGAAGGACAATCAC
>OZ010581.1:43619851-43904851 GCA_963932145.1 Acanthosepion lycidas | reverse complement strand
AGAGTAAAAATAAAAAGTATTTAGTCTTCGCTGTTAAAAATGGAAAAGGAAAAACATAAATTTTCTTAAATGATATTTACTCTGAAGTCCTGTAAAATTAAATTTAATAAAAGAAATCATTAAACCGCGAAGTAGGGTTTTTGTGAAAGTGTTGGGGGGGACGTGCAGAATTTATTAATTATGCTTGAAAGAATCCGAAGGAATTTGTGTAGGTTGCGTGACTTTCTGCATCCACAACAAATAAATAAACGAAATTTAAAATACGATTAAGAACAAGACATATTCAATTAGAGACTAATAAAACATTTATATAAAATTCAAAACAATATACAAGCAGGATAATTGGTATATGTTATGTTGGCAAAAATGTGTATGATGTTTTAGGTTTCAGAATGTCTCTCTTTGTAATCGTTCGTTCATTTCCAGTCCGTTTTAGATTTGTGTTGGTATTAGAATTGTCAATATTAAGTGTCTTTTTAGAAGGAGTTCTTAAGGAGTGATCTACCTGTGACTGTAATGTTTTTAAGGTCGTTCGCACATGGATGTTTACTTAATAGGTAGTAAATATAATTCACTTTGGATAAGCAATGTTCGGGAATCGATGTTCACAGAGTTGGTTGATTTTAAATTGTGAGTGAGTCAGCGTTGATGTACTTTTGCCCAGTAAAATCGTGATTTCGAGTGACGTGGAGTATGTTGACAATTTCTCTGTGGGAGTTCGTTACTGACTGCTTGGGTCAGTCGACGTTTTCTTTTATAAGTTCTGAAAGTCCGAAATCGGCTCACGGAGTTTTGGCGCAATTTCGCTTTTGCACGTGAACTTTCAGATTATTGTGTCATTAACCAATGAGATTGGTTGATTCGCCTAGTACGTTTTTTATTGGTTGAAGTTTTCCGTACGTAGGCGTAAGATATAGACTGTTCAGTTGCTACTACTAGTAGACTACGAGTACTTATACCTCACCTAACTCCATAATACTAAAATATTAAATGCAAACAAGGAGATTGTGTATATACCATCAAATACGATGTTCTGTTCGTGCTACGACGTCCGGGAGTCGAGCCATTATAAAAATTGCCTGTGGGTAGGCGGTGTTTTAGATTCAGTGAGTGATACTCTAGCGCCTATGAAAAAGGCGATTACTAGTAAAAAAAAAAAAAAAAAAAAAGAAAAGTAGGGAGGAGCACTATGATTTAGTTAATGAAAGACAGTTCAGTTAGGAACTTGGACATAGGTCTGTAACGTGGTAGGTAATGTTGGGTGTTAATGTATTATTTTGCCCATTGTTATTATTTGTTGATTGTAATGGGGTTGATATTAATGACAGAAATTAGAATGCATAAACGTACAATGATAACAATAATAAAAAGTTGAGACACGTGTTGACATAAATAGCAAGAATTTGTATTTTCTTTTAGTGATGGGAATTACAGAATAATGGTATGGTGTATGTAAAAATGTTCTCAGTTTCTCTTTTGTTTAAAAGTCAATGCTTACTTGGTTTGGTTCTGAGAATTTCGTTTGTGATTATGCGTTTGAAATTGTCTGTTTTCGATCTTCCCAGAGTCGTGTGTTTCTGTACTGCTCCTTTTCTATTGGTCTACTCTACTACTGAATACTGCTACGGATACTCTAGTCTACACTACTGTACTCTACTCTCTTGTGATGGAAGGGTTGTTTTTATAATGAAGAGGGTAGGATGATGAAATATCCTTCTTTTCTATCATCACTGATGACATGGTTATTTTTAGAATGATGAAATATCATCATTCTGGACCATAACAGGTCAAATCATGATAAAGTCTTAAATCTGTGTTAAGCTAGGGGACTAATGTTTACAGGTCTACACGAAAACTGTAGTTGAATCTTTACTTAAAAATGGAAGGCTGGGAGAAAAAATAGATCCTACATGAAAACAAAGAAAGCGAGAACGAGAAGTCCATGTGAATGACTCCAGAAATAGTTACACTGAAGAAAATAGAATAAGCGCTCTACCAAAAAAAAAAAAAAAAAAAAAAAAAAAAAGAAAGAAAGAAAGAAAATAAACCCATGAAGAGTCAAAGATTTCATGTGCTGCATAGCCTTGAAATGAAAGGTTTTGCTGCGAAAACATCAAGGATAAACTGATTTCTACTCTTGTTTTGCATAAATGTCGACTCTAAAAGTCACTTCCGGTGTTAGTACCGGAACTGATATCATTTCTTCCATGGATTCTATTAGCCGACCACTTCTAGTGGGAATAGCGATCGCCTTCTTTCCAGAACTGAAATTTACTTCTTGTCCGCTTGTTGCTTTCTATTTAATTCAGCGATTCTCAGTGGGGTATGAATCGGTGCTATATTGTTAATATATTTTAATATATTAGTAAGATGATTTAACTTTTTGAAACCTGATTGGTCAAGGGATATCATTTTACAGATGTGTCGTGTCAATAAAAATAAATAAAAACTAATTATAGTGTCAAAAATAATTATAATAAAATAAGCTGAAACGGAGTCTATTCCTGAGCTCATAACTTGATAACTCAGAACTTATAACTATGGCTACTTCCTCCACAATAACAATATATATATATATATATATATATATATATATATATATATATATATATATATATATATATATATAATTATGACTACTTTCTCCACAATAACAATTATCATTATTAATCATTAATTCACTCACTCTAAACCAATGAGAATTGACCCCACGTTTTTCCTCTACATACAAACACGTAACATTTTTCACTACTGAACAAGCAGTTCACAAGTCGCTAACACGGGCGTCAACGAAAATTTCATTTCCTTTTGCTTTTTTCAGACCATAATAGCAACACTTTTCTCTTAGCATTCAATTTTTTTTTTTTAAACCCCAGACACTTCTTGTATTTTTCCAACTAAATTATCTGGACATTCATTAAAATCATCTAAAATTAAAAAAAAAAAAAAAAAAAAAAAACACACGAGAAAGACTATATGGACTTTGCTTATTCTATATCTAATTCTTCTGTCGCAATCCAAACTATATTTGACCCCAAACTTACAATTCTACTCAGTATTAGTGTTTCTCGTTTCTCCAGCACGACATAACAACCAGGCAATAAATAATACTCATTTTGTTGTTTCCACTTCTTGCTGTTTCTCATTTTTACAAGTATTTTTGTATATATAAATTCCGGTGGGGGGTATACTTATTTACTTAGTGTTATAACGTGATGTTAAACGCAAACTGCCCTTCTGAAATAATATTAACAATTTCACACGCACCATATACATATTACGTGAAACAAAATTTTTAACATTTTTTCAAAAAAATTAACAACACTAAAATTGAACACAATGCAAATCCCACTTTAAATTCACCCGCTTATAACCCAAACAACATAAAGGTGTGGTTTATAATTACTCAGAATCATAACTCTTCTACAAGTGGTGACCGCGCTCCCCGACAGATGCATTGGTTAATCTTTTTTCCTGTTTCCATCTAAGGACGTGCGAGCAATGTAACTGTAGTGGTACAGAAAGCAAACTCGGCGATCCGGGTTCAAATTCTGCATAGCAGGTTGTGCTCATTTTCTCACAATTTATCTCTTCTAACCCTAGCTATAGGTTAACTAGCAGGGTAGATTTGGCTCTCTAGCCTATGTGGCAGCATTTAACGAGGCAGAAAGGGAAAAGAAAGAAAAGAAGAAAAGGAGAGGCTAAAGACCGAATCGTGAGTGATAAGCAAGAACACACACACGGCTAAGAGACAATGGATAAAAGGATATTTTGATAAGTAACAAATGGCGAAAGAGTGTCATTACAATGACAGGGAAATTCTGAGTAAAAAGAAAGGGAAAGAAGGAAAGAATCAGATATGTTTTGGCATCGGCTGTGTTATCTAAGGATATGAAAACAAACTATTGGTACGGGAAGACATCTTATTATCAACTACAGACCGGCTGGCCAAAGAAAAAAAATTCAAATGAAAATGTTATTTCGATAAGTGACGAAAAACAGGCAACTACAGGGACTTTGGACAGATATGAAAAATTAAGGACCACCTACTAGTGTCCGTTGACCGATTTTCCTTCGACGGAACATCCTTGGCCTGCGATAATAAAATTATGTTATCAGAAATATGTACCGAAGGAAAATGAATGGGAACCTAGAAATGTTTTTTTTTCTTTCTTCGAGGCGACAGACTGACTGAAACATTGGAGATGTTCCTTTTCGAGACCGTGTTAAGAAGACCACCCATTCTGATAATTAGCGATAAAATACCTGACGTAAACCACGTGTAGAACAAGAGTTATGACCGCCATTGTCATATTGTCCCGTTCGCGACCAGAGAAATGATAACGAAAGAGAAGAGATAATTTTTTTTTAGTTAAGCAAGATATTTTTTTTTCTCTTCCTGAAACAAAGCCGCGGATTCGTCCACGCCCGACTAAGACATCATTGGTCAAGTGGTGATCACGTGACGCACGAGGGAGGCTGTTGCAGCCCATCTGGAGGATGAGTAATAGAGGTTGCTACGAAGATGTGGGGAGGGCAGTTCACGCCCCTCTGAAATATGATGAGAAGGTGGGAGTGAGGAAAGGTTCCCAAAAATGGAAAAAGGTGGAAATTCCTAACCAGAGAGGTGGATATGTATTTAGAATTATCGAGGAACCCCCCGGCGCCGACAAACTCACCCCGGTTTTGGTCGGCGCCCATATAAACGAAGCCACAACGAGCAGAGTTGAGTGGAGTTCCAGCAGTTCCCAGAGTCAGTCTTCGGTTGAAGCAAGCCTCGCAGATAGCTGACCAAGATTCACGCACATTCCGGACCCCTCTTCAAACTAAGAACAATTATTTTGAAGAGCGACTTAGATCCAGATCACCGAAATAAGTTTCTTTTTTTTTTTTTTTTTTTGACTTTCGTCCAAAGACCCACCGAAACACCAATTTCTTAGAGAGCAGACAACTTGAAGTGTTAAAACTTGCCTAGCGGAAAACGACGTGTCACAATCCATAGAACGGGTCGGGAGATAGATGCAGTCCTATGTATCGAACAACTAGACATAAAGTTTGTTACCTTTTTCTTTGATACTTTGAACTTTTGAGTTTTCATTTTATTGTCTTTTATGCATATTTGTGTGGTATCACCCCCGTTGAACTCGGTTTGCAGTACGGCCCCAACCACTGTTTGATCTCGTCTGCCTAAGATCAATTCACAACGTGGGTAGGCGGACTGGGGGATCAGTGCAGTTACCTTGGTAACCAGGCGTTGGAAGCGAGTTGGGAACGACGAGGCTGATATCAAATCTAACCAGATTCCCACCCGAATCACCAAAAGGTTAGAACGTCACATTTGGAGCAGCGACACCCGAACGGAGCAGCGAGGAGCGAACGACTGGCGCCGCGGCCAGGACGTCACAATTGGTGCTGTTTAGGGACGTCACAGTTGGTGCCGTGGTAGACTAGGATAGAACGTCACGGTTGGCGCTGCGACCAGAGGACGACGTCACACTAGGATGGCAACTACTCTAAGAGAAGGAAAATCCCTGAAGTTCAAACCCTGGAGAAGACAAAGGGAGACCACTCCAGCATATATCCTAAGGAGTCAAGGCAATTTTAAATGATAATAAAAGAAAAGAATACCTGGAGATTTATGATTACCAACATTCTAAAAAGAAATGTAAACAAAAACAAATTACATCTTATTTTAAACCTTTTACTGCAATTATCATATGTGAATAGACCAAAAACCTCTAAGATGGTAGCTTCTATGGGCTGACACGATGACTGCCATTTTGGTTGTTCCTACCGTAGTTTACTTCCAGAGATTCACACTTCTATGATTCAACGAAACATAAACACGTGACATTAAATCTGTTGCATTAATTCTACCTCATTTACTACTGTAAATTTAATATACAGGACGCCAATCCATTCAAATATTTAACAAACTAGTTTAACTCATTAAATGAATAGATCTATATATCTATTTATTTCAAATGATAAAAGGTTTTGGTTTACCCGTTTTCTTTTAATTTTTTAATTTTTATGGTCATCTATGCTGGCTTCGGAAAGGCGTATTTCTTTTAGGAAAAGAAGTATTTGAAAAAAAACTAGGACGCAGGTTAATATTTTAGCAATATTCAATAGCGGCACTCTCAAGAACTTTCCGTCTAAATAAGCTAGTTTCTCTTTTAATAATAATTTCTGTCGATATATTATCATCCTTATATTGACGTGTATAAAGTAACTCATCTACCTGACTAAGCTAACCTATTCTGCTCTACTTGTTTTTATGTTGATCACTTCTTTATTATTTTCCCTCGTTATGTTTTCACAGCAATAGTAACTGATGGCTTACACTGAAATTTAAGTGACAGCACGTCTCCTCAGTACACCAGAAGTCTCTCTTTAATTATGTTGTCTGGATGTTGCCGTTTTTTTAATAATACAATTTATCCAATACAAAGGTCGAGGGACACATAAGTTAATGGTTTATTGTTAAAATTGTAATGATGAATGCAATGTGTGAAAAGAATGAAAGAGAATGTGGTAGGAAGTGAAGATTATGAGGGTAAGGAAGATAGATAATGATTTAATGATGTCTGGGAGATATTAATATAGTAGTACTTAGGAAAACAACTATATGGGAATCTGTTCCAAAAAGTGTGTGAAGTGGGTAGCTATGGTCAAATGCAAAATAAGTAACAGTCCAATGAACAGAATTGACAGAGTTTGCAATAAGCAAAGAAAAAAAAAACTGGGCAAAAAATAATATAAAGGAAGCAAACAATATATGCAAGGCAAAGCAACAGTAATAGGACAAAAACCTTCACAAACTAAGAATCGGCATCAACAAACAAAAGCTAGTTCGGACAAGTAAACATAGCATTCGGACTCCAAGGCACAAGACAGACTGGGACCGCGACAGGTCAAACCACGAACCGGCCTATGTTATTGGCTACGAAATAATTCCAGTGTGCAATTATGTGCTTCTGCCAATAAAAGGGGAGGGGAAAGTGTTTTGCAGACTTACACACACAGATTTGACCCTCATTGATTTCCGTCCAGACTGTATTTAAGGTACTTAAAAACTTAAAATATGTCTTTTCAGATAGGTATTTTAAATGCGAGATGCCTGAGAGATCGGAGTAAGACTGCCCATCTGCTTCGTGATCTCTTGTACTTTGGTGTGGCTGTGACTGCGATCCAGGAGACACACTTTGCGATGTTGATGCTCGTGTGCTGTCTAGCGTCTTTGTTGTCTATTCAGCATATGGGAACCAGCTGGCCAGAAGTGTTTCCTTGTTAGTTAAACATTTCCTGGATGCGAGGGTAGACCATGTCCATGTCCATGCGGAGGTTGGGTTGCCGTGATCAGTGGTTTGTTTAGGATCGTTGCAGGTTTATGCACCCAACAACCGGGGGTGGGGGGCGTGTCGACTTTTTACTCCAGTTGGGGCCGTTCCTGGTCGATTCGTCGCGCTTAGTTTTAATGGGGGAGTGGAATGCCTTTTCTGGACCCCAAGATAGACAGTAAACAGGGAACTAGCGAGTGGTCATCGGGCGATCGTAGATTGGTTGATCTGATTGACGAGTTTGGGCTCGTCAATAGATACCGGGTCAATCATCCGGGGCGGGAGATATTGATGTGGGCATTGCGCCTTCTTGGTCCCACGTTTTCCACTGAGCTGAGGTGGAATAGCTACATTGCATCTACTGCAAGAAAGTTGGTTCTCTATGTCGCACCAGAAGGTTTTTCTCGACTGAGTCCATCCTTCACATCTACCAATCTACCATTCATCCATGCAGGGAATACTATTGCCATATATGGTCTGGTGCCACCGCTGTTCATCTTGAGGTTCTCGATAGAATCCAAAGACGGATATGCAATGTGATCAGTCCTGACTTGGGGTCTTGACTCCAGTCACTTTCTCACCGACGTAATGTGGCTTCCCTCTGTCTTTTTTATAAATATTTTCATGGCATCTGCTCTGATTAGCTATTTTCATTGGTGCCCCGACTGTATGAATTTTTGTATTCATATATATTAACCAACCAGCAACGTCATAGGAGATGAGCAGTAGTCTTTGAAATTGCAGACAATTAAAAATTTCTTAGGATTAAATTTTGAAGACTCAATTCAGAATATGATTAGCAATATTTTCCCTTCTTAAATGAGATATTTAAAAATTGGGGAAATATTTATTAACTAATAAGCTTGAGATTAATAAATCTAATTTTTGGTTTCTTCCGGAGCCAATATTTTCATTATAAATTCAGTGCAACCACGGTTCTCGAATGTCTCACATGTCGAACAAATAGGTTTTCGAACAGAAAATTCGAGATGAAAATGCCTCGGTTATCGAACAAAATTTCGGTTCTCGAACATAGCCGAACAGAGTTAAGCCGAATGGAATAATTTCTGAGACGTCCGCCATGTTGTATACATTCGTGTGTTGTGGCGTGTTTTTCTTTTCCAATTTTATTGTACTGTGACTATTTTCTCTACATTGATTCCTATTGAAAAAATAGTTACGGTTTACGAACGGCGTTCAGGAACGAATTAAATTCGTTATCCGAGGTTCCGCTACATGATCAATTCTTGTTCGCTACTAGTCTTTCAGTGTATCTTTGACCAAGGGTGTTCGATCATTTGTTACACAAAAAAAACTGAAATTCTCACACTTAATTACTCATATTTTTCATATATTTATTCGAGTATATAACATTACAAAAATAATGCTTAGATATATTGACATATAAAAGGAAAACATAAAATCTAAGTTTGTTTATGAGCATCAAGTAGCTTCTTCTGCCTATTTCATGTGGCTGACTGCTGTAATTATACACACAGAGAAAACAACGTGAATCCGAGTCACATACATCCGCACACATGTAGATGCATTTTTTGTCCTATACTCATGCAATCCATTCGGTTGTACTGTAAAAAAAATACACAAGATATTTTGTGTGAAATTGTTCGCAAAGAATCTTTGTAATTCATTTCTTTCAATTTGAAACAAAAATGATATTCAAATAAAAATTATTGAAATTTCTTCGTTATATGTGCATATTTCACTACAACTCAAACCTAATATTTAATGCAAATATTCAAAATATTTAATGTATATGTTATGTATACATAATGTTTATATATGTTCATTATATATTTCAAAGATTGTCATTGCTGAGGGTGATAGTGGGGACACTGTTTATAAAATGATTCGATGACATGTGTCTAAAATAGCCTCTGATAACTAAGTCCAACTGCATGCCAGAGAATAGGCAAAGGCAGACAACAGGCAACTTATAACCAGCTGCTTCAAGTAGATGGAGCGTGATAGTCCAGGATTTTAAACCTCTGCTGCCTTGTGGTCATATCCAAACATGGAGAAGTCTATGGAAGTGAATCTAGACAGAAAAAAACAGAGTCGTGCCCCGAGGATGTTAGGCTGTCAACACTGACTACTTTCCTGCATACCCTTCAGCCAAGTTCACACCAAATGTAATACCCTGTATTCCTTTGGATCTTGTCGTTATGGCCAAGAGGGGCACCATGTAGTCTGGGCAGAACACAACCTCCATATACCGTCACCCATACTTGCACCCTGGCGAGATCACTCCTCTCTCACCACCAAAGGACTGAAGATTGACCATGAAGGTGCTACCTTTACCTTGCATGATAAACGGATGCCTACTAATGTAGATGTGGTAGTGAAATTACCAGAAGTGCTTCCAACCAAGTATCAAATTAAAAAAAATAAAAATAAAGTCACAAGAAAACTTAAATAATCCCAAATTGGCTTGCACAGTTTTTTGCAAGATTCTGACTTGGAAAATAAAATCAATGCAAATCATTAAATTAAAAAAAATGTTTAAAAGTATTTTTCACCATTCAAGATATAACACGGTTGGCCAGACTCGATCCTGGGTTGTTCCCACGCTGGTCAGTATAGTCGCCGGTCAACTGATGGTTAATGCTTTCTGTTTGGTTCCTTCACCTGCTTCTGTTCCACGTTGTGTCCATTGATCACAGAGCAGTGAAGATCAAATTTCGTTCGTACTTAATATTAAACTGGCAGCTGCTCTCAAAAATAACCCCCAACTGGGACAAGGAATGGCTTGTAAATTTGAATGTCTTCAAAATGAGAGTGTTATTATTTAATTACTACAGAGAAACTTTCCTGTCTTTCATCAACATGGTAGATCCTAACCTCTAGGAAAGCAACATTTTACACCTTCTTGCTTTCATGTTTTCCACTGACCTGAAGTAGACTGATTATATTGAATCAATTGCTAGGTCTATTGCTAGGAAAGTTGGTTCATTGGGTCATGCCAGACAATTTTTCTTGTCAGAATCCATATTGCAGATTTATAAATCTACCATTCATCCATGCATTGACTATTACTGCCATATCTTGCCTGGTACTTCTCCTATATATCTCAAGAGTCTCAACAAAATCCAAAGAAAGGTCTGTAATATAATCAGTACTGACCTGGCATCTCGTCTTCAGTCACCTTACGACCATTGTGACATGGCTTTTATCTAAATATTCTCTTGGCAATTGTTCTGATGCGCTTTCCTAATTTAAATGTACTACTAGATTGGCAATTAGGTTTCACAGTTTTTACTGTTGCAATCATAAGTTCTATTCTAATAGTTTACTTTCTCACACTTCTCATCTGTGGAACTCTCTTCTGGTTCCTTGCTTCCCTGCCACCTATAATCCTGAAAAATTTAAATGCAATGCCAATCGCCATCTTTTATCTTGAATCCTGTTCTTTTATTGTCCTTTCTCCTCACTAAAGCCGCCTCATTCTTTTTCACTCCCAATAATCCTGTGCATCTAAGTGGCATTATTGCCTTGCTTGGGTTGAAATGATTAAGAAAAAATATTATTTCCATTCAATTGCAATAAAAATCTATATTTTTAATAAACTGAATATTCAAATTTAAACATTTTGGTTTTGGTTCTTTGAATATGTTTCATTAGATTAAAACCATTGCATCATCTATCCAAAATTACTTTCACCTCACAACAGAAACTAAATAAATATGCAAGAGGTAGGTAATGACATCTGGTGGCGATAATTCAAATGACAGTAGTAAAAAATGTTATCTATATCTATAAAATGGATGATGTATATGTGTGTGTGTGTGTGTGTGTGTACATGTATCTGTGTGTGTATCTGTTTGTGTATATATATGCTATTTATGCACAGCTACATTTCTCACATTTGATGAAATTATACACACAGGTTGCAAATTTACGAAGTTATGTCAAGACCAACTTTTCAATCTCCAGTCCCCACCCCCCGGGTTTGGCAGAAAAATCAATGAAACTGAAGGTGGGTACAACTTTTTTCTCTCAGATGGCGCCCAACTGACCCTGCTATACTGTGCAGTTGACAAAATTAAAAACAAACAATGCACACACATGAAATTCAAAATATAAAATGGCGACAATTTACCCATCGCACTCTGTATGTATGTAAATGAAAGTACTTTGATGATAGATATATGTGTAAGAGATTCAGAGGGAAAAGAAATATTTTACTCACTGTTTGTATACTAGAAAACTGATTGTTACAAATGTATTTGGTTTGTAGATTTGTCTGGCTGTAATGGAAATAAGTTTTCATTCTGGCTGTCAAAAATCCATGGAAGAAATGACTGATGTCAATTTTCTTTTATGTCCTCCAGGGAAGCAGAAGACAACATTTTGTTTTAGGCTGTAATGCCTGCAATTGGTTAGAATTATTAAAATTGAATTAGGAAATATTTTTTGATTTCTAAAATTGAACTTATGTGCGGAATTTCATTCACAGATATCTTGTTTTTATCATTCCAGAACTGTCATCAGAATGTAGATCCAACATAAACATTTAACATAGTCACTACAAAAGAATTGTCATTCAAAGAGCGTACATCCAACATAAACACTTAACATTGTCACTACGAAAATTATGATGGTGATTAATCTTTAGTTAAAGAAATAAAATAACAAATTTATTTTGTTGTGTATGATGTTGCCAGTAAAAATGATGAAAGATACTTGACAATTGTAATGTTTTGTAACATGAGTTTTCTGCTCAATATTTTTCTAAGGACAAAAAAAAAATGTAAGCATGATAATATTACTATGTTTTAGAGCTCACACACACATCTAAACAACAAACCAAAATAAGAAGTAATTGTGAAAAAATCTAGGAGGAAAAAAGTAAAAAAGTGTAAGTGGACTGGTTTTGTCAGATGTGCAAACAAGCAAGTTTTGATGGGGAGACAAGAAAAAAAGATGAATATGAAAAATAAAAAAGAAAGGACACAGTATGAACAGTGGATATCTACACTCATACTCAATGATGCAACAATGTCAATTTTGGTGAAACATTTACTGAGAGACTGAGTTTTGTTGTTTTTTTGTCTTTTTACAAATATTAAGAATTATTATGTTAATCGTAATTAACTGACAAATGATTGTTTTGTTCATTTTTGTAAAATTCTTTTCTTTAATTTAAGAGCCGTGTGTGTGTCCTTTTGTATTCATCGTTTGAAGAATTGTTTGTTGGAATAAGTAGGTTTGGCTTGCTTAGTTTAGGAGTTCCGAATGTGTTTGGGTCTGTATCCTGGGGGAAAATTGTCACACCTGGATATGTAGATAGGGAAACTGGACAATGTTAGGAGTAAATGGGAGCTGTAACCTATGAAATATTCATAGAGGATGAATATACTTTAAGGTACTCCAAAGCCAAGGAATGGCTCTGACAACCAAAAGGGATTGGTCAGGTTGCTTGTCAGATGATGTATGACTAAGGAAAAAAAACTCCTTGTAACTGTGGTAAAGCCAGTAATGGATTAGTTAGGAGGTGCTGAGCAGGTGTGATTATTTTTCACATGTGGGGGTGCAAGAGGCAAAAGGAATTGAGATGATGCATTGAGTTTAGACACACAGAGGTAGATGGTTAATAATAGTAATTATAGAAAATTAATGGTGGTAAATTTGTGAATATTTGTTCAAGTAAATCTGGTCATACACAAATAACAAAGTAATTATGTGGTTGTGGTTGAATAGGGTGATAAGGGACTGTGTGTACTGTGTCACTGTGAGTGGGAAATAATATAATATATTTAAAGTGTAAAATTTAGGTAGCAAACACATGGCTCAGTTATGAAATTGGTTGACACTGTGGCATGTAATGTGTGATTTTTGGACCAGTATTTTTTTCTGTGAATTGTATATACATTTCATGTAGTCTCAAGTGAAGTGGCAAGGACTTTTGTTTTTCACAGGAATATTTGATTGTAGAAGTGGTACCTGCTGACCTGGGTGAAGGCAATATTTGATTGGTCAAAGTTCCATGTTGGTGTGATTTGTATCAAAAATGTTATCTGAGGTACTGATCTTGTGTCACGGAAGCTAGTGACCAAGAATGGACAAAGGATTGTCTAGTATTCTTTTGCTTCTTAAAGAAAATGTTTGTGAAGCATTTTAATGCTTCACAAACATTGACAAAAGTTTTGCTATGTTCATTCTTTTTCAGGAATGGTATATGTGCATCCTGGAGGGGTCATGTGACCAAGGCACAATGAAGAAAAAATGTAAGGAGCACACCTTATGGACACAAAAGAGTAAAGAGTATTTTAGGGTAATATAGTTGAAATAAAATTCATAAATGAATCTTTTTAATGATTAGGTAAAGTATGTAAAGTTTAGCAGACTATTATTTTTAAAGGAAGTGTATTTTGACTCCAAATTCTGGAGACTGACATTTGGAGTCAGATGTAAGGCATAATAAGGAAGTCGAT
Source organism: Acanthosepion lycidas (assembly GCA_963932145.1). Classification (NCBI taxonomy): domain Eukaryota; kingdom Metazoa; phylum Mollusca; class Cephalopoda; order Sepiida; family Sepiidae; genus Acanthosepion; species Acanthosepion lycidas. The sequence goes on along the minus strand of OZ010581.1, from coordinate 43,891,056 downwards.
TTTGAATGGCTGAGCTAGCATGGGAATGATAGATAGAGAAAGGTTTTTCTGTGGGTTGGTTCTTACCCATCAAGAGAGGTAGACATGTTCTCTTTTGGGTCCTAAACAGATCCCTAGTAAGTAGGGGTGACTCCCACTGGATAGTTAGATAATTTAGATGTCAACATAATTAATAAAAATAGTTAAATTTTTTGGTGTTGATGTCTTTCATTGCTGAACCAAAATGATTGGTAAATACTGGGCAAAAGAAAAAGCCAAGCTGAGATCATTTACTGCTGTTAACATGCAACATTAACTCTTGGAAGAAAACAAGTGTCTGGCATGTCCATTACTCGGAAGAAAATATGGCCAATCCAAAAGCTACAATTTAAGTAAAACCTTTGAGAATTTGTGGCTTATGCCTCAGCCATTCAATATAATGAGCATGAGTGAGAGAACAGTAGATGGGCAGCAGAGGCTAATGAGTCTGGTGGTCTTACTTTGTGCATGGACTTTTGTGGTAATCTCACCAATTATAATTTTAAAAAAAGCAGGGTACAATTGGTACTCCAAACAGACTTAGAATTTGCAACAGTCTGCACCATAACTAATTTCCTATTTCAAATGTAGCAAAAAGCACACATATTAGAAATATGACAAATTCATATTTTCTAACCAATCAAAATCCAGGATTCAGATTCATAGACACCTCTTTTTATCCAACCATGGGATAGAAAAGAGCCAAATTTCTAAGCTCACAAAGGCAACCATCTCTGATTCTCAGCCTATCCAGGCAAATTCATGTCATTTTTATATTTATATTAAAAGTTATGAATGACAGGACCATGTTTTTCATGTATCAAACTCTAATTTTAATTAAAAAAAATTCAACTATCTTTATAACTACATAACTTGTTAATCTTACAGAATTTTCAGTAATTTTACTTTTCAAGTTTGAAGGAAAAATTCTTCAAACTGTTGAATATTTACCTCTAAGAGACATCCAAGTAATCTTCTCCCATGAGAGCAAATTCTTCTATTAGGCAAACTGATTGATGACTTTGATCTTAAACAAAGTTCCAGAGTGCCACCAATAAATGTAGTGCACATAGATACTCTGATCCAGAGGTGTTAGGATCTTGTGCCACCCACATGAATCTATCACACACCCTCACCAGAATCTATGATACGAGGCCCCACACTCTACTACATCTCAATTTTCATAAGGTAGTCTTGATAGAAAATACAAATTTTATTGTAACCTAATTATATAAAATAATGGATCATATGCAATATAGGTGAACAATTCAATTAGAAAAATTGAAAATAAATGCAAATTAGAAACATGTTATAATAGATCATTCCATCTTAAACTTAACTTAAGATTTTTCTTGTTAAATAATTTTAACACAATCTTATGGATAAAGAATAGTGAGTTTTTATAGTGTTTTTTTTTCAAGACTTAGTATGAGCAAAATAAATTAACGGATTTGGACAAAAAAGACCCCAAAATGACATCAAAATCTGTGAAAATCTTTAGTCCTTTAATAGTACTTAGTACTTAGTTTAATTTCTAATGTATATAAATGTAGGGAGAAAAAAGCAAATGTAGATAAGATAGCAAGGGTAACAAAGCACTGCCCAGAGGTTTCAATCAGGCTTCCTCCCACCAGTTGGGCAGTTCAGATGTAGCACGCACTGGCCCTGCTCTGATCCTAAGTAGAATTTACTTTCTTCATAATGTAAGCTTCTTTAAAAATCTTATGGAGTTTATAAATACACAAATGATAGTTGATATATGTTTTACTATATAATACACCTAATGTATATTTTCGAGGAGATAATGATAACAGCAAATGTCATTTGTCTGAAAACTGACTCCAACAAAATGGTTAAATCAAATCTTTAATTTGTTGATTGGTCCAAATAGAATGGTTAGAAAATAGAAGGGAGATAACTTTTATATCTAAATAGAAAGTATGTATATATATATATATATATATATATATATATATATATATATATATCAACTTCACTAATCTGTTTTCGTATGAATGATTCATGTATTGAACTGCACCATATATTTGATTTAAAAAGAACTGACCCGATGTGCAACTTCTGGGATAATAACTGCAACATTGCTCTATTTATTGAACAATTTAGTTCATGTTACATCGACTGAAAAAAAATACTGCAACGAAAGAATTCTCCAATTACCATATTAGTAAAAAATACACTCTCTTTTAAATTTTCAAAAAATTCAACCTTAGCATTGCGACCGCATACTTCAGAATTTCTTACAGTTAACAATAACACATTTCTAAAAAACATATTTCGACTCACATCTAATCTTTTGTGTCCTGTTATTACCTGGATGTATTTAAAAAAACAAATCTATACTGATGATGTCTGTATGAACAGATGAAAGTACTAGCAAAAAAAGACCTTATACAAGTTGAATTTATTTTCGTGGGTTAATGTAATTTTAATAAATTTGTTTGCAAAGATGTATTCTCACCATTCATATCATTAACTTCACTAATGTTTTTTGTATGAATGATTCATGTAATATATATATCATTTAAAACATATGTTGTTTTTTTACAATAATGAATGCCTTTTTCTCCATAAATTCATCACTGAATTCTTCATTCACCTAATAATGTTGCTTAATATTTTGGCTTAATTAATTTTTTTTAATAAAAAAATTTCTTTTCACATTTATTTTTTTATAAAATGGTAAATAATAAATCTTTATAAAAAAGGTAAATACGTTTTTTATAATCTTGTAAAAAGAAATTGTCAAAAGAGTGAATGTAATTAAAATAATATCAATGGAAATACCTTCCTTTTGAAACACCATTTTTTTGCAAGCATAGAAGTCCATGTTTGCCCAAAATTTCTCTTACAACTTTTTCTGTGCTTTCATACTAACAAGTATATTCAGAATAAGCAAGAAAAGACTAAATGAACCATTGAGTTAAAAAATGACAAGAATATGATTTATTTTTTAAAAATATAGGCCATCTCTCAAATTTTTTTAACACTTAAACAAAGATCAATATCAATGAGTAATACAGCCAATAATTATTCTCACATATTTCTTAATTTTTTCAGTGAGAATAATTTACAAATTCTTATTTTGTTTCTTTTTTAGTTTTCTTTCTTTTTTTTCTCTGAGACTGTTGGAATTTCTTTCTTTGTTTCGTTTAGACTATAAATAAAAGTAAATAAAAGAAATTAGAGTTTAAAGAAAACATTATAGTGAAGACTATTATTTAATAAAAAAACTTGAATGACTACAAGATTCTATGGCAAATTGAAAGTCACCAGCAAATAAAACATAAATATGGTTTGTGTGAAATGTTTATAAAAAACAGCCACTGAATTTAACAAACATTCTCATAATAACAATAATGCAATCACAAACAAAATATTTGTCACAAAAAATAGATAAACAGGACAATTTATGCATTTCCAATATCAATTTAATTTCTAGTGTGATGTAAAAGATGTTCCAATAAATTGGACTGATTTTAAATGTGAATTAAGCATCTAATGATTTTTTTTTTCTTTTTCTTTCAGATTTAACAAAAGTCTCTGGCAATTTCAACCATGGAAAGACTAACAATCAAAGAACGTGTTAAAGTTATCGAAGCCTATTACAAAAGTGGACGTTCAAACAGAAACGCATTTCACACAATTTGTGATTTTTTTGGTCAAAATTATCAGTGTATTATCATAAACAGAGATAATTCATTTATTCATAAACAGAGATAATTCATTTATTCATTCATATTCCTTTATGTTTGTTATCTGTTATTGATCAATAACTTCAGAATATTTATTAGAGTGTATTAAAAGTATTTTCATTTTTTAACTCCCCAACATTTTGTAAAGTGTATGATATCTATGAATTGTTTCAGCAGCTCTAACATAGCAATGCCTCTAACAATAGAAATATTAATAAACATAAACATGGATTTATAGAACAAATAATAACAACTATTGGTGGAGCATAGGTTCTTGTGTCAAATTCCTTGTCTGGTAGTAGTGAGTGGAATTTTACAGTGCCGTTGTGTTGAGCAGATGTGTTGTTCTTGATGGTTGTTTCTCCTCTGTTGATATACCACTGTTTAAATGCTGGTTCTCCTCTACTTATATTGGTAGAGATAGGCTCGACTTGAACAGATTCTCAATTTTCTTTTTGATTGGCCAACAAAAATCTTTAATACTGATTTGGTGGCTTTGTTATTTTACTGAAAACTAATGCATTAATGCTGACTACATCTGTCCATGTGCAGGAAAATATCTTTTAGGTTTTTGGAAGTGCAACAAGTTCCTGTATAATTTTAAGCTTATATAATGCTCTACATATGGTACCTTTTTATGATACTGGTTCTTCTCAAAGTTATGAGTGTTGGTGTTCAAGTTCTTCTCTCTATTGCATTTTCAAGCATTATAAATGATGCTTTCCCATTACTGGGCTTTATTTCAAGGAAGACATCAACCTCTTTAAAACCAGGTTTTTGCTATACAGTCAGATACTGGTGAATTTCCTCCCACTTTCCTAATTCTGTCAGCAGCTTCAAAGGCCCTTTAAATAATGCCTTAAAATTGTTAGATTCTCAATACTTGTATCTGCAGTAATATGATCTTAATTACCTCCCTTTGGCCGTCACGCTCAGTAAAAAAAAAAGTTAGCTTTATGATTATCACTAAAATAGTACAGTAAACATGGATGACTTATACTAAACACATGTCATTTGTTATCTCTTATTACTAAATATGTTTACATCTGTCATTATGGCCACTAAAATAAAATGTACAGCTCAATAGTATTGATAATGATATGAAATATATATAATAATAATATAGTGCAATTATAGATAGTCTTTAGATACATAAATGAAATAAACTTTGTAATAAAGGTTTGTAAAAAATGAAAATACTTTTGATACACTAATATTTATACTGATTCCTTGATTCATAAAAAAGAAAAAAAGTTAGTCCCAATAAATCAATCAAGTTAATAAGATTGAGTTTTAAATTAAAAAATGAATCAGTTCCACTTGTAGATTATTTTCTGTAGACAATTTTCATTCATAATTTGTTTATTATCAGCATGGCCTTTTGAGCAAAACAACTGGTAAAACTCATCTCCTTTCAAACAAGGACAAAAATATACATTGGCTCAGTGGAGTGGCAGAAAGAAGAACTGATGGCTACAACTTCATTTGATTATTCTATTCAGTAATCTTCCCTAGGTTACTATAGCGAAGAAAACGGCGACTTACCTCGTCAAACCAAGCGACAGCGTGTCGCGTGTATTCTACGACGGAAAAATTGTCGAAAAAGAAAACTACTTACCAAACAGAGGGGCACGTATTCTGCATAACATGCTGAAAATGGAATAATTGAATTAAAGAAAAAACAAGTCAGTCGCAGAAGTCGCTATAAAAGTATTTTGATATGCAAATTACGGAAAATCCTATCCCAGCTGTCGACGAATGGAAGAAATAGGTTCTGCCGATAAAAGCAGTTGGTGTTCTCAATTCGGGATGAGAAAATTCGGGCATATTTGGTTTCGGCGTTTGTCAGAGAGTGAGTTATTTTTCTGACTGGTTACACGCATTGTGATTTAAAATAGTACTGGCGAATCGAGTTTTCAGCATTTCTTTCTGCCCACGATATTCGAGTCTGGACTTACAGTGATTCTTCTTTGTCTTGTGGAAGTAATCTGCAACAAATACTTCCTTTGCTTTCAGAACGCTTACAGTTACAACACATACAATCACCAAAGTTAAGCAACATTGAGATTAGTCAGTACCTAGATGAGTGACTTCTTGGGAATAATAGGTGCTGTAAACTTGGATGTGTGGGTTGTGTAATGGATAATGGCTCAGAATTTTTATCACTCCCCATCTTCCCAGGCATGCAGTATATTAGACATAATAGATGACAGTATAGAAAAGGCACTTTCTCTCCATCTATCTGCAATCATTGTCTTCAGAAACTTTAATGCACACCATAACACATAGCTTAAACATTCTAAAGGTACTGATGTTGCTGGTATACAGACATTAAATTTTTCAATTGTCCAATCCTTTACTCAAATCATGGAGTTCCCTACTTGTTTTTCTAGCAAAACTCCAAGCTTCAACAACACTGCCGTTTTGGTAATTCAAATCACTCTGTGGTAGTTATTGATATTTCATTCCAATCATTTATTAAACAGGAACCCCCTATTCATAAGACCTCTTTCCGTTACCAGCATGCTGATTGGGACTCACTCTGTCATTTTCCTCATGACAGCCATCTTTAATATCCCAATTGAAAATTGCATCACTGAGGTGTCTTCTTGGATCAAAGCTGGCATGGACACTTTCATCCCTTCTTGGAAATACTAGGTGAAACCTCAATTCTCTCCATGGTTCACACCAGCATGCTCAGCCACTATAGCACACAAGAACTACTATTTTCAGCTATACCAGCGTGACAGCTCACATCACAACACATGCCTATTCATTATTGCTCATAATAAATGTAAGCAAGTTCTGGAAGGAGTTAAGTCAATTTGCCAAGAGAATGAGGTACTGCATAGCCTCTAACAATATTGGATCTTGTAATTACTGATGGCTCTGTAATAGGGTATTAAATAATTGTAGGGTTTCTATTGCTCCCTTCATCAATCAATTTGAGATGTTATACTCTGCTGATAAAAGCAAAAGGCTTTGCTCGTAAATTCTCCTCAAGCTCTACTCTTGGCTCATCTGGAGTATCCCTGCCTAACTTCCCAACTCAGAACTCTCTGTTGAATGATATGTATATAGTTTCCACTATCATCTCTTACCTAGATCCCCACAAAGCATGTGAGCCCAATAGTATCTCTTTAATAGACATTAAAAATTGTGCTCCCGAACTGACGCCTGTTCTTTCTAAACTGTATAATAAATGCCACACTGCCTCTCACTTTCCTGACTGCTGGAAGTCTCATCATCAGTTGTTCCGGTTTTTAAGAACTCTGGCGAATCATCTGACCATTCCAACTATCGGCCTTCTACCTCTTTTTGGGAAACTCCTACAGGCTCTAGTCATTGCTGAATTGATTCATCATCTCTCATCACAGGGCTTTTTCTCAGACAAGCAATATGGCTTTTGCCTCCCCAGTTCAACTGCTGATGTACTGACAATAACTGCAGATTCTATCATAGACCATAAAACAGTGATGCCCAGGCTGTAGTACTGGACATCTCAAAGGCCTTTGACAGGGGCTGGTATGTAGGTCTTCTGCACATGCTGAAAAGTTCCAGTATCTCCAGACATATTTTTGAACAGGTCCAGTTTTTCCTGTTAAATCATGAAATGAAAGTTATCCTGAATGACCACTCATCTAGATCCTTTCATACTAATGCACGTGTCTCCCAGGGCTCCATCATTGGTCTTACTCTGTTTCTAATTTTCATTAATGACCTTCCCAATAACATCAGCTCTCAAGTTGGCATCTATGCTGATGACACAACCATTTACTGCTGCTTGTCTGACAAGGTCAAAATGGCAGCTGGTGTCCATTGTTAACTGGAGCAAAAGATGACTTGTTAACTTTAATGCCTCTAAAACTAAACCACTCTCCATTAATCATCTGAAAGAGCCTTCTCTGCCTTCCACCAGCAAGGCTGATGCTAACCTCCAGGAAAGTGATTCATTGCACCTTCTCAAGCTAACATTCATGGCTGATATGAAGTGGAAAGACTTTACTGAATCCATTGCTAGATCAGCTGCTAAGAAAGTTGGTCAAGAATCTATCTTACATATCTATAAGTCTACTATTTGTCCATGCTTAGAATACTTCTGCTACATATGGTACGATGCCCCTGCTATTTACCTTGATCTCCTTGATAAGATTCAAAGAAGAATCAGCAATATTATCAATCCTGATCTAACATCTTGGCTTCAGTCACTTTCCCATCACTATAAGGTTGCCTCTATGTGCCTTTTCTATAAATATTTTCATGGTAATTGTTCAGATGATCTCTTCACTATGATACCTAGACTTTTTGAATTTACGCACAATACTTGTCTGGCATCAAGATCTCATCAATTTACAGTTTAGCTGGCTAGATTTAACCATAAATTCCATACTAACAGTTTCTTTTCTCGCACTTTTCACTTGTGGAACTCCCTTCCAGCTCTATGCTTTCCAGTCAGCTTTAATCTGCAAAAATTTAAATGCAATGTCAATCATTATCTACTGTCCTCCTGATTACTCTTTTTGATCATTATTAAAGTTTCTGTTCCTAATTCCTCTCTGTAACTCCTTGTATTTCAGTGGCTTTACTGCTTTGTATGGGGTGATATTGATTTTAAAAAATTGTTAATAAGAGAGCCAAGTTTCAAGTCTAATTGTGTTCATTATATACACTTACACACAAATCCTGTTGAGAAAGGTATAAATCCACCTCTTCTCCAACAGCTATGGGTTTGTATTAGTTGTAACACTATTTGAGTTGCTGGTAATTAATAATAATAATAATGGCGATTTGGAATATCAATGAAAACGAGATAATGATGAATAATTTAGCATGAAAAGGGTTAAAAAATATAAAGAAAGATAGACTTATAATAAAAATGTTCCCAGAGAATCGAGATATGTACGATAGACCAAATGACCATCTAAAAGCAATTCTCAGTTTGTGTGAACAGGTAAAGTGTTGACAGTTTTCAGCAAACAATGCTTGGATCTCACATGAGAAGAATTTGGTTAAACTGAATGAATTCATTTTGCCAAAATGTTGGAATGAAAAACAATAAATTGAACACCTGCAAAATGATGACCTTTGGCTGAACGAATTGCCATCATATTGTCAGTTGCAAAAGTTTCCCTGGGAAAGAGTCTCTTGGGTCAAGGGTGAGAAAGCCAATTGTTGTGCCAATTCACTTATGAATAATAGCATTTGAAACCATTTTTTTTTTTAATTAATCTCCAACCAAATGCTAGGAGTCACAGGTGCAGAAGAGTGATCAAGGAACGAAGAAGGGCTGCCTGCATTCACTAAAGGGTAGCAGGCACAGAAGAGACATTAAGGAAGCTGAAGGAGCTGCTGACACCCACTGGAAAGCAATGGTGATAGATGGTAATAAGAGAGAATATAAGTAGCAAGGCAGAGGGGATGCCCTCACCCATCTCCCATGAGAGAAGGAGAATTCCCCAAAATTATGAATTAATTTAATTTCTCAAGACCAAAAAAAAATAGACTTTTGTTGGAAATCAGGGGATTCACTGGAAAACAGCCTACATCTTGCCCCACACTGGTTTCTAGTTGGAGTCCATGAAAATGAATGTGCGAAAGCCATTCACACAGTTCAGAGTTACAGTTTCAAGGTGTGAGTTGATAGAAGGCAAATGGCAGAGGTCACTGAGAGATTCTATAACTCCTGCTGAACACAAGAACCTTCTGACTTCAGCCTTCTGCCAAACTTACCAAAGCAGTAAAATAAATTTTGCTAACTCTGCAAGCCAAAACTTACCAGCTTACCCAAGTGTTGCATCTGATTTAAGAATGGGTTGAGTCAACAAACACCTGTATGCAAACACAACAACTAACAAACCATTGTATGCAGCATTGATATAAAAATAGCAATTATTTTTTATATATATTTTGAGTGTTGTTTTTTTTTTCAGGTTTATTGATACCTGTGACAAATTGATCTTGGCATCCTTATAATCAAATCAATCACAACGTGGATTAAAGCAGGTTAGGATCAAACCAGGATCCACCCCGGGCTGACCACAATGAAAGGTTACATTTGTTGCCATTTGCAGTGACCCAGGATCAACCCAGAACTGTTACATAGTAAAACTTGTATCAATAAATCATTATTATCTCCCAAAAAAGAAAAATTCTTACAATCTAAAAATATTTTCTGGCTTTGAATAACTTACAAAGGGTTGATAAACTGTAGAAAAGCAATCAATCTTATAGAGCTGGGCATTCAAAAGTAGCCCAGTCTGGCAATCCTGTCATAAGAATAAGAATCTGAAAATGTATCAATTAAAAAGTTCCATTCAGCATTCCTAAAATATTATCAAATGCAACAAACACTTGAGAAAGGCCAGAGAGTACAGCAGCCAAAATTGGAAAAAGATAAAGATTTGATTCAAATTAATAAATGTATAATAGTAACAGCACCTAGTTTCAGAAATCCAGACACAAATGATTATTAACATCAGTCAAAATAATCTGTAAGATAAAAAATTCTCTTGCAATATGGTAATACTTGAATATTGACTGTTATTATTTGTTAAACTTACTGGATCATTTTTCTTGAATTTCCTCAATTCAGCAGCAAACAAAATCTGAAAAAAAAAAAAGAATTTTGAAGAAGGACTATGCAAACAAATTTATAAATAATTCCCCCCACCCACCAAATCAGTATCCAAGTTTCTGTTGCTTTTTGAAAGTTTGTTTCATACCATTTTGCTTTTATGAATGACTTACATTACTATAAGTTTTCCCAGCCATCTGAAAAGGTGTAAAGCAAAGAAGCATTTTGAGCATTCCCAGACGCAATATATAATCTTATGTTTGCCTGTCTTGATGCAAAATATTGAGAAATATGGTGAATACATGTCAGTACAGATGCAAAAGAGACCTTGGATTGCATGCAGACATATTTGTCAATATCAGTTACATCTGGGTTTTTCCCGTTAGCAGTAGGACAGTTTGGCATGTCTAGCTAGATATAGGCCACTCTACAAATGATCAAGATCTCGGACCTTTGCCTCATGTCAATAAAAGCTGGGAGAAAACAGTAGTTGGGAAGACAGTGTTTTGTAAAGTCAGTCTCGTGGGCATTTTGTTCCTCAAGATACTGTGGTTTCCAAGGCAGTGTTACTTTTTGTTACCTTTCATCCTTTTCACCACTCTCTCAATTATCGATTATCCCCATAGTTGTTGAGAGAGCAATTAGTTAGGTGTTCCCCCCAATCTCAACAGACTCTTTGCTTACCTTACAACAAGTTATTTTGGCACTCATGGCTAACAGCAAGTTCGACATGAAGCTAATCACTGAATTTGATGGTTCAGACTGGGGTCTCACTATTGTTGAATGGTTTAAAAAGGTTGAACTAATCTGTGATCTGTGTGGTGTGAAGAACATTGCTAGTATTATGCCACTTCAATTGAGAGGAGGTGCATTTGCTGTGTTCCAACAACTCAGCAAGAAGGAAAGAAAGAAAAAGTGTAGGCCATATCAGGAACACACTGTACGCTGCCTTTGTCACAGATCCATTAGTAGCATATGATCAGTTTGTAGCTAGGCACTTGAATTCAAATGAATCTGTCGACATCTATTTGGAAGACCTCGTCAGGTTGTCAGTTTTGTATGGAGAGGTGTCTAACCATCAACTTGCATGTGCATTTGTAGTAGGATTGGCTGAGCACATCAGGAAGCTGCTTCAGACTTCCTCTCAATTAGCTGGATATCAACCAGCTATTAGACCAGGCTAGAGCCATATTGAAGGATGATACACCAACGACAGAATTGACTGGAAGTCTGGGACAAGCATAACTCTGCAGTGGACGCGGGAAAGCATGATCCCAAATGTCCCTGATGTTATGACTTGGCAGAACGCTTTCTCACTCTGTGGAAATCTAGTGGAATATCTTCCTGTATGTGGATAGCTGCATTTTTTGTCTGGGTTCATCAAGTGGTAGGCAAATGCAATCACAAAGGGATAGGATAACTAGGTTGACAACATCCCCATCAAGCAGATGCTGAAGGAAACCATGGAGAGAGTGCAACAGGAAGACAATGCCCGAGATTACTGTTGTGTAAACAGATCTGAAATCAATGTGTGGGTCAATGCAAGCTCCCCAGCGACAGGAGTGGTACTGGAAAAAGATGGAGCAACGTTGAAGGACACATGCTGGCTTCAGCCAACAAATGATGCCGAACATATCAACTTGGCTGAACTAGATGCTGCAATCAAAGGCCTCAATTTGGCCCACCAGTGGCAGACAAAGAGTCTACACATAAAAACCCAATTATTTATGTGTGTACTACTGGTTGTCTGACACTTACATGAACAAAGCTAAGGTACATACCAAAACAGTGAACAAGATGCTGGTGCAAAGAACGTTGAGCACAATGAAGGAACTGATACAAAAATATAAGTTGACTGTCGACATGATACTGGCAGACAAGATGACTCGTGTACCCCAAAGGTGGCTTGATATGACCAAAAAGAGGGATGAACCTGTGCAGCAGATGTGTGCTGCTTCCCTTGACACCATGAGTCCCAGTCAGATGATGGAAGTACATCAACACAGTGGGCATCCAGGAGTACAGCATATCACATATTTTGTGAGAAGAGTTTGTCCTTCTATGACAAAGGCCATGGTAAACTCAGCCATTAGGACCTGTATAGAATGCACAACAATAGATCCTGTACCAGTCCACTGGTAAAAGGGCAGACTGGGAGTGAACAGTACTTTGTATTGGCTTGGTATGGATATTATTCACTACTGCGGCAGTCATTATCTAAGTAACAGATTGTGACCCATCACATTTTTCTGTATGGCAGCCATTACACTGCCAAGACTCATTGAATATCATACATCAGCTGGAGTCTGTGTTCTCTGAGAACAAAGCACCATGTGCAATATTCACAGATACTGACACTGTATTCTGCAGCAAGGAGTTCCAGGTCTTTGCCCATGGATGGGACATGCATTTGCAATTCCAATGTGTGCATATCCTAGCAGGAAATGAAATAACAAAGTAGTGTCAAGTGTACTGTTGAAGAGGGTTACTTACTGGTACAATGTAACCACCAAAGATGACACCTCACCACTGACTGTACCTGCAAATCAAGTCTACAAATATGATGTTCAGCTTGAAGGGATTGATTCAGTGCTTCCAACAATGTCTGTGGTGAGCCACAATGTGTATAAGGTGGGAGTCCTTGTGTGGGTAAAGGCCCCACACAACCGCTGTAGAACAGCTTTCAGAAAGGGACAAGTTACTGGCCTTGTTAGTCCACAATTAGTCTTAGTAGATGGAATGTCCTGCCATGTCAGGGACTGTCATCCTTCCTTGAGTTCACGATCTTCAACAAGTAGTGAAAATATGTCTAACAGTGAGGATGAAATCCTCATGAGCGTGGATAGGCTAGATGATTCCATGGAGGAAGAATCACATGGGGACAAGATGGAGGAACACAAATCAGTCCCACTTTGGAAAAGCATTTGACAAAAGAGACCTACTCCAAGATGTCATATCTGTGATTAGGAGATCAGGAGGGAGTGCAGCAAACAGGCATCAGTACAAATGCAAAGAGGCCTCAGATTGCATATGAACAGTTTGTCAACACCAGTTAAATCCAGGTTTATCCCATTAGCAGCAGGACAGTTTGACATGTCTAGCTAGGTACAGGCCACTCTGCAACTGGTCAAGATCAAGGTTTTTGTAAGATGCTTTATGACAATAAAAGCTGGTGGAAAAAAGCAGTTGGAAAAATACGGTGTCTTGGGAAGTCAATCCTGTGAGCATTTTGTTCCTCAAATTGCTGAGGTTTCTGAGGCAGTGTTATTTTTTGTTATCTCCAGTCTCTTTCCCCTCTCTGCCTATTGTTGGTGGGAGAGTAATCGGTTAGGTGCTTCCCACCAATCTCAACAGACTCTTTGCTTACATTACAACAAGAAAATTGTGGCAGATGTGAAAGGATTTAAATACAACAATATGCTTGACTGCTTATAAGCATCAAATATTTCTTTTAAATCATACAGTTCTTTGTAGATATTCAAAATATCTGGATTGCACACATGAGGAAGGCCAAATCCAGTGGATTAACCAAAATATTATGGTATCAATAAAAACAAAAAGAATGAGATCAATAATAACAAACTCTTACAATAACTTGTTCAGTTTTATTTTACAGGGTGCAATGGATAAATTGCACAAAAATGAAAATAACACTGACATCTCATTTTAAAACATATATTTACCAATTACACAAAAATATCTTGAAATACTAACAAGTAAATTTATTCAATAAAATTGCCATTGGCTTCAACCACAGCCTCCAGACAACTTCAGAATCTCCTGATGGTCTTCTTGTTTAAGTTAGTGAATGCTGCCGTAATTCTTGCCTTTAGTTCATCTTTAGTATGAGGAGGAGTTTTGTTGCTCTATTCCTCAAGTGCACCCCCCACATAATAATCAAGGGTGTTGCAGTCTGGGGAATTATGTGACCAGATGTAAGGGGTGATGAGGTTGCAGAAATTGTCTGACAGCCATGACTGGGTTCCACCCTCTTGACCCAGGTCTGCACTAACTCCTCAAGGCTCGACCATCATGTTAAGTCTGAGGCCCTGTGGGAAGATGACTGGAGGCATAACATCGCCATCACTCGTGATCCTTCCAAACAGCTTCATAATCACCATTAGACTCATCCAACACTTTCCAAATCCTCTGCACCGTCCTCAGATTGACACCCAAATATTCTGAAATATTCATATTGGAGCTTCCATTGTGAATACCAAGCACTACAGCATGCCATTTCCAAGTTTCTGGCGGAGTGAATTGCGTCATGGTGCTCTTTTTCTCACAGACGTTGCCCAACTGACCCTACTATACTGTGCAGTTGACACAATGAAAAAAAACCAACACACACACGCAAAATTAAAAAAAATAAAATGGTGAAAATTTACCAATTGTACACTGTATATCATTGTTTACTTAACAAAATTAAATTAAATACTTACTGCTTGTGCCCAGCCAGCATATTTTCCCCATAGATTTCGAAAATAGTTTCCTGAAACAAATAAACCAATTAGTTGTTTTTTTATATTTATCCAGCTAAAAAGATAGAAAAAAAATTCACTTTAAGATTAAGTTTTGCAAAGTGAAAAATAATTCAACTTTTCCAAGAAAAATCAAGATATTTTACAGGTAAAGCAAGAGATATTTTATGAAAAAAAGCAAGCAAAATATTTTACAGAAAAAATAAGAAAAAGTTATTTTGCTAAAGAATAATTGTTATCAGTGCATAAAACACACAAACAGGCTCAGTGGGTAAAAACTTGGAGAGTTAAGTTACTAAAGGGAAATAACTGAAATTAGTGTTTATGTCCTTTACATAAACACCAATTATATTGAAATGATTTAATTTCTTTAAGTGTTAATATTACAGAAACTAATAATAATGTTGATCAAACAACATTGAGTCTGACCAAGAAAAAACAATGAAGTAGAATAGAAAAATTATCCAGTAAGTTTTACAATCCATTGCAAAATCTATTTCAATTTACTTACTTCAATTCAATTTTGTTGCAATGACAATGAACAAAGTATAAGATAGATAGTAATGTACCTATTTCATCACAACCTTTTGCAGTAAATGGTTGTTTACGTCTGGGGCTAAGTAAGTAATCTCTGGAAACAATTTGTTGAATATGGGTGTCTACAGGAATGGCTTCAGGCTTATCCAATGACATCAAACACACACAGTCTGCTACCTGGAATTCAAAGATAATATATCAATTAACAATACTAAATAATAGATGAAATGAAAGATGTTTTCTACCACTAAACTTTCTATTAATTCTGTTATTATTTCTTTATCTTTATACATTATCTTAGCAGTTTTTCACATGGTAGCTGTAAGTGTTATTAAGAGCATGTGAAAAAAAAAATATATATATTTCTTTCAGTTTGCATGAGGTAACCTATTGACACCAAAAGCTATACAACTAAAGTAGTTCTACAAAATTTACACAAAGTGTTGAATATAACTTTTCAACAAAATATAAATACAAAATGGCAGAAGATATTTTTAAGCCAGATAAATCAAAAGTAAACATCATTGAAAAGAATTATTTGTATTAGGTTGGTGCAAAAATAATGACGTAATAATGTTGTTTTTTGATGTTAAAAAATACGTCAAAAAACGACATTATTACATCATTATTTTTGCACCAACCTAATATATATAACACTTAAAAAATAAAATTAAAGTTTTTTTTTCTACCTTGGACCCAACACCTTTTAATGTTTTAAGTTGTTTTTTAGCATCTTCATATGGTTCAGATCGAAGGCTATAGAGCCAATTTTCCTTTTCTTTCAGTGAGTCAATGTACAGGGCAGTTTTGCTGATGTAAGCAGCACGATAACCAAATCCCAACTCTTTCAGTTTTTCTTCAACTCCTTTAGCAGCCAAAGTTTGAACTGATGGAAAAGTATAAAATGTCTTCTCTTCAAGAGTGGCTATTTTGTCTCCATAATGAACACAGAGTTTTTCGACTAATGATGAAATTCTTTCAATGTTGTTGTTTGAAGAAATTATGAATGAGAAAAGGCTTTCAACAGGATCTTGACGTAAAACTCGAATACCATGAAATTCATTGCCAACCCTCCTTGAGAAAACAGGATCATTTTTTTTCCATATTTCACGCAAGTCACTGACATTGACATCAAGCTGAAAATAGTCTTTCAGTTCTGCTTCACTGTTAGCATTTTCATTTCCAAATACTTGGTACAGGATTTCGTCATCATTTTGTTTTAATAGCCACAACTTTTTTGAAAACACCCCATGCCATTCACCATTCACCTCTGTCCATCTGAAAAAAAGAAAATAGTTGAATATTCAAACAGCAATCTTGTTTTGGAGATTGTTTAGAAAAAAAAAAACTTTTTCTGACTATAGTTTGAACTCATATCCTCCTGGTTTCAGTTTAAACTGATATATTTTCTTTTTGCCTAAACTATAATTAGAAACTATGATTTTGGAAAGTGAAAGTTTCACTGAAATATGTTGAAAATTTTCAAGTTTCATCTGAAATTAAGAAAATGTGAACTTTAAGCAAAACTGTTACCATATATTACAAAAAAATGTCAGTTTAATCCATATTCTCCTATCCTGCTGGTTTTAGTTTAAACTAATACCTTCTTTTTCCCCCATATAATCTAAACTATCAGTATAAACATTAATTTTGTAAAGTGAAAGTTTCACTGAAATATGTTGGAAAATTTACATGTTTTCATGTGAAATCAAGAAAATAAAAATTTTAAGCAAAATAGCCACAATATATAGAAAAAATTGTCAGTATAAGCTGGCACCTTTTTTCCATATACTTTAACTATAATTTTGGTAAGCAAATATTTCACTGAAATATGTTGGAAAGTTTCCAATTTTTCATCTGAAATCAAGAAAATATTAACTAAAAAAATGGTTACAATATCTGAAAAAAATGTGTCAATTTAAACTCATACCAAGAAGAATTGGGTTAAAAAGAGTTTCTTATATTTCCTATTGGTCAGACAACTGAACATTTTTATGGTATATTAATCACCATTTTCTATTCACTATATATTTAAAGAAAAATAGGAAATTCCTTTCTTGATGGATTGTGTAACAGAATGATCACAAAAGTAACCAAAAGAATGAGTTCAATAGTCCAAACAACACTATAAATGATACTGACTCTCCCAAAAATTATCGAGGCTCTATTTACAATGTATTTCTCTAGTAAGATAATTTGCAAATGATGAGTTCACTAGTCTGAACAACAGTTAACATGATAACTGTTATCAAAGCAATATCCAGAAAAACTATATTTTTTTTTTTTTTTTTAAATTATAGTCTGTACAGACTTACATTAATAAATATTATCTACTGATAACTTTTTTATACTGCTAACTTTTGATCCAGAACAAGACTAGTATTTAGCTTGACATAAACTAACCAAAGTAGTAATGCTACGCCAAAGCATTTTACAGACTAAGGTACTTATATCAGTAATTATTTGACATGAAATAGTAAAGATTAATGATTTTCTAAATATCTGGATTATTGTGTTATACACAGAGCATAAGAAAAACTATAATAGTTTAAAGTTACAAAGTAAACAAAGAGAATAACAATTTGGTAAAATGTAACTTAGGACCAGACAAACGATGTGTCAAAAGGACATTTTTCTTTGTAACTTTTTTGTTTTAAAAAAAACTATGCTTAAAATTTTCATAAAACCATAACATATGAAACTAAATTTATACATTTTTTCTCAAAAACTAACAGCAAAAATCTTAAAAACTATTCATTCAGTTGTTTATTTACAAGGAAAATGCATGAACAAAAACAATATTTTTTATAAAAGTATAGAATTAAATTTGTGAACTATGACAATAAGTTATTTATCCACAAGATTATAAAACTATTGTTATATTAGATCATTGTGTAATGGGAGAGAGCTAGGGAAGAATGATTTATTCTCCAATTTGTCTTTCCTCCATTATGGGCATTATTATATCTGTGATATAAAAACACTATACTTTGTGGCTGGAACGAAATGGCTAAAAGGAAAAGGAATGACAAAAAAGCTTTGTTCTCAAAGAGACTTTTATATCAGTAAAACATATACTAAACTATATATACATATATACACATGTCTAACGCAAATACAATATATCATATATAAAAGCAGAGTGTAAGGAGAAACAAAAAGGAAGGGTCTTACATAAAATATGGAAATACTTCTATATCTGGAGAAGCCATGTTTAGATCTCCAGATTCAAATGGGCTAGATTTATTTATGTCTCAGGCAAGGACATATTCCATAAACAGGAAACAGTAAGTCTTGGGACTTGAGGACTTAGTTGGAGTTTCATTCTATATTTGGGAGATATATTCCCGAAGAAAAACAGCACCATGGACATGTCAGCTGCTGGAGGTTAGACAAGACTAAAGAAGGCAACATTACATTATAGCTGCTGAAAACGAACTGAAATTGATTGTGACTATTGTCACTGTATGGAATGACGTCACTAAGTAGTCTGTCATGTGATCCATATGACTTATCTCCACCAAAGAGAGATGATATGTCCTGAAAAGCGATATATTTGTTCAAAGTAGCAAAGTGGTTTTGGACTACTATAACTGAGTGGGATAATCTAGCAGGTAACCGTAATGGACTGGTCCGTGTCGTAGTAGTAGGCAATAGGCGAAGACTATAGACGTAGCCAACAGGCATCGTCCTGTACCTCCACATCAGTCTGTATTTATGTTTAACAGCAGCCAATCATATTACTGTGAGGCGGAACCAAGGTGTATGCATATTCATTACATCAAGAGATAAGCACCTTTTGTATCCCTACAATTACAAAAGGTTGCTCGATTAGAAAATTAAAAAGAAAATTTTACATACTTATAAAAAAGAATTTATTAGTCAACTACATAAACTTCATTGTTTTTAACAACTGTCTACAAGTTTGTTGATGCCATTTTCATAGAAACTTTGAAAACAATCTCATAATCTTCTTCTAGCAAAAAATTGTTAGAAGAAGATTGTGAGATTGTTTTCAACCAACTGTACAATTGTCTGTCATTTCAATTTTTTGATAGAGACTGAAACAAATGAAAATCTGAAGGAGTTAAGTCAGGAAAATACAGTAGGTGCTGGAGGGTTTCCTATTTCAACTCTCTATGGTCTGTTTTGGAACATGCAGTCTTGTGTTGTTGTGGTAGAAAATGACACTGTTTTACTTTAATAGTCAAACTGAGATTGGTTAGTTGGTCACAATACTTCTTTACAGTTATTGTTTCATCAGCTGGATGAAGCTCAAAGTGAACTGTCCTTCTGCAATCCAGACCAAATTAACAGAAACATCCTCATTTGATGCAAACCTCTTTTAACCATGGGTTCTGTACATTCACAAGCTTGATTCCAGCTCCATTTGCATCAAACATTATCATAAACAATTCATTTTTCATTGCCTGTGGAAATTCTGTCCAAGAATGGCTACTTTTTGTGGTGTAAGAACAAAAGAAATTACCACAGAAATATAATCATTCTTCTGTTCTGTCAGAGAATATGACATCCACACGTCAAGTTTAGAAACACACCCATTCAAACAGTGAAAAGCAGTTGAGATATCAATTTTCAAACTCTTAGCAATAATTGCAAAAGTTTGTGACTGATTTTCATTGTTAATATAAAATGACCATAATTTGACACTGGTGTTTATTTTGATACCAATTTCTGGTGTGTTCTAGAATGAAATCTTGCCTTGTTTAGTTCAAGTCAGACTTTTTGAGTGTTGATATTTTGTTCACAAATAAATGTCTTAAAGATGGAGGATGAAAAGTTGCATTTTTACTATATTATGCTCTATGAATTTTAGAAAGGAGTAAATGTTGGAACTGTAACAAAAAAACTTCAGAAGGTTTATTTGATTTGTGCTTCAGCTCTTCAGACAGTCAAAAGGTGGTTTAGAAGATTTTGTCAGTTGATTTTAAACTCAATGATCAATCACGCTTTGGGCAAACTTTCAGCATCAATGGAAACACTCTGCTTGTCATTGTAGAAAATAAATCAAAGATTTAGATGGAAGAGATTGCTAAGTTGACTCCATTTGGGTATTGAGAAAGAAAAAGAAAAATACAAACTTTCCTTCTGATTTTGTACTGAATATTTAATGGTAATATTTATATCCAAAATATTTGTGTTGGTTGGTACAAATGCTTCGGCTGTTTCATTTATGCAACATTAATATCACAAATCAACTATAATCCTTTTCGTTTCCACACAAGGCCCTGCGATAAAAAAAAAAGCTGTCACTTCCCAAAAGAGAAAACAAACTGGTGGAAACTTATTTGCCAGATTGCGATCCACTTACAAGCTGAGTGGGAAAATGACAAAAAACCACTACCTGTATATATTATATGTCGCAGATGAAAATTGAATTCTTCATCAAATGTTTAGAATAAAAAAATAAAACTTAAATTAGTTTGTTTTAATTGGTTGAAAAATTTGAGTACTTCAAATTTTTTGCTGTGGAAAGGGACAGTTTCAGTCCCTCCCTAAATAGTAAAACCACTTTTAATATCAATGTACCACACCTTGTTGGTTGGATAAGTAAACTAAAATAATGTTTTATAGAATCAAAATATAAATTATATTTTTGACAAAGTTTAACTTAGGACCAGATAAAAAAAAGTTTGTGTGTCAAAAGGACATTTTTCTCTTGATATCACTATTACTTGGTAAATTTTATTGTTTTAAAAAGCTATTTTTAGAATTTTAATGAAACCATAACAAAACCTTATTTATACGTAAATGAAAGAAAGAGAGGTTTATTGTAAAAGACAATACACTACTGAAAGACAGGGAATCGAGTGGCAGACTAGTAATTCCCAAAGCAAAAACCACAGGCATATCCTGTGCTCACTATATATATCTACTGATATAGTCAGTCCACATAGGCGATAGGGAGTGCGGGACATTCCATTACAACAGTAACTCCATAAAATTGCTAAAAAATCAGCATACCATAATGAAAACATAGTTTTATTGTCAAAATCTTTGTTATTATTAATAAGAAAGATCAAAGTATTTTTTTAATATTTAATTAAATTTTTTACTCGTTTTTAGAACATTTGAAATTTTGATTAAAAATCCTGTTTTTCTTGCATCAGCAGGTGTACTATAAATTAGCATAGCGAATTTTAGCATCTTTTTTGAATTGACAGATACATTAATTTGGAAATTCTTACAAAAAAATCAAATAATTGTTGGATTCACAAATGAATGAAATTATTTTAGAATTTTTCTTTATTAGAAAATCTTGTTAAAAATATTTTTTTTTTACATGTTACCACCCCTTACTTAATTTAGGAAGACTTGAGGAATTTAACATAAATAATTTGTAGTGACTATATTACTTAAAAGCAGAATTCTGTGGAAAATTTAAAACACATTTTTTTTTTTTTGACAAAATCTGACCCTTTCTTACCAAAAATCTGCTCTTAATCAAAAATTTATTTTACACAATAAAACTAAGACATTATTTAACTAGAAATGTTAAACTTTAAACTGTGGTATACATAGCCATATACAATTCCTAAAAGTATTTTATTATTATTGTTCACATCCCTCTTGTTTGTGTCTTTGATACAAAGCCCATAAGCACCTGACCACATCTCATAGAGATACTACCAGTTAGCCTCAGTAATCCAGAAATGACAGTCAACAAAAGTAGAACATGACACATAATCAGTTTAAAGTGAGAACTCACATAAGTACAAGCAGGCAAGCACAAAAATTACCCAGTCCCCATGACCAGTATGACACTGGTGTCCGAATACACTGACACTTTAACTTTTGGTGCAAAGGTAGAAGTGAAGCTGCAGGTTTGAAATCTCATATTTTTCATTTTAGCCCAAGCAAGGAGATAAAAACCACTAAGATACAAGGGATTACTAAGAGTGAAAGAAAAAGGGAGGACAATAAAAGAACAGATTCAAGGAAACAGAAGACGGTGATTGACATTGCATTTAAATTTTTAAAAATCATAGTTGACAGGAAAGCAAGAAGCTGGAATAGATTTCCAAAATTGAGAAGCATGGGAAAAGAAATTATTAGCATTGAGCTTACAATTACATCTAGTTACAACAGATTGAAACTCATTTTCAGGATCTGCTGCCAATTTGATTTTATCAAACCTATCAGACAAGAGTAAATAGTTGTGTCATCAACATAGATACCAAGTCAGGAACCGATGACATTAGGAAAGTCATTGATGAAATTGAAGAACAAAGTATGTCCAAAGTTAGAGCCCTGGCAGACACCCGCATTAATGCAAAAAGATCTAGAAGAGTGGCCTTTCAGGACAACTTTCATTATGTGATTT
Source organism: Acanthosepion lycidas (assembly GCA_963932145.1). Lineage (NCBI taxonomy): Eukaryota > Metazoa > Mollusca > Cephalopoda > Sepiida > Sepiidae > Acanthosepion > Acanthosepion lycidas. Next base: position 43,868,388 of record OZ010581.1, on the reverse strand, counting down.
GATAAGAAAGACTGGATCATATAAAAATAAATCGTCCAGAAACATCATCCGAGTATTGTTAAGTTTACCATGCCAAATGATTTTCTATATAACAAACACTGAATTACGTCACTCACATTATTTATTATTTTTAAGTAGAAAAATACCACACACACCTTTCAGATTTGAAGTTATGCATCCTAATTACATGAAATAAAAGAAAGAATAGCCTCTGAAATGAAAATGTAACATTTCAACATTTCTGTGGCCAACATAGCATAAGAATTTGTAAAACAAAGATCAAAATAGCACTGTAGAAAAGAGGTATGGCCAGATTTTAGATAACTAGTTATGCAGTGTTTCTTTTTTTTCCAATGAATAAGTAAATTAGAACTATTAAGCAATTCTTCTTCTAAGTGTTGTATTCCTTCTGGATGTGGGCAATCATAACTCTTCCCAACTTGTTATAATATTGATTAAATACATTATATTACATAGACATTATTTTTTACATTATTTTGGATGCAAAACTTATCAAAACTAGACAGATTACAACCTGAGGTTAGTTGTTTAAAAAACAGATGTAAGTAGAGTTTCAGATTGGCTTTTTTCATGCCAAATTTCTTAAATTTGGCCTTTTTCATGTTGGTTTGGTGCCAGAGAATTCATTTGGTGTCTTTGGCTTTTTCTTGGCTTTCTTTTGTACATGCTAAAATATATAATAGACGCTAAACAGTATATTATAGCTGGTATGCTATACATATAATCTTTTATTTTTTATCCTCAGTGATGCACCTGAATTATGGGAGATTTCAACCTTTTTAATCATCATAACCTTAATCCAAAAGGGAAAGTTCTCCAAGAAATTTACTGTAAAAAAAAAAAAAGAAAAAGAAAAAATGATTCTTTTGCAAACCTACACCAATTTCAGCTGCCAATCAAAAGGAAAAAATTTCTCTTTCATAAAATAATTAAATAATGACTGTTTTTTGCCCAGTCTTTCATATGCTCAAGTCTCTTCACTGTTTCTTTTGTAAGTTAATATTAAGATCTTTAAATGAAAAAAAGTTTTACAGGTACACATACTAAAAAAATGAATAAAAAGTAAAACAGTTATTATTTATTAGGTAAAAAAAAGTTTTCAGTTAAAAAATTTAAATTTCATGAAATTTATCTAGAAAAGTCTTTAATCAAAGTATTGTTAAAATTCTAAAAAGAAAAGACTAAAAAAAACAAAATTTTCCAGGGTATCAGACTCGTTTGACTATTGTTATATAAATAAATTAAATTTCCAAATTTACAGCTAAAAAAAAAAAAAAAATTCACTATATAGTTCTACAAATGTTTAGAATTAATTAGAAGAAATAATAAAGTGGTTTGATTATAAAAATGTGGAGAATTTGACTATTCAGGCAGGAGAAGAGCAATGTATTTACTTTTAGTTAGTAAAAACCAAACAACCCAAAGTTGTTATTTTTTAATAACTTTTTATAGTTACAGGGGTTACATGACTTTGTTAGCACATGACACCTGAAGTAGTTATAAAGGAGAGGAAATGTATTTCCTCCACCTGCACCTTTTACATTCACTTTATACAAGTTATCAGATGGTCACATTACATCATAGATAGGAATTTTATTTTGCAACTTAAGGTAAGTGCTATTGCTTCTTTTCCTCGACCTGACCAGTCTTTAGTTTTTTGGGGTTGAGATTTTCTTGACAATTTGCGAAATAAAAATTCTCACACATATCTGATATGGATAATAGCAGGGATGAATTACTGGGAATGATTTCTCTCCTGCGATCAAAGATCAGGACAAATCTAGATGTTGCTCATCAGGAGGACAAACTCTTCATAAAGATGTTTTTAGCTCTTCAAAAAAAATGTACTAGAGTAGCTAATGGAGGTAGAGATCTGTGTTAACAAATTGCAACTTCTTCTGAAGAAGAAGACTAGGTGAACATTAAGAAGGAATCCCTGAAGTACTCATCAAGGGAACTTGAGGATCTTGAGCTTAAATTCCTCCCTGCCACAACTGATTCTCTGAAATTATTGTCTCTATGATCTCCAGAGATGGATAGAAGTACATCCTCATTCATCATAAAACCACCACAGATCCAGATTACTGGCTCTACATTCAGTGGCCTGGAAATGCATACTGACAAAATGAGTATTCAAAATTTCTTATCTCATTTTGAGAAATGTGTAGCTGGCATGGCCAATGATGCTGAAAGGCTGAACTTCTTAAAATGTTCACTCTCTGAAAGGCCCCTTAGTGCTGAGTAACCATCTCTCATTATCAGTAATAAGAATTATTGAATGACCCTCGGTGTCCTGAAGAAAGGAAACCTGGACAAAGATGAAATCATTGACACCATTTTCCAGGATATACTGGACTTCTCCATTAACACTAGGATGGCTGAGTTGTCGTTTTCGACACCTTCAAATTTTCAACAAATTACTATGGAATAACTAGTTTTGGTTCGATGCTGAGGCTTATGGACATTTATTGAATTTTAGCAAAGATGCTTAACAGACTTAATTCTTTAAAAAAGATTCAGTGGAATAGCTGATATTTGAGGTTTTACCTCGAATGGGTGAGGTGTCATTTTTGACACCTAGGCTATTTATACGGTAAATGCATTGAAAAATTTCTCACAAGCAATAATACTTGTGTTTATGTCCCCTACCTATCTAATCTACACACACACTCATTATATATATATATATATATATATATATATATAATCACTTTCTTTCAGTATGAAGTATACTAATATTTGTGAATTTCTTTTCAGACTTGTTATTCCTGACTTGAATATTGAATATATTAAAGATGGCTGCTTCACGGCGTAATGTAAATAAAGATGTCAAAGGAGCTGGCCATCCTAGTGTTAAATAAGAGAAATCTTTTTTCAACTTTGACTGAATTCACTTCTAGGACAGCCTCACTTCTGGCAGATTTGGAAAGCTCTTTCAACTGTGCCTTCTCAGAAGACCAGTCTTCTGGGGCTCACCTCATGACAAAAATCCTTTTCTCTAGATTTCCCAGAGAAGTTAAGGGTGAATTGATTCAGCTCTCTGGTAATTCCCACATTGTCTTCCATGTTATGAGATACCAGAGAGGCTATCAAATGCCTCTTTATCAAGGGGAGTAATCCCTCAGACCCTATCCCTGATGTTGAGCAGGGCACATTTAGAGATGCGGAGTTGCAGTCTCGATCCAACTCCACCTGGAGGGATTCTTCTTTTCGTGTTAACTCTGCATTCTGTACTTATTCTAGGAATTCAACTAACCTTCCAACAGTCTTATGTGTAACCTTTAGTAGAAATGGTGAAAGTGTGTCTGCCAATTGTTTATTGGACACTGGTAGTGGGCGGACCTATCTATCCAGTGAAGTTTTGAAGCCTCTCAGCAGCTTGGAGTCCATAGCGGTTGATTGTGAATTCAGTTATCAACACTCCTTGGAGACTGTGACAAGCACTTCAAGGAGATACTCATGTAAATCAATATTGGATTCAATCATCCACTTTCACTCTCAGTGTTAGTGGATAATATCATTGATTTATCAGTGTACATCAAGGAACTGGACTCCATTTTGGATGAATTTCAACGTATCAAATGTCCCCTTGCTGGTAGGTTTGACAGAGGCACCAATTTTATTCCAATGAATGGAATAATTGGGCTAGATTTAATTCAGCACCTGGAGCCCTTCATCTGGTGTTTTGTCTGCATGGGTGGGCATTTTCAGCCCTAACAGGGCTTGTTCCATTTGGAGAGATGACAAGATTTCACTCACCTGTACACTCACAGAACGAGAACTGTAAATGCTTTGCATTTGATTTTGTGCTTGCATCCACTGCTGAAGTTAAAACCTTGAAATTATGTTTTGTGCTGGAGTTCAGGAGCACATATGATGACTCTTTAAGTGATTTCTTCCCCAACAGTGATGTACAAAGGAGATTAGAAAGAATGATCAGTGTGGAGCCACTAGGGATAAAGAAATAAAAGATGTCTATGACGAGCAGATGGTTGCGCTCTTCAGACAATCTATCTCCTTCAAGGACAATGAGCATTATATACCTTGGGAGTCTGACAAGATATCTTGTGTCCCTTCCAACCATTCTGTGGCTGTTCATGTCTTGGACCATGTGGCATTGAAACTGGAACACAGTGGGCTTTATTGGGACTATTTGGAGGTTTTCCATTGGTAGGAATATGACGAAATAATAAAGGAGATTTTTGTTCACTCTCAGTGGTTTAAGGAATATATTTAGATTACAAACAGGCCTGTTCTGAAGGCAGATTCTACATCTACCAATAAAATTCAACCAGATTTCAACTGCAATCTTGAGAAAAGTCTTGGGTACCTGTGCATCGTGCAGGAGGTACATTGCCAAACATGTCCTTCCTCCCAATGTGGCCAATTTACCCATTTCAGGTGTGGAGCTGGAGGTTCCCTTCAAACATATAGGAGCCAACTCACTGGGCACATTTGGATTAAAAAGGGTGGTAGGGAGGTGAAATTATATTTGCTCAGTTTCACTTGTCTTAGTGTCAGAGCCATACACATTGATGTAGTGCCAGACTTGGGTGTGTTGTTCTTTCTTCAGGCATTGGTACATTTCACCAACTTGGATGGCATTCTGGCTGCCATCTACAGTGATAATGTGTGGAGCTTCCTGGGTGGTGGTTGGCTGTTCAGGAGGTTATTGTTGTGCCATGATTTCCAGCAGAAGTCTGGCTCTTGCCAAATTAATTTCTTTCCCATTCTGTTTCCTCCCTGGGTTAGAGGTATCTAGGGAAGAAGTATCCAGACAATCAAAACTTGCCTCCACAACGTGGTTGGCTGGAGTAAGATAGATTATTTTTCCCTACTAACCCTTATCTCTGACATTCAAAGGGTTGTCAGTAACTGCTCCTAATTTATTGAGAATTGGCAGAGAGAGAAAGAGAGAGCTAGAAGCAGTAACATTAAGCATGTTTTTGCAGGATAATGTGAATCCTGGGCTGCTGTTGAACCTGAATGAGTAAGATTTTGTGCTCTTCATGCCCCCACCCCCGGCAGGGAAAGACCTATCAGAATCATGCAAATGCGGAAGTGATGCCTGGAGAAATTTAGAGCCCAGTACCAGTTGAGCCTCAAGAGAGGCACCAGGGATGTTCTAGAGTGCCATTCCAGAACAGACTGAAGGTTGGGGATGTGATCTTAATCAAGAGCCCTTTTGGGTTCTTGTTATTGTTTTTGAACTGATTATCAGAAAGGATGGTGTTGTTGTCAGGACAGTTAAGTTTAAACAGAGGGTGATGGAGTGCAAGTCCACTCCTTGAAGAACCTGTTTCCACTTGAATTGTCCCTATCAGTAGGCGGGGCAGATCAAGTTCCAGCCTTGCACTCCTCTGCTGGTGAATCTGCAGATGATCTTGCTCCTATCCCACCTCAAACCTTGCCTACCAACGAAGAGGAAATGGTTTGGGTCTGTCCAATATGCAATGCCCTGCAGGATAATCAAGCTATGATTTGCTGTGACAGATGTGATAACTGGTGCCACTTTAGGTGTGTGGGGATCGAATCTCCCCTACCTTCAAAACAAAAATGGTACTGTCCAGATTGCACACCTTTGAGGCGCCAGCAGGGCAGGCTAGTCTACTCCTCAAATAAGTTAGGTGGGCCCAATATAGCAAAAAAAAAAATAAAAATAAAAATAATGTCAATTGGCACTGGAAGGATACTGTACATGCATCCCTATATTTATTTTCTATTCATTTTTTCTTTTTCCTTTTGGTTCTTGGGAATGTGTGGAGAATTTGACTGTTCAGACGGGAGAAGAGCAATGTATTTACCTTGGGTTGTTTGGTTCTTACTAATTAAAAGTTGTTATTTTTTACTAACTTTTTAGTTACACCAGTCACGTGACTTTGTTACCAACGTGATCCCTGAAGTAGTTATAAGGGAGAAGAAAAATATTTCCCTCCCCTCACTTTTACATTCACTTTGTGCAAGTTATCAGACAATCACATTACGTTAGGGAAAGGAATTTTTATTTTGCAACTTTTAGTTTTAACTCAAGTGCTATTGCTTCTTTTCTTCGACTTGACCAGTCTTAGTTACTAGTTTTTTTGTGGGGTTGAGATTTTCACCTAAAATCCCATTATATATTAATAAATAAATAAAATCTCATTTTCGGTCTCTCTTTTTAAATCTATATTATTATTATTTGGCTTTATATACAAATTTTAATTTGGCTTTTTTCTGGTTTTTTATACGTATAGTTTGGCTTTAAATAAAAATTTTACTCTGGCAATCCTGGGTGTAAGGGAGATAATTCAGTGCTTGTTATTGCGTGGAGATGTGAATAACACCACTTCGGTGATAAATTATGCACCAAAATGAAACAAACATGGGCTTAACACACTATATCAAGGAAAACTCCTTCACTAATACAACCTGGGAAAAAGGAAAAAAAAAACAATCTTTTTTAATTTTATTAAAATGGTAAATGTAATTTATTTTTATGAAAACCAAGACTCATTTACTTCCCTCACTCACACTGTAAAAAAAAAATCTGATACGGTCGCGGTCACAAAAAAGTATTTTTATTTTAAATTAAAAATGCATAAAAACTAGGAGATACTTCATTAAAAAATACCTTATTTCTCGTTAAGAAAAAATGTAAACATTTTTCATTTAAAACAAGAAAATAAAGTCGATAAGTTATCTCTCTACGCTCGCAAAATATCAACAAAATATTTTATCTCCATTTCTTAAAATAATTTATTTCAAAAACTGACCCAATGTAGCAGGATCATTTCTGTTAATTCATGCTAAAATAATAAGAATTTATAATTTTACATTTTTAGTAAAATTCACAGCAAATTCTCCCAGAGCAAGGCCCTTACATTGCACCCGGTTATCGGTCGATCTTGGCGATCATCTCAAATGTGGGTGATTCGGGTGCGCTATTTCTAAGTGTAGGATCAACGTTCAGTCTCACCCCGATAAACAAGCTAAAAACAGGTATTTTTCTTTTTCTTTTTCTTTTTTAAATTGTAAAGAAATCCTTGTACCTCGAACTTCGCACTTACGAAATGTGAATAACAATAACACCCTGATTTTTGGTAATTTTTCATTCTGAGGGTTGGAGTTGTTACAAGACATGCAAAACAAATTTTGATTTAAAATTTATAATTTTAAAAGTTCAAAATTTAATAAAAAACAAAATTTGATTTAATTTCTTGAAGTGAATTAATATTTGCGATAAGTAACTTTACAATTACATTGATTATTTGAAGTAAATTTAACAGAAAATAACCGGATCTTTACCTAAATGATTGCCCACAGGCCAAAACAAAGCCAAGTTCAACTTCACGTCTGGGGCATGGAAACGAAGACCACTCCTTCCGCACCGAAACAGCCATGTTATTTATTAATTTCGGGTTTCGTTTTCAATAAAAAATATTAGTGTCGCTTGTATCAATATTTTTTTTTTTTTATCGTCGCTTACATCCAAATTTATACATTCTGTAGGAGAGTTATAACTCTGAGTAAATAATTATAAACGCCCTAACATTTATAAAAATACTCATAAAAATGAGAAACAGCAAGATGTGGAAACAACAAAACAAGTATTATCTGGTTGTTATGTTGACAGGACGAGTGACAATAAATAAATACTGTGTGTTTGTTTGGGGTCAAAATATGGATTGAAATCCGACAGAAGGATAAGATAAAGAACAAGGAAAGTATACAGTATTTCTTGTACGTTTATATATATATATATATATATATATATATATATATATATATATATATATATATAATGAGTGCCCAGATAATTTAATTGGAAAAATAAAAGAAGTGTCTGGGGTTTTCTGACCTTAATTTTTGTTGAGTGCTAAAAGACATATGTCATTATTATGACCTGAAAAGGAAACGGAGATGAAAATTTTGTTGACGCACGTGTCAACGACTAGTTCGTGTGAACTGCTTGTTCGATAGTGAGAATGTCACGTGTTTGTTTGTGTCAAGGAGAAAAGTGTGGTTGATTCTCATTGGTTTAGAATGAGTGAATTAATGATAATAATAACTGTTATAATTCTTTTATAGTTCTTGCCTCCAGGGTATCTTCTCCTTTATCGAAAAGAATTCCGCATTCACAAGAAATGTGCTCATAATCTTCCGGTGGCTAGCGAATTTGGAGGCCGCTGACTACTCTTTCATGTCTTTCGCTACTAAAGTCTGTCAGCTATCTCTTTTTTACCTTTATCGCCCCTCCTCTCCCCAAAACTGCAGTATATTAGACGCAGTAGCTGAAAGTATAGAAAAGCACTTTCTCTCCATCCATATATCTGCGAATATTTTAGTCTTCGGTGACTTTGCTCACCACGACACAATGGCTGAGACATTCTAAAGGTACTGATGTTGCTAATATTCTGACATTACAATTTTCCATTGCCCAATCCCTTACTCAAATCATGGATTTCCCTAGCCAAACCGAGCAATATAATACATGATCTATTTCTTACCTTGTCAAGCGTCACAATACTGCCCTATTGGGAACTCGGACCACTCCGTGATAGTTATTGATATCTCCTTCCAAGCATCCATTAAACAGGAACCCCTTATTCATAAGTCCTCTTTCCGGTACCAGCATGCTGATTGGGACTCATTCCGGGATTTCCTTCGTGACACCTCTTGAACTAACAGCTTCAATCCCTCAGTTGAAAATTGTGTCACTGAAGTTTTTTTTTGGGGGGGGGGAGCCGGTATGGATGCTTTCATCCCTTCTCGGAAATACTAGGTGAAACTGCAATCCTCTCCATGGTTCACACCAGCATGCTCGCCTGCCATAACACGCAAGAACCACTATTTCCGGCTATACCAGAATGACAGCTCTTGTCATAACAGGTGCCTATTTGTTACTGCTCGTAACAAATGTAAGCGAGTCCTCGAAGCAGCTAAGTCCCTGTTTGATGAGAGAATGAGGCACCGAATAGCCTCTAAAAACTACGGCTCTAAGTACAAGGTCTATATTCCCCCACTTCTTCGATCGATTTGAGGTGTTATCATCCTCTGCTGATAAAGCTGAATGCTTTGCACGTAAATTCTCCTCAAACTCTACTCTTGGCTCATCTGGAGTATCCCTGTCTAACTTCCCACTTAGAACCGATTCTCTGCTGAGTGATAGGCATGTAACCCCTTCCATGGTTTCTGCTATCATCATTAACCTTGAATGTGGACCCGATGGCATCCCTTTAATAGTCATCAAGAAGTGTGCTCCCGAACTAACTCTTGATTCCTCTAAACCGCATAAGTCAAAATGGCAGTCAATGTACAAAACGACATCAAGACCGTAGTTAACTGGGGGGAAAAGATGGCTTGCCAATTTTAACGCCTCCAAAACTAAACTACTTTTCATTAATCATCTGAGAGATCCCTTGTTGCTTTCCATCAGCATAGCTGATGCTATCCTCCAAGAAAGGGACTCATTGCGCCTGATATGAGGTGGAAAGACTACATTGAATTCATCGCTAGATCAGCTGCTAAGAAAGTTGGTTTCTTAATATATATATATAGTAAAAATTCTTACAGCGAATTCCCGCATTCTTTCATCGCTTCAAAACATACCGAAAATTTTTTAAAATACCATGATAAAAACAGTGAAGATAGTTAAAAATCAACATGCAATTACTAAAGAACTTGGAACTCCAAGAAATCTCCACAAGGCATGCGAACTTAAAGATATCCCTGCAATTGTCCTAAAGAAATATGCTCCTGAACTGGTTCCAGTTGTCTCTAAACTATAAGAAATACCTTGCTTTCCAGTTTTTTGGAAACCTTCTTCTGTAGCTCTTGTTTGAAGAACTTCTTAGCTGAACCGTCTGTTCCCTCGAATTATCGACTTATTAGCCTTCTGCCTCCCCTCTTTGGCAAAGTACTGGAGGCTCTAATTAATTAAAAATTGGTTAAGCATTACAATTCACGCGGCCTTCTTTCAGTCGCTTCCTAAGGTCAACTGTCGATGTTGTTAACGGTCATTACTGAAAGAGTCTGTCAAATTTTAGATAAGAATGGTGAGGCTTTAGATATCTCGACAGGGTTTGTCATGTTGGATCGGCTATGGTGTTGGAATTATCATTTGATCCAATCTTTCTTAATAAATCGCGGTGTAATGAAAATCATGTTAAACGGCCACTCTTTAATCCGGGTACTCCACAGATCTCTATCTTAGGGCTTATTTTGCTTCATATCTTCATCAATGACTTCCCCGATGTTATCAGTTCCCAACTTGGTATCTATGCTTATGGTACAACTATTTACTCTTAATACTAAGTCCGATAAGTTCGATAAAGTAAAACTGGCAACTGATCTCGAAAATGACCTTCTATCAGTTGTTAATTGGGGCAAGTAATTGATTGTAATTTTTTACGTCACCAAAAGTAAATTTTTGTCTTTTAGAGAACCATTTCTGCTTTCCATCCGTATGGCTGATGAAAATGCCCAGGAGAGAAATATATTGTGCCTTCTTAGTCTCACGTTTTACACTGACATGAAGTGGAAAGATTATATTGAATCAATTGCTAGGTTTGCTTCTAGGAAACTTGGATCATTGCGTCGTGTCAGACAATTTTTCTTGCTAAAATCCATCCTTCACGTTTATAGATCTACCATTCGTACGTGCATCGAATATTGCTGCTACGTCTGGTCTGATGCTCCTGATATATATATATATATATATATATATATATATATATATATATATATATATATATATATATATATATATATATATCGAGATTCTCGACAAAATCCAAAGAAGTGTCTGTAATGTTATCGGTCCTGACCTGGCATCTTGATTTCAGTCACTTTCTCACCGACGAAATATAAGTTCCCTCAGTCTTTTCTATAAATATTTTCATAGCAATTGCTCTGATGGGCTTTCCTCTTTCTGGTACCTAAACCTCATGAATTTAAGCGTATTACTAAATTGGAAACTATTTACTGTTGAAATTGCTAACTGTAAAAGTAAGTTCTATTCTAATAGTTTTTTCTCACATACTTTACGCTTTTGGAACCCTCTTCCGGCATTTTGGAATTCAACTGGAATTGGAAGTCGGCTCTCCGATTAACAATTCCGAGTCGTCATCCATTACACCGGCCACACATCCAAGCTTACAGCATCTGGTATTACCAAGCTATCATCCGTCTAGGTACTGACCAGGGTCGACGTTGCTTAACCTCAGTAATCGTACAGAAACCGGTGTTTCAATGTGATGTGGCCGTAAACCACAAAGCGCATAGAGTAATTAAGCATCCGGGATTTGGGATATATGTTGGTGCACTACAAACCTAATGTGATTCATTTTTCTTCTCTCAACGATATATGTGTACAGTAAAATTAGTTCGTATCATATTCATAGTGGAGGGCGAATTATTTTCTGGAGTCCAACCTACACTGATAGTTGACACATACTTAGGCTGAAGAAAAGTCCTAGTGAAGCCAAAAACTAAACGTCGAATCCAATTTCCTGTCAATTGCGTTCAATTTCGTACAATTGTCATTAGCATGAATCCATCTATTCTTCCCTAACCTAGGTTAACTATCAGAACAGGCAAAACTCTCTAAACTGACAGCCAATTTAAGAGAAAGACAACTCTCAATTCAAAATCTTGAAGAAAACAACGGAAAAGTATTCTGATATATTTGCCAAGAAGTCAAGGGAGTTCACACATAACAAAGAAAATGAATCTTGGAGAAATAATACTCTGAATTGAAAACCGTGGAGAAAGCAACGGGAAACCAATCGACTATTTTTCACAGGATGTCATAGCAGTTCAGACTATAAAGAAACAAAATCTGTGGAGAGCCATGACTGCTTACTTTCTGAAGGAACATGGCGTGTATATATATATATATATATATATATATATATATATATATATATATATATATATATTACAGCAAAAAACAAAAAAAAAATTATCTCAACATAGGGATAGTCTATTTCTAGAATCCACCAGGATTATATACTAACGGATGGATTACCTGTAATATATATATATATATATATATATATCGTTTCTCATCCTTGGGTCCTTACAACTTATTAGCCAGCTTGATCTTCATTGGGTATCTCTTGTGTGACAACTTTCCATCCGTAGGTCTATCGCTAGCATACTTACCCTGTATGCTGTCTTTTATTCCTATTAATTCCACAATCTCACCACACTAGGTGTTTTGCTGTCTAATTCACCAAAATGGATTGAGGCCATTATTAGTCTAGGTTAAAATTATTTTTGTTTCCAGTCTCGATTACGTTTTTTTCTCCATATTTGCTTGGTTTTTGATATGCATTTACGCTCTTTGCTTAAGCCTGAAAGAAAGGATTAGCATACCACTGCAGTTAAGTTCAGATTGTGCATTGGTAACCAAATTCATCTGGTGTTGTGTGGAGGTGCAGAGGTAGCCTGAAACAATATATATGAGGAAGTGCTGAAAAGCTCTCGGCCCAATACACTTCCCAAAATCTAACCAAATAAGCAAACATCAGATTTTTTTGAGTTTTTCTTCTTTTCAGCATCATAGTCTCTGTTTCTGTCTGTCTGTTTGTCTCTCCCTCTGTCTGTTTGTGTCTCCCTCTATCTATTTATCTGTTTCCCTTTCCCTCTATCTGTCTGCCTCCCACTCTCTCTCTCTCTCTCTCCCTTCTCTCTCTATATATAATTTAAATTTGGATGAGAACCAGACGGAATTGTAAATACATGACAATTAAGAAAAACTATTGTTTAGACATGTTTTGCGAAAACAGCGTTATCAAAAAATAAAATCAGTTGAAATAAAATCCATTTTTTCTTATGAGGCTCTTTGATCGTTGTAACATGTCAAAATAAATTTTTTTCCAAAGTGTTATATATATATATATATATATATATATATATATATATATATATATATATATACGTAAGGTATAAAAATGAAAATGTTGATCTGAGGAATTAGAGTCGAATTTCGATTTTAAAGAAATAAATTATAATCACTATGAACCCGTCTAATTAATATTTGCTCTGTTTTTACATTGAGCTCTCTAGATTATATCCTCCCTTGAATTATCCATACGGATTACCAAACACATTACATATATATATATATATATATATATATATATATATATATATATATATATATATATGGTGGGTGTCCTTAGAAGGGATTTCACAGGTCTTCAGAGTGATTTGTATCATAATCTATTGAGTTCAACTGCTGATTTTCCGTCGCGCAGAAACGATTTATTTGCGACAGTGACTGCTGAAAAGTCTTCCGGGCTTCACTCGGTTACTGATTTGTCTTATACAAATATTTTCATGGTAATTGTTCTGATGAGCTTTCCTCGTTTGTACCTTGGCTTCACGAATTTAAGCGTAGTACTAGATTGGCAGCTAGGTTTCATAATTTCCCTTTACAATCCAAAGTCAACTTACCAAAATTTTCATAAAAGCTAAAGTTGATAAAAATCTACGACAAACATGCAATCACTGCATTGATAGTGTGGGTTCAACATTTATACAGAACTTGCTATTAAAGATAAGCTATACTGTGAATACTTTGTTGCTTAGTAACTTTAATATCTGGAACTTAACTTTTATGTATCCTTGGTGATTGACAAATGACTAATGACCTCAATAAAAGGAAAAGAACTATTCGTTATTATTTGCACTAATTTGGTTTTGATAATATACACTACTGAAAAACCTTATTTACAAAGGTAAGTAGATGGGAACAACAAAAGATTGAGAACCAGCAGCAGCAGCAAAAACTAAAATGTATATCACATGAAACTCGAAATGAAAATAAAAATGTTAACATTCTACACTACTTCAAACAAAAAGCAAGAAAGGAAACTCCTCTCAATACTGAAAAGAGCGAGAACAGTTACTGGAAACTTAACTTAATTTCCTGAAAAATAGTTTTAAGAGAAAGATTTTATAAATTTCAACAGACAGCAGTACTGTCCGCTCGGTCAATGAATGCCAACTCTTTCATGGCTGAGAAACGGCTAATATTACTATTACCACTTGTAGAGGATTGTGGGTCTAACGGTTTGTGATAGAACGAGATTAAAGTTGAGAACCATCGGAGAAACTGAATTCAACATTTTCAGGAATAAATTTCAACACGTGGAGATATTTTTTGAATAACGAATGACGTGAGTCACAAAAGAGAAAATATACTAGTGTGTACACTATTTTTTTTTCTTTTGCAGAGGTGAGGAAAAGAGAGAACATATAGTCTATAGAGTATTATGAAAGACGCAAACGAAAAAACACAAAACTCTTACCCCGGTGTGCAATTTAGAAGAAATTAACATTTGTTAAATGTCATAATAATAATAATAACACAAAATACATAATTTATAAAACAGGCTTGCACAAAACTTTCCTTTGTGCGTCTGACAGTTAGGCAAGATAACAAAATCTAATTATAATTATGTTGGACTCATTAAAAACAATTATAATTATTATCAACAAATGTCCATTTACTTCGATTCATTTGACTGTCGGAAGGAGTTGAGAAGGTTGACGATTCACAAACGTCACTAGGTTTTTGGTTTGTTTAGACAATAGTTCAGTTTTACAAACTGAGATTCATATTTTCATTAAAAAAAAATCAAAATCAGGGTTAATACTCCTAATTTCGTAATAAACTTTCACAAACAACATGAGAAAGATAAGTGTATATCTCTCTAAATTTGTAGAAGTTTCCTTTTCTTTCTTTCGACTTCTTCCCGGTGGCTTTTATTTTTTCCTCTGTTCAGAGCCTAGAACCAACCGACCTCTTCTTTGTGAATGCCGAAACCCTTCTGCTTTCTTTTTCTTTTCCTTCTTTATCAGCATCATCTAATTCCAACTCCCAGAACCAACTGACGTCTTCCTAGTGAATGCCGAGACTATTCTGATTCATAGACCAAACAAACTTATTAAATAGCCAGAAATCGGTTCCACAATTGAAAACTAAAGGGCGTAACTTATTTTCCCCATTAATTAAAAACATCACGAATGTATTTTCAACTAAATTTTCGCTAACTTTAATTTGTTGTGTTTTCATACCATTAGACTTGAGCCTCTTTTTTTTTAAACAAATTTTGAATATCTTTTATACTTATATATGTATCTTTTCTTTTTTTTTTTTTTTTTGCAATCCGTTTGGCTTCATTTTGACGGTTATTTTACAACATCAATTTGTTGTGTCCATAAAAAATAAATGAAAATTAATTTTTGTGTCTCAATAATTGTTATAATTATTTTAATTATAACAATTATAATTATCATTAATTCACACTTTCTAAATCAATGAGAATCATCTCCACTTTTCTCCTCGACACGCACACAAACACGTGACATTCTCACTATCGAACAATCAGTTAACACGTGGGTTGAGAAAAATGTTGGCTCATTTCCTTTTTTTCAGGCCAACACTCAACAAATATCCGAGGTAATAAAACTCCAGACACTGCTTTTATTTTACAACTAAATTATCTGGACACTCATTCCACACATGTATATAAAAAAAATTCAAGAAAGACTGTACAAAATTTACTCATTCTTTATCTTATTATTCCGTCGAATTCGGGTCCATATTTCATCCCAACTTACATTTTATTCAGTATAACTGTCTCTCGTGTCTCCAACACCACTTAACAACCAGATAATAAATGATACTCGCTTTGTTGTTTCCACGTCTTGCTGTTTCTCATTTTCTATGAGAACGTTTTGAAGGGGGTTTATAATTATTTGTTCAGAGTTATAATTCCCTTATGATATATACACTGCATTCGTATTCTTTTGAATTTAGATGAACCATTTAGCACTTCAATTTTAGAATAGTACTACGTTCGTGTGGACGTGTGCGTAGCGTTGACGGAATTATAAGGGAATTATAACTCTGCGAAAATAATAATAAACCCCCTTACATTTATACGAAAATACTCGTAAAATGAGAAACAAGACGTGGAAACAACAAAACGTGTATTATTTATTATCTAGTTGTTATGCGGTGTTGGAAACACGAGAGGCAGTAACACTGGGTAAAATTGTTATTTGGGGGTCAAACGTAGATCAAATATGGATCGGAATCCAATAGAATAATAGGATAAAGAATTAGTAAAGTGTATACAGTCTTTCTCGAATGTTTTATATATATATATATATATATATATATATATATATATATATATATATATATGGCCTGACGATTGCATATATCATGAAACAGACTGTCGCCTCTAAGTGTTGACTTAAATGCTCACTTTTATATTTACACACGCTCTATCTCTGATATTGAGCACTTTATTCCATAAATATAGCACATCTTAAGACTATATTACTTTATATATATATATATATATATATATATATATATATATATATATTTATATAAAACATTATATATATATATATATATATATAAAACATTACATATATATAAAAACTTCTATATATACATATAAAATATTACATATATATAAAACATTATATATTTATATATAAAATATTACATATATATAAAACATTATATATATATATAAAACATTGGATATATATATAACATTATATATATATATATAAAATATTACATATATATAAAACATTATATATATATATAAAACATTGGATATATATATATATATATATATATAAAATATTACATATATATAAAACATTATATATATATATAAAACATTATATATATATATATAAAACATTATATATATATATAAAACATTGCATATATATATAAAACATTGCATATATATAAAACATTATATATATATAAAACATTGCATATATATAAAACATTATATATATATAGAAAACAATACATATATATAATACATTATATATATACATATATAGAAAACAATACATATATATAATACATTATATATATACATATATAGAAAACATTACATATATATAAAACATATATATACATATATAGAAAACATTGCATATATATAAAACATTATATATATATATAAAACATTATATATATATATATATATATATATAAAACATTATGTATATATATATAAAACATTATGTATATATATAAAACATTATATATATATATATAAAACATTATATATATATATATAAAACATTATATATATATATATAAAACATTATATATATATATAAAACATTATGTATATATATAAAACATTATATATATATATATAAATATAAAACATTATATATATATATAAAACATTTTATATATATATAAAACATTTTATATATATATATATAAAACATATATATATATAAAACTATATATATATATGTAAAAACATTATGACTAAATTTCGTTAACGCGTGTGTTGACGGTCTGTCCGTGTTGACTGCCTGTTCAATTGTGAGAATGTCAAGTGTTGGTGTGTGTTGAGTAGAAAAGTGGGGTCGATTCTCATTAGTTTAGAAAGAGTGAATTAATGATAATTATAGTTATTTACATTAAAACATTATATATATATATATATAAAACATTATATATATATATATAAAACATTATATATATATAAAACATTATAAATATAAAACATTATATATATATATATATAAAACATTATAAATATAAAACATTATATATATATATATATAAAACATTATAAATATAAAATATTATATATATATATAAAACATTATAAATATAAAATATTATATATATATATAAAACATTATAAATATAAAATATTATATATATATATATAAAACATTATATATATAAAACATTCTATATATATATAAAACATTATACATATATATATAAAACATTATACATATATATAAAACATTATACATATATATAAAACATTATACATATATATAAAACATTATACATATATATATATAAAACATTATACATATATATAAAACATTATACATATATATAAAACATTATACATATATATATATATAAAACATTATACATATATATATATATATAAAACATTATACATATATATATATATATAAAACATTATACATATATATATATGTATATAAAACATTATACATATATATATGTATATAAAACATTATACATATATATATATATGTATATAAAACATTATATATATATATATATATAAAACATTATACATATATATATATGTATATAAAACATTATACATATATATATGTATATAAAACATTATACATATATATATATGTATATAAAACATTATACATATATATATATGTATATAAAACATTATACATATATATATATATGTATATAAAACATTATACATATATATATATATGTATATAAAACATTATATATATATATATATATAAAACATTATACATATATATATAAAACATTATATATATAAAACATATATATATATATAAAACATATATATATATATAAAACATTATATATATATATATATAAAACATATATATAGAAAACATATATATATAAAACATATATATAGAAAACATATATATATAAAACATATATATATATATATAACATATATATATATAAAACATTATATATATATATATATATATATAAAACATTTTATATATATATATATATATATATATATATAAAACATTTTATATATATATATATATATATATATAAAACATTTTATATATATATATATATATATATATATAAAACATTTTATATATATATATATATATATATATATATAAAACATTTTATATATATATATATATATATATATAAAACATTTTATATATATATATATATATATATATATATATATAAAACATATATATATATAAAACTATATATATATATGTAAAAACATTATGACTAAATTTCGTTAACGCGTGTTATCCTTATTTTCATTGCTATATTCACAACGTTTTGTCCGTTTTAAGCTCCTTCAGGTGATTGGAATTTTGAATCCAGCCCTTTAATTCGTCCATTGGCGTAGATTATTCTAGTTCCACGTGCTGTGTCTGTTCCGGGTGTCTCAGTTATTTCTCTTTAACTCACCTCTGCAAGTTTTTTAGTTAACTCACAACGAAAGGAAGTTAAAGGGAAATAACTGATATATCCGACAGAGGCATGACACGTGGAACTAGAACAATTATCCTGGTGGACAAAATAAAGGGTTCGGTTCAAAATTCCAATCACCTGAAGAAGGCCGGAACGTACAATGTCCGAAATGTTGTGAATATGGCTAAAAAGATAAAGATAACAGTCTGAATATTGTAAATAATGTAAATAATCATAATACCTCATCTCAGAGATATAGACAGAGATAACTATAGTTGTTATATTTTATTATAATTATTTTTTTTATACTATAATTATTTTTTATTTATTTATTTTTATGGACGCAGCATAATTCATTTTTCTTTATGGACACGACAAACATGACAAAATACTGCTGCAACTTGAGCACTGGAAGAAAATAAAAACTGTATGCTTTCATTGTAGTAATATTTAAAATTTATTAAAACGGTTATCATGTAGCAATTATTTGATATTTGCGAGAATTTCCAAATCAGTGTATTTTTTTAAAACAAAAAGACGCTAAAATGTCGTATATTAATCTTTGCTCCTCTCGTTGACACAAGAGAAACAGGACCTTTAATCAAATTTTCGAACGTGCTAGAAGGGATTAAAAAAGTTAATAAAATTATCAAAAAATATTTCGGTCTTTCTTCTTAATAATAACAAACATTTGGATATTTTCTGTTAATTCACCCCAAATAATGTAAAGTTACTTATGGCAAGAAATTATAAACTTTAAATCAAATTTTTTTTAGCTTGACTCGTAACAAATCCAACCATGAGAATGAAAAATTACCAAAAATCAGTTATTTACATTTCATAAGTGCGGATGGTATTCGAGGTATATACAAGGAATTTTTTACAATTAAAAAAAAAAAAATCTGTTTGCCTTGTTTATCGTAGTGAGCGCCAATGCTGAACCCACAATTAGAAATAGCGCACCAGAGTTGCTCACATTTGGCGTGATCGCAAAGGTCAATCCAACCGGAGTGCAGTGAAAGGGCCTCGCTCTGGAAAAATTGGGCGTAAATTTTAGTAAATATAAATTCTTTTTTTTTTTTAATTTTTATTTTGGGGTGAATTAACAGAAAAGAACCTAAACATTTTCACGATAAAATTTTTGCCCTACTTCATCATGCTCGCTATGATCATTTTTTTCAGTGAATTATTGGGATCGGATACCTATGTAAAATTTTCAGGGGCATATCCGAAAGCTGCACAAAATACAATTATCAACATTATCAAAACAAAACGCCAATCTCTCTAGTAAAAAGCCGTAAAAAAAATCTAAAATACTATTTAAATTTTGCAGGCAGATGGTCTATAAAAATATATTTTCAATTCGTTGTTGGTTTGAGAATCAAAACAAAAGGCTTCGAGTCTTTGCCGCACTCGTAGTCAATCAACTAAAAAATGCTTGCTTGTCTGCACCAACTTCTTTCCTTCTTAGTCAGTGTTAATTTGTAATCCGTGGGAACAAAGTGTTAGTTAGAATTAATCTATTTTTTAATTAGTCATTTAAGTAATGAAAAACTGAAAAAAAATATATCTAGTTTCTTGACCCATCTGGCGTGTATTTTACCGTCAAAATTAAACTTAATTGACACCTTATCTATACAATAAAGGCGTTGTCAATTAATTAAGAGGAATCTTTTTATGCAGATATTGTGCGTGAAGTGGTAAAAGCTGTTTTGTTATTAACTAGACAGAGATGATTTCTAGATTATACTATTTATTTTTCGGATAACATTACATTATTACAATCATTACATTTTCTTGAACCAAATCAGATTGGGTTGTAAGTTGCACAAATTTTGTCATTTTTTTAATTTCATTTGGGTCTTGAGAAGATTCTGAAACTGATCTTCTTCGTTAATAAATTTAACATTGTCAAAAAACTTTTCAGGGAAATTAAACAAAAATATTGAACAAATAGGACTCTAATTAGTCAAAACAAAAATATTTTACAGACAGAATTTGACAATTATTCGTATTAAAAACCGCACATAACATTAAGGCTAAATTAGTGTTTAGTTTGTTTTGCTTTTTTTTTAACAATATCTACTTAAAAATATTTTTCCCGTAGAAAAGGGAGTCCAGGATTAAACAAATTTGTACTTGTCCACATCCATTTTAAATACATTTATGGCGTGTCGTGTGGAGGTTAAACGGTTTTGAACGGAAACAGTTGTGTGAAAAATTACGTTTTTAAGTGTCTTGAGGCGACGTACTTGCAAATTGCTGGTGACGAAATTGTGTTTATTTTTTTATGATTGAAATTCTGTTCTTTCTTTTTTTAAGATCAAACCTTAATTAATCAATTGGCACGAGATAACGTGTTATAGATTTGATATTTGCTGAGAAATAGCAATTTGGGCTTATGCTACGACGCTTTATTTTATTTTATTTTTTTTTTAAGTGATAAATTTTGTTCGTCCAACAAAATGGCGAATACATAATTCCAATTTTGACCATTTTGAAACAGATGTGCTCTGGAGAAGCGTTAGGGTAGACGACTCTGTTTCATCCAGTTGTTGAAGGTCATTGCCAGCAAGCGAGGAAAATGTACGACAGCCTCAAATACATTTCATGAAGGAGGGCATCGATATTTAGTCATCGTCTATTTTAGGAGAAGACAGATTAGTGAAAGATGCATTGATTGATTATTTTTGTTTAGCAGCATATCAACGTCTATAGATTATTTATTGCAGAAAATCTAATTGTACGCAATTTTTTTTGGGGGGGGGGTAATAATGGTTTTGGTGAAAAGTGTCTTAATAATCAACCCATAGCTGCGGGGAGAAGAGGTGGATTTATACATTTGCCAGGGGTATTTTCGCGTAAATCAATATAACGAACCCAACTGGAATTGAAACTGGGCTCCATGATTAACAATTCCAAAACATTATCCATTACACCACCCACACATCCAAGTTTACAGTACCTGATATCTCCAAGCAGTCACCCATCTAGGTACTGACCAGGCTCGACGTTGCTTATCTGCGATGATCGCGTAGGAACCGGTGTTTCAACGTGATGTGGCCGTAAGCCTTGGGAGATGCAGTTACCTTTCTTTTTGTGTCTAATTGCTTCCATAAAACGAAGAGTCTTTCCTCCTCCTTGACCCGGTCCTAGATTGAGACCCAGTTTAACGGTATTTCACTTTCTCCGAATACCACCGTGGGCTTTATTCTTCGAGATTGTCTCTGCCATCGAATCTGTGACCCAAATGAGATTTTGTTACATGAATTTTCCTCCCACATATTTCTAACACTTCCTACCCCACCTCAGACTTCTTCGATAATGCCACGACCATTTTTGCTGATGGATAATTCCAGAATGAGCATGAAGATGTATTGGGGTGTATTCTAACATCTGGTCGAATTTTCCGAGCCTATAACTTTTCTTTGGCTGAGGGAATGTTGACGGTCTGTTTTTCAGGTCCTTCTCTCTTTTGCAAGCTGAAGACCCGTCCCCACACACTACTAGCATGCCTAGTCTTCTGTCTGAGATTAATTGGTTGTTTTTTTTTATTGTAACACCTTTCGCCGCCTACACCTGGTTCTCAGGGTATTTGGGTGACGCTTTAACCACGGGCTAACTCTGCGCTGGTCAATGCTGACGCTGGTCCAATCTGGTTGTTGGTTGCTTCGATCCACACCATCTCTGCCCACGTTGAGTTCTTGATCACAGAGCAGCAGAAGATCAAATGTCGTCGTAGTCTCACAGCGCCGGTCAAGCTGTGGTGAGTGCTATATTAAGGAAGAAATATCTTCACGGCGAGAGAAAAAAAAGTAAAAAAACGTGAGATTCGTGGGGTTAATCTTCAATTGGCTTATATAGCTCTTGGTTCAACAAAAATTAACTCTTCCTGTATCAATCGCTCTTCCGACACTGGCCCTTGTGTAAACTTCTGGAAGGCTGGGTTCAAAGTCTTGGAATCAGGAATTAAGGTTGGCAGCTGGCGTAGATTCCAGAAGCATTGGATGCGGATTTTCATCCTAAGTATATAAGCTTCACAAAGTCATCTGCTTATATGCACTTCGGACCAAAATTGGCGTGGGTCTAAAGGTTTCTTGGGATTCGTTGATTCTTCAATTTTCACATTAATTCTAATAAGTTCTCTATCTCTGCTTTCTTAATCAACTTTCCAAATATGGAAAATTATCCACCTTCCTTGGGAGGAGTCACAGGAATTGCTTTTCTTTTAACTCCAACCTGCTTCACTCAACATCTCTCACCACTAGTCTGAACAGGCGGGTCTAAACTCTGCCTCTTCCTCCTTCCTTCTCGGTATTTTAACTCTACCCACTTCTCAGGGCGCATAACTGTCTTTGTGACAAATCTAATTTTTAAAATGCGTAAGAGAAAGGGCGTGGTTTATTCTCCCCATTAATTTCAATTCTTTCACTCCTTTCACACAATCCAGAACACCTTCGTCGGAGTTAGCTACTCCTCAGTTCCTTAATCCTTCACCAGGGGTCTCTCTCCTCTGGCTATAAATACTGGGTGACCCTTTGACTCGCTCTCTCTTTTCCCTCAGGCCTTGGGCCTTATACCACCTCGCGTTGATGAGGTGAGGTAATTCTTTTATCTTCATTTCAGCTCTCACCAATACAGCGTTTCCCAAATTCTGGGAACACGCTAAGAATAATACCAATACACATACGTACGAACATTCACCACAATACACACATAATATTCACCACACAAAATCAATGTAACTGTCCAAGTGCTTGTAACTTGTTGTTAATACATATTTGTTTGTGTATATATATATATATATATATATATATATATATATATATATATATCGGTCTTGTTTGTTTTCTTTGGACTTTAATTAAAGTCCAACATTCTCATGTAGCCAGACCGGCTAGCAGGAAATTTTAACCCACGTGTGTTCTTTATATCTTCACCGCCACGGTCCACTACACCTTGGTACAACATGATTGATCTTCATAACCTCGACACGAAGAAAAAGGGTTCGTTCCTTGTTTTCGTTAATAAAAATATGGTCCTCACCTGCTTCTCTTTCCGTTAATATGTGTTTTTTTTTAATTTCTTCAGAAAGAGATAAACTTATTTCCCAATCTGTTCTCGTCAATGAAAATATATTTGTTTTCCTCATTTCTTAACAAAGAGATTCTCTGTTTTCCATCCTTGAGCCGGTCATTGTCTCAGCGGAGACACAGGCCAATCACCTGCCTATTATGACGGATCGATTTTCATCGTCTTAAACTTCGCTACAGATTCATTCTCTATTTGTATTTCTCGATTCGTTTTCGCTAATAAAAATTTAATTCTCATCTGCTTTTCTTTTCGCCAGTGAGATATGTTTTCCTAATTTTCCAAGAAAGAGATAAAATTGTTCCCCAAATCTGTTTTCATCCGCATACCAGATTCTCGATAGATAAGAAAAATAAACTTTAGGAGAGAAGAAATCCAAACGGTTCCATTCTCACCAAGGAATATATATATATATATATATATATATATATATATATATATAATTTTGTACTTAACCCTTTTTTCTGCTTATCGACTCGGTGTCACATTATATTCGATATCCAATCAGTTGAGAATTGAAATCTTTTCTGTATGTCATTTGGTGAAATCTCCATTTCCGGTCGATTATCACGGCCATGATTTTCTTAAATAGGAAAGAATATGGCCAATAGAGTTCCCAAAACGTAGCTTACTCATTTATGTGCAGGAGATGATCGATCATGGTTCTCCACCACTTCCCATCTTTTGTAGCTCTAAGTTATGTTTGTGTCCTTACTATTCATCCTAATGTTCTGCCATCCATTTACATAAGTTCTTGAGGTAGGTTACTTGCTTCTTTACCCCTGTCCCTCCTCTTGCCTTCAGTATATTCTAAGAGTATTAAATTCTCCAGGCTGTGTTTCTTTATGTATCCCCAAATGTTTAACTATTTCTTTCTGATTCTAAGTATAATTGTCCATTTTGTTTCCATTTTCCTTAAAACTTCTTCGTTGCTTATAGGCTCTATCCAAGGTATTTCAGTATCTTTCTGTAGAACCACATCTCTGTTGTTTCAAGTCTCCTCTTCATCTATGAAGAAATTGTAGGGATCCCAAAACTTGTAAGCCCTGTTTTGACGTTCGCCATCATATTCTACACGTAAACAATTCACTTTTGTTTGGGGGTCTTTCTTTGTTCAGGACAGGCAATCTTCAGCTATAGGCAACATAGCATGTCCCACATAGGTAAGGTACTACCTTTTACAGCCTGTTGTACCCCTTACTCTAAGACTGGATAGCGATTTAATCACAAAGTCTTTTGTGCATCTGACAATCTTATTTGAGTTTTCTATCAAACACAGATACAATCTGTTTATATAGCTCTCAACTAGCAACATTTCTTTCTTTACTAGATGAGTGCACTTCTTGATCCACTACAGGAAAATCAACTACGTAGTTTAAAGTACCCGCCGATATCTAATCTATGTACAATGAATTGAAGATATGGATTAAATCCTATAAAATGATTAAATAAAGAACAAGAAAACCTTTACAAATTTAATGTTTCTCTATGTGATTAGCTTCATATATATACGATTCATTTTATTGGAACATGGGGAAATTCTAATTTACCAATATGAAAAAAAACAAAAAAACAGTGGTGCTGTACAATAGGGCTGGTCGATTTTGGAATTGTGGTATTGCACTTGAGGAGGTCTGTATTGTGGAAGTCATAAAGTAAGGGTTTACTTGTTTACAGGTGATTAACTTCGGATAACGTCCTTAATCCAAATATACACCAATTCATGGCCTTTTAAAAATGCATGCAAAGATAATTAATACAGCGATATATATTGCATGTACTGATAAAAAATCTATATATCTTAAAATAAAACATACAATATTCAGAGTTCATAAGTTCCTATCAGAAAGTTCTCGTGTTGAAAGTCTAGCATATAAGAGAGAGAGAGAGACAGAGAGGAGAGAGAGAGAGAGAGAGAGAGGATCGTCCTTGTAAAATGTGTATGTATGTATGTATGTAAGCATTTCTTGATATCCGTAATTCTTTCGAAGCTCTCTGTGCAAATTTTAGGTGCCCGAAGCTTTAGGGAATGGGACAGTGGATGAAATTCTTTCAGTGGCTGATCCTTTTGCTTGCTCGTTACCATCTGTTTAAGTTTTACACTTTTCTTTAGACAAAGGGATTAATTCACCTATTGTTTCTTGATTTTGATTGGTTCACATAAATAATTCACTTGTCAATCCTTTTTTCTTCAGTTACGTTTAAGAATGAGAAACTTTTGTCTTCTTTTATTTCTTTTTATCTTTATGACAAGCTAAAATGGTTTGCCAACTTTTATATTTCTATTTTTTTTACTTTTGAAATAGTGAACTTTTTATTTTTCTATCGTCACACACTCAAATTGAAAGTTGGTGTTGGAATCGCGTGGTAAGTGAACATATTATAAGAAGTATGTAGTAAGAGAATGGAAAAGGTATCTACTACGTAACATGTTTATTCACCAACTAACTTACAACAGATAAAATATACAGGGAATATAAAATTAACCCCTTTCTAGAGAGTTCCTTAAAAAGGGAGATAATTGCACCCACAGTTTACTCAAACAGTTGGGGTTTGATATGATAAATACTGGCACAAAATAGTTTTTCCAAATCGTTACCGTTTTTTGAGGAAACTAGTTAGAAGATAAAGTTTAATCTCAAAATCAGGGCGTTGGAATTTAATTCCGGTCAGCTTTCAATGCTCGTCGGAATTAAATTATAAAGACTTATAATTTCCTGAGGCTTTACAAATTGTATATGAACAAGATTCATAGCACAAGCACATTATTACTAAATCATTTTGACATCAAATAAGAAGACTTTAATTTACTTCAAAGGGGAATTATACTGAACAATTTAGCTATATAGAGTAGTTTTGGTTAGATTTTTCAATAGTGCAAATTTAAAACATCTTGTCTTAGAATTTGTGACCATCAGTATGGTGTTATATACACTTTTATCTATTTTCTTTTTTTTTAATTAATTATGATTTACCCAATCTTATTCATTGAGTAGCCATTTTTGTAATCTTTTACAATTTTTTTTTTTTTTTACAGTTTTTTATCGAATACAGTAAAAAAAAAAAGTTGCATATTTTGATTGTGGCAATTTATAATTAGAATTCATGTTTGAAAATATTTTCCATTCAATGTATATAAATTAATACAAAAGATAAAGGTTATTTTAATTTATTATTGAAATAGTAGAATTTTGAAGTCAGTTTGTAAGCAAAAAGATGCGGAAATTAGATATTTCTGTACATTTTTTCAGGCGATCTTTAAAACTAAATGTTTAAAAATTGGCAAAAGGTACGAATCTAATTTTTGGTGGCAGTTTTTATCACATCAAATCGCACATTTTCGCACAAGTGCAATTTGTTGATTTTCTATTAAAAAAAGGAAAATCAACATGCGTAAGTACTGCGACAATAAATATTCATTTTTTTTGTTTTTTTTTGTTTTTTTGCAAAATTTTTTTTTTTTATTATTGCTAGAGACATTTAAGCACTTGTATCATTTTATAAAAGTCTAGGGTCGAGTTTTCTACGTAAATTCATTCTAAATTGATTACCCGACGAAATCCAAACGAAATAAACTCATCCGACGTGAAATCTTAAATGTAAAATAAATTAAATGAAATTTGTATTCTGGAGTGTTTAATTGATAGTGATATATGAAAAAAATAACGCCAGATTATTAATTTCAATATTTCTTTTTTGTTTTTTCACATTTTAAATCCTGTTATGATCCTATTTTGTTTTGGCTTCTGTATAGAAATAAATTTCGAATGACTTTGCATAACGAACTGGATCCCATTATTAACTTTTATAAAATTTAATAAAAAACTATATTTCGATCAGAATTGCTTAATCTATATCGCAATATAATGATAATTTCTGGTCGCAGTCCTTATTGCACTCGCCACCAAAAAAAAAAAAAAAAAACTCTGGGAAATTGTTCCTTATTTAATAACTATGTATAATATGTAAAATGCCTCTATAGCGGTTGCTATGTTTTTCACACTCACATGCATTCCAAGTCATTTTATTCGTCTGCGATTGGTTAATAAATTACTACTACCTTTGTATAGGACAATTTAGCCGTCGCAGTCGTTCCTTTGAATCTTTTGGTTTTGAGCATACTTACCTATTCTGTTTAGTACGTGTGCAGTGATCGGTTAATTTTTAACCAATCACATATTTTTAATGTAAGATCAAGTTTTCCCTCGGTTCCGTGGGAGCCTACCTCTTTTCCTTAAATAGGGAGACTTCTCGCATGTCGCCAGTAAGATCCCAGCTGTCAACACAAATCCACGATCTTGCTCATCACACTTTAACGCACATACAGACACAGAATTTCGTAACTACAAACTTACATTTTCTCTCTGTAAAAGCACAATCAACCAGAACTTTGTTGATTCTAACCAGTTTATTCACAACACATTTCAAGCAATTGTATTCGTTGTGTTATTCATTCTTCACATGCAAACTTTGCTCTAACAATTATTTCGGAACATTTATCTCACAAGAGAACTTTCTTCAAATGGTTGATTATAATCAATCTACAGTCAAGGGGAAATAACTTCCTTCTCTTTAATCTACATTGTGAATATGATTTTATTTCGTGCGTGTTGTATTTTATTCAATATATATTTGTTGGTTAACAAATTGGATTTGTTATTATATCTTGAATTCTGTACGTGGAAGAATCATTAATATAAATAGTAGTAGTACCTATATATTTGGTGTTCCTGCTACATTTAGTGAATCGACCCGACGCAATATTTGGTATGTACGCTACACCTCCCACACTCTTGGCCCACTAAAAACACCGGTTTTTTTTTTTTTTCGATAACCGAAGTTAAACAACGTTAAGCTCAGTCAGTACTTGTATGGAGGGACCACTTGAGATTACCTGGTAATGTAAGCAACCACCTATAATCTGAAATGTGTTAGAGGGTTAATTAAGAAGTTGTAAAAAACACACACACATAAATCAATCAATTGTACACTCCTGTAAAATTTGAAAAGCAAAAAAACCGTCACAACCAAAGTGAATAAGATTGTTACACCCAAACTAAAAGTGGAATGAAGTAGTAAGTAATACTGAATGACACCAAATACTTCTAAAACAAAACAAAAACTTAATCAGTGCTATATTCTTATCACAAAATCTTTCAGTTGTGCGTTGGCCACTTGATTGTAATAGATATTTTTTTATCAAAACCTTATTTGTGATCATTATCATCTTTGTTCACTTCACCTCTGTATTCCTTCGCTGCAACCTTCTCTTGAGTGTCATTTACTAGAGCTGGATTTAGATTTGGAGAGGTTCTTTAAAAAAAAAAACAATAAAATAAAACGCTAGAAGTGTAAAAGCTACCGCGCCCTGAAGTTTTTCGAAGTCCCTGCAAATCGTGCGATCTCAAAGTGTAAATTGTTTAACTGAACTGAAGACGCTTACTATCGTCTGGAATCCCAAAATAAAAGGAATATCATCGCGCCCGATTTTTAACTCCGTGCTCAAAATGACAAATAAAGAACTGTCTGTAAGTACGTATTTTTTCAATTTAAAGTTCTTTGAATTTTAGTACGCATTTTGGAGATATGCAAACCAGCATTGTAGCCGCAAAGGTTACCGAATGACTTGACATTTATTAATGTATGATTTACCTGAGTATTTTAGAAAGATCGCTCAGTGTAGCTTATCGAACTAAGATTTAAAACTGTCTATTTTGAACTTCGTTAGACGGCCTCCTAGTCATAATACCAGCACATTGGATACATTGTAATATTTGTAAATATGTTGTTTATTTATTTATTTTTTTAAATATGTTTCTTATATGTCAGCAACTACACTATTTATTGATAATAATAAAAAACAAAACAAAAAAAAACATTGAGAGCTTACTCAAACTGAACTTATTTTTACCTGAACTGTAATGTCATTAAATCTAGGAAATGTTCCGTGACCAAAAACGTTCGTTTGGTTTATTAAGTATTTTTGTTGTTGTTTGGTTTAAATTTTCAATATTTCGATTTTTTTTTTCTGCGTTATCTTTCCCTTTTGTCTGCCGTCTATCAGACAAATTTATAATTCCTTCCTCTTACAAGAATTTTTTTTATCTTTTTTGACAAAAAATGATAACTGATGAGGGTGACTTTTTTGCAGTCTTGAGCATACAAACCAATTGTAGATGCACACACTATAAACTCTACAACCAAATGAAAAAGTCTATGAGATACTGAAATGTGAATGGCTCACCCAATTTAGACCAGGAGACCAGATTCAGTTATCTTGAACAAAGAAAAGTCAATTATAACAAAAAAACATAATTAAAAAGCTGACAAAAATAGGAAGCAACCATGGTAGTTTTAAATACAAATGAAGAAAATAATAATAATAATAATAAAAGCATTAGTTAACCGGTTATCGCTCATCAGAACTCGATCGATGAATGTAATTTTGTGCACAACCGACTAAAAGAGGGGCATGAAAAAGAAAATACATGCGTATTAATCATATAATGAGATGAGTATATATTTTATAAATAAATCATATGAATATATATATTTGTTCGTAATTTTTTAGTCGGTTGTGCACTTTCGTCGAGTGAGTTCTGACGGGTGAGCAGCGATAACCGGTCTTTTATTATTATCTTTTTTTCTTCTTTCGTATTAAACTACCGTACTTATTTTCCCTTTTAGTATTCTTCTCTTTTTTTGTACGTTCTTTTTACTATAATTAAAACGCGTACCTCTAACAAAATCTTCGAAAGACGGTTTGTCAGTGATTTGCTCTTACAGACTGTAGAATGAAACAATAAAGTAAGAAAAATATGTGAAGTTTGCCTGAGAACTGAACAGATTGTGGGACATGACAACACATGTGCCCAGCATAACTGAAGCACTTGGAGCAGCTGCAATTAGCCTTTCAAAGAGGATATAAGAATTATAACCACTAAGAAGAATTGAACGAATCTAGAATATTCATGGAAATGTTGGAATAATGAGAAGATTTGCTGTCACTTAATCTCTTTGGAAAGCCACCAGAAACTACTGGCCTCAAAACTCAATATGTTAGCCGACGCGTTTCGTCCTCTGAGGCAAATCAAAGATTTTATTTAACAACAAGTATTTATATGCAAGACCCAAAAATGTTATTGGTTTTCTTTTATTTTTTCAATTTAAGAAAGCTCATAAATTTAAAAACTTAATTTTGCTATTGTATATGAATACTTGTCATAAAATGAAATCTTTGCATTTGCCTTGATAAAGTCCCTTAGAGTACGAAACGCGTTGGCTAAGATAAGTTTTCCTTTTGGCTTTATTCGGAGATATAAGCTATCTGAAAATTTTTACATACATACATACACACACACACACACACATGTCTATATATATATATATATATATATATATATATATATATATATATATATATATCTGTGTGTCTGTTTTAAATATTTAGCCTCTCATAGGTGTTTCTGTTTCGGAGTGGAATTACTAGCGTTAGATGCATGCACACACACGCACGTGTATGTCTGTCTAAAGCAAGTAATAGTGTCTAAGTATATATTTATGCGGAAACTACGACAGATGCGAAAACACAATTACCGTATATACTCGTATATAAGCCGACTTCATGTATAGTGTGATCATTAAGTTTTTTTGCGTGAATTTTAACCCCTCCAGAAAGATGACCTGTGTATAGTGTAACCGGTCATTGAAAATGCATGATCGTTAATTAAAACAAAATTACCTGTGTATAGTGTGAGACTTTTTTCTTTTCTTTTTTTGCGTAAAAACAAAATTATAAAAAAAAAAAAAACTTCCACTAAACTCGAATATATACGGCACACTGTTGGATAGAACAAGTTTTCTTCGGCAACGAAGCATAATCACCACCATTGGTTATGCATTTTCACCAGCGATTAAAGAGAGCCTCTATGCTACTCTTGTAAACATGGTTTGTCACACAATCATCAGTTTCGCTACTACTGAAACGTTTTTTGTTTTAAATCAGAATCACACCAAGCAAGGCAGTAATGCCAATAAAATACAGAGTGTGGAAGAATTAGGAACAGAATCATTATTGATGAGCAGAAAGACAAGAGAGTAATCAAGTGGATAGTAGATAACGATTGACATTGCATTTGAAATTTTGCAGATTAAAATTGGCCGGAAAGCATCGAGCCGGAAGGGAGTTCCACAAGCAAGAAGTGCGATGGAAGAAACTGTTAGCATAGAACTTACATCTAGCCAGCTCAACTGTAAATTGATGAGATATTAATACCTGTCTAGTATTGTGCTTAGAGAACATTCGAACAATTACCATGAAAGTGTTTATAGAAAAGACATAGAGAAGCAACCTTACGGCGATGAAAAATTGGCTGAAGCTGAGCCACCAGATCAGGACCAATAATATTACAGATTCTTCTTTGGATCTTATCAAGGAGTTCCAGGAAAATAGCAGGGGCATAAGACGATATATGACAGCAATATTCTAAGCATAGACGAATGATAAACTTATAGACATGTAAGATAGATTCTGGAGAGAAAAATTGTCTTGCTCTACATAGTGAACCAGATTTCTTAGCAGTTGACCTATCAATGGATTCAATATAGTCTTTCCACTTCATATCAGCAGAGAACTTGAGTCAGAGAAGGTGCACTGAGTCACTTTTCTGGGGGATAGCAAAGGGTCTCTGAGATGATTAGAGAGAAGTTTAGTTTTAGCATTATCCACCGTCTGTGCTCATATCTACTGTTTGGTTTCCATAAACGTTCAGAAAATTTCATTTCTTCATTAAGTTTTTTGGAAAGCTCATTTCTATATACTGAAGCGCTTCTGGTAACAAAAAATATTGGATTTTTCTGATGACGTAGCAGAAATGGAATCAAGAACTTCATAAATTTTGAAAAACCAATAACATTTGTGCACTTGTATATTAATACTTGTTACAAAATTTATTTTTTGCATTTGCCTTGATAAAGTCCCACAGAGGACTAAGATGTTTTCCTTTTGTCTTTATTCATATTGTCATTTTACAGACAACTTGATACATAAAATTCCTCATTTAGTGATGGGGGACGAGAAATAGAATAATATTTGTTTACTATTTTAATCTAATTATAAATAGAAGGTTCAGTTCGTAATTCCCTGGTGGTTTACTCGCATCAATAAACTGAACTCGCAATTACTCATTATTTAAATTCAGACTATCCTAATCTTTGTTATTATTATCACAACGTTCGGCCATTCTGTCTTCCAGTCTTCTTCAGATGCCTGTCGATCCGGATAACCGTAAATGAATTTCGAACTGAACCATATATTTAATCTACGAAGTTAGTGTTCTCGTTCCACTGCTCATGTTTCATCTCGACTTGTTCTGTTTTAATGCTGTTATTTAGTACTCGCAGTTTCCGCTGAGTTTGTACTACACTGACCAGAGATTGGACTCACAATTACTATGCCACCAAAACACAAACCAACGATTTACTTAAGCTTTTGTCCCATGGAAGAATCCTGAACCTAAAACTTCAAGGTAACAACAACTGAAACATTGTGATAATGAGAACAAAGATGGAGGTAATTCGAATGCAAATAAATGTAAATAGTTGTTTAGTTTAATATTCAAGAAATACCGAAAGTAAACTATTTTTTTTAAGTTTTGAAAATTTTGATACAAAAAGTGTCTGAAGTATTAAAAAAAAAGAAAGAATTATCAACTAATCACTGTAAATTCAAAAACCGTCAGATTTATTTATATATCCTGGAAAGTGATAATTTGTAAGTCAAATGTAATTATTAAATTACTTAGATGCTTTTTTTTTTTTTTTTTTTTTTTTTTTTTTTGTCGGCATGTGTAAACATAATAAAAAATGATAAGAACAGTCGCGTAAGGATTTGTTTGTATCAACAAGCATTTTTTTCCGTCTGGTCACGTAGCATATGACAAAGCAATATGTTATTTTTGTACACAAGACATTAGTCTTTACGCAATAAAAATGATGTCATCTTAAAAAAAATTGATATCTTAAAAAAAAAAAAAGAAAACAAAACAAATCCAACGTAAGTCCAAAATTTAACATTTCCTACAAGATTACGCTACGATACGTTCTGTACATTTTAAACTAATTTTCATTAAATTTTACATAGAGATTCAACGGAAAGTTTTATGAGAAATATGCTAATTCATTTGCCTATAATTTCAATATTTTAAAACCCCATGTGCGTTTGACTGTACGAATGATTTGTATTGATATTCAAAATGTAATAGCTGACATAGCTCGCATTTGTCAAGCTTCAAATAAGAATGGCGAAGCTTGGGATGTTCTTTATATATCTCCAATTCGTTTGACAGAGTCTTCAGAAGTTGACGGGTTATGATGTCCCTGTCCAATTCTTTGATTGAATTCAATCTTTCTTCTCAAACCGCATAATGAAAGTTGATTGAACGGCCACTCCTCTAGATCATTTTGCATTAATGCATGCGTCCACCAGGGCTTTATCATTGCACCCACTCTCTTCCTATCCTCTTTCTTCCTGTTCGAATATCTATTCATTCAAAGTTGTTGTTATTCGCTGTTTGTCTTGCTTTCATTAGATATTGTATATAATACGCACATCATGTAAGTATTATATTCTCCAAGCCATCTTTCTTTATTATATGTCGCTACATTTTCAGCTGTCTCTTTCTAATTACTATTATTATAAAAATAATGACGTAATAATGTCGTTTTTTGACGATAAAAAATACGTCAAAAAACGACATTATTACGTCATTATTTTTGCACCAACCTAATACTTTCCTTGTAGTTCCTATTCTCTTTAAAACTCCATCGATGCCCACAGGATATTCTCAGCATTTATCGATAGAATTCTATCTATAGCCTCAAAACTCTTCTTCAGAGCAGTCAAGCAATGTTTCTAAGGACATTTTTATCACTCGCTTTGTTTGACAATATCTGCTTACACTTGAGTTTTTACACTAAATATCACTTTATTGAATAGAGAAATGTAAAAATTATTTTTCTGAATTTATAACTGGAAATTCTTGAAGATCATTGCCCGAAACATTTATGCATGAATCAGTATTTAGATTTACGAGCTTTAGCTTTGTGCTGCACTGGACTAACCAGAGGGGAAATGGGTTGCACGAAGTGTATGTTGTGACAATCATCCAAATGAGAAGGGTTCGTTTTGAAAACCAGCATTTGAAATTCTAACTTTTATTAGGTTTACACTATTTACATTATTCGGGCTGTTGTCCTCATATATATATATATATATATATATATATATATATATATATCAGAAAGGTTTTGTTGTAAAAGTTCGGTGGAGGAAGAAAGTTCTTGCAATGTAGGCCGGTTGAAAAGAGAAAGTCTATAAATTCTCCACCAGTAGGACGGTTTCCTCTTTCCTGTGGAATCATGGGAATTAGGTTTTTCTTTTATTTCCCGTGATCGCGAGATCACCAGTCGAACAAAAATCACATCAGTGCCAGCATTTCAACATTATCGAAGCATCAAAAAAATTGCCAAGGTGAATGAACTCGATAAATGTGTTCCGCATGAACCTAGCGAAAATCAAAGTGTCCGATACTGCATCTGCGAAATTTGAATGATCCATTTCTTTATGGAATAGTGACTCGTGATGAGAAATGGATCCTTTATGACAATCGTAAACTATCAGCTCAATGGCTTGATCACAACGAAGGATGAAAAGATTTTTCAAAATCGAAATTTGCACCGACAAAATATCATGGCGATTGTCTGGTGGTCCGCCATTGGCCTTATCCATTACAGCTTTCTGGAATTTAACCAGAGTATCACAAGCCAAGTTTGTTGCCATCAACTGGATGAAAGGCACATTCATTTAATCAAAATTCAACCCGCATTTGTTAATCGACAAGGTTCAATTCTGTTTCATCACAATGTTTGGCCACATGTTTCTAGAATCACACTGTAGAAGCCCACCGACTTGGTATAAGAGAATTTTCCACATCCACCATATTCCTCTGATATCTCGGCCTCTGGCTCTGCTTTTTTAAGCATCTTGACAATTTTTTAAACCAAAAAACATTCTTTTGCAAAGATGCAGAAACTGTATTCAAAGATTTCTTGACGTTCAAACCTTTAGAGTTTTATCATAAAGGCACAAATAACCTTGTAACACGATGGCAGAAATGTATAAATGTCTAAGGTTCTTATTTTGACTGATTTAAACACTGTTTAAATATTAGGTTAGTGCAAAAATAATGTCGTTTTCTTACATTAACATATGTGAGAAAACGACATTATTTTTGCACCAACCTAATACATTCATTCAAGAATAAAAAAAAAAAAATGATTCTAAAATTGGAGATTATTTTCCGAATAGCCTAACACTTGGTTTTATTGCGGGAATTGTACTTATCAATTGTTTGTTGTTAAATACAGCTGGGACTAATTTCCTAAACTACATTGAAACTCGACCATGTAGTTATTCTGCGAGAAAGTCATGGGATCCACTGTACTTCTTTCAACCTAAGATTGTACAGTGTAACCCGGATGTAAGAGAGTTGTCGGGACCGGAGAAGTCTCTTATATCCGGGTTTCTCTTATATCCGGGTTTGTTCTATTTTGTTTAGGTAAGTATGGCTCTAATTTGGGACCAGATAAAATCTCTCTTATATCCGGGTCTCTTATATCCAGGTTACACTGTAGTAGAATTTGGGACACAGTTTGAAAGAAAAAGAAAGAAGGATGTCACGCTAGCCGGAATTAAAACCACTGAAGAAAACCAAACCAGTTTTTGATGTATGAACCAGAAAACCACTTAATGAACAAAGAACGAGAATCTTATGTACATCTGTAAGTTTTATATGAAGTATATATACCTGGAAAATATAGCTGGAATCTCTTTCATAACAATGAGATATGACATGTCTGTAGAAGCTGCACCTGGATTCGTTGACGTGACGTCCTTTTACCGTTGACTTCTAGATTTTAAAAAAGAATAGAAAACTTTCGTGACTAAAGTCAGAGAAGATAGAAAATTGCTATAAAAGGTTTATATGCTACAGCGAAAAATTATCATTGGTCGGAAGATAGTCCTAACATCACATCTATTTTTTAACCACAAATATAAGCGTGGCATACAGATTTTTAAAATTCCATGAGACTCCACGTGTTCGAACGCTGATCTCTAGCACCAATGGAAAATACGCAACTCACTATAGTTCCGCACCAAAGCCACACTAGGAGGGACACACACTAATAATCGAATTCCTTATGGTTCGTGAAATTATTTTGTTAACTATTCATCGAGCATGAATTATATTTGTGGAATTACCCCACCTTTCCTGTCAGGGAACTTAATGCCTGCTAGGGGGCGTGATAATAAGCGGTATAAAAGAAAAAGACAAACTCTCTTCTGGTTATTTTTCTCTCGCAACCATATAATGCGGTAGCGACAAGACGTGACTAGTTTCTTCACCGCAGAAACTTCTTTTTCCAGGCGAGCCGACTTTTTATTCAGCCAAATCACGTGGTGTGTGTGTGTGTGTGTGTGTGTGTGTGTGTGTGTGTGTGTGTGTGTGTGTGTGTGTGTGCGCGCGCACACACACACACTGCAGATAATCACATAAATATATATTTCTCTCTCTGGGTTTCTGAAGTCTCTGATTTTTTAATAATTATTACTTGCTCTATTTATTACATTGAGCTCTCGGGATTTATATCCTCACTGGAATTATCCATACGGATTACTAATTAACTTTATCAGATATATACCTTGAAAAAGACTAAATTCAAAGTACTTAAAGTATGACGAACGCGTTCTGACGGTCGCGGGAGCGTAAAAATTAATTAGCGGTTCGAACTTTCTCTTTTGAGATGTGACACAGTAACGCGTTTTTGCTCTGTCTTAATTACCTAGATATAGAGCACTGTTCGTTACTGTTTAGATAAGTATCTTTCTTTTGGTCTTTTTTTTTTTTATTTGTTTATTTTTTTTTTTTTTTTTTTGCTTTCTATTTGAGTTTTTTTATCATATGACAAGCTTTCTGTTGGTTGTACCAACGTTCTGGATTTGTGTGTGTGTGCATATATATATATATATATATATATATATATATATATATATATATATATATATATAGAGAGAGAGAGAGAGAGAGAGAGAGAGTCATTCCTTATCAAATCAACAAGGGTCTGACCATCACTTACACACAAATTTGGTACACTTATAGATCTTCAGGATACGAATTGAGTGGTACACATATTACACCTCTAGGACAAAGGGTTCCGAAGACATGACCCTTTGACCTTTGCCAAAAAGACGAATTTTGAAAATATGTCACAAAGTTTAAATATCAATATCTAAGTTGCTAAATTATATACCATTTTAAAGTACTTGGATAGATCTAAAACGTGATCTATTCATTTTTTTTTTTTTTTTTTTTTAGCTTATAGTTCAGTTAACATAATTTGATCATGGCCATAACTTTTGGCCTTTAATATCTCAAAAAGCATATTTTTATTTTTTTATTTGACAAATCTGTCTGCCTTATGACAAGATATGTAAAAAAAATTGTGGTGGACTTTTAACTGCAGCCAGGGCTACGAAGATTTTACCGAGATGGGCCAAATTCAAATGCCGGATTTTGACATATGTTACTATATGATAACATTTTCATAACTCCCAATATGGTCAAGTTACATATCTTTAGAAATCTCCTTGTTGATTAATATTGATATAAGAACCATGGTCATAAAATCAACAGATTTTGTGTTATTTGTGGCCAACTGTTGACCAATTCGCTGGAAAATAAACAACTTTATTTTTGGTTTTGTTAACATTTTTATTATACATCAAGTAGATTTTTATATGAAAAAGTGACATAATGAAAATAATTAAAAAAAAGTGTCATGAATTAATGTTAAGATTACATAAAATACAACATAATACTCTTTATTAAAACTCTTTCAAAAATGAAATATACTTTTCTGAAACGTTATTTGAGAAAAATTAGCTGATTTAAAGTTTAATTAATTTGAATAGAAGCAAATGTTAATAGCTTTTACTGTAATATATCACAGAAAAGCATTTTTAACACTGAGGTGGGTGTTTTTGTGAGATGTTGACACATTTATCGACAACCTCACGTTTGTGAAATTTAAGTAGGGAGCAGATTACTGTAATAAATTTACGTAAACGCCTTTTTTATATAATTATTTTAACTATCTAGTAATCTTTAAAATTTTAAATATTTTAAGCATTCTACTATTTTATTGAAATTTATGTACTTTGGGTTTATTTACGAAGACGCTTGTTGAGGAAATATTAGAAAATTACCAATAAATTTAAATTTAATAGAGTTACCGCTCTTTTTTTTTCTGATAATGCCGTGCATAGACGTCCGTATTTATAAAAATGGGCACATTTATACATACACAAACAAATCAAAATTCTTTTAAAATACTGAGTATCACTGAATTGTAGTAAGCTTTCCATTTATCATTAGTAAATACACTTTTTATTTAATAATAATATTAATTAGATCTAAAAGTTTATAAATTAAAACTAAACTAAAATTTTAAAAAGTAAACAGTTCTTGTAAAATTTCATTATTCATTGAAAATATTTTAAGATAATTCATAACATTGATAAAATTAATTAACAGGTTTTCTAATTAAATAATGTCTTACTTTTATTGTGTTTTTTTATTTTACGATTCAGAAAGCATTTTCTGTAACTGGGGGTCCTGTTTTACAAAAAACAAAATTCTCCAAGGAAGTGGGGGTAACAAATGTAAAAAAAAAAAAGAAAAAAAAAAGCAGCATCCCAAAAATAATTTAATTAATTTGTGAATAAGTCCTGTAAGTGTCATTTGCAAGAATTTCCAAATCAATGTGTCAAAAGGCGCTCAAATATCCCGTACTAATTTATGGTATTTTCTTGACGCCAGGATAACAAAATTTTTAACCAAAATTTCACATAAAAATTCCTTTGGGCATTGCTCTTAATAATAACAAAGATTTTGACGATAAACCATTATTTTTATTAAGTTTGGAACATTTTTCATCATGCTCATTTTTAACGAATCTTCGGAGGCATACTTCGCTGCCTCTTGCTTTTCTGCTTGTTGGAAATCCTCCTCTGTTGCTCCAGTCTTTAAGAACTCAGGTGAACCGTCTGACCCTTCGAACTATCAGCTTATTAACTTTCTTTCTCTTTTTGACAAACTACTAAAGGCCATAATCAATTCTAAATTGGTTAGGCATCTCACATCGGAAGATTTTCTTTCAGACAAACAATATGGCTTTCGCTTCTCTAGGCCAGCTGTGGACATACTAACAATTATTGCTGAAAAAGTCTGTCAAGGCTTAGATAAGACTGGTGAAACTCGGGCTATTGCTTTGGACATCTTGAAAGCGTTTGACAGTGTTTCGCATACCGGTCTTCTTCATAAGTTGAAGGGCTATAGTATTTCTGGACGAATTTTTTAACTGATTCAGTCTTTCTTATCAAATCGCAAAATGAAAGTTGGATCTTTTTGTACTAATGCAGGTGTCCTCCAGGGCTCTATCCTTAGACCTACTTTGTTCTTAATTTTCATCAATGACCTTCCCGATTACATCAGTTCTCAACTTGATATCAATGCTGATGACACAACCATTTACTCCTGTCTCGATAGTAAGTCTGATCAGTTCGATAAATTCAAATTGGCACCTGATCTAAAAAAGTGACCTACAATCTATTAACTGGGGCAATGAAGGGCTTGTTAATGTTAACGCCTTCAAAACGAAACCTCTCTATCAATCATCTGAAAGACTTCTTCCCATCAGCATAGTTGATATTAACCTCCATGTGAATGACTCATTGCACCTTTACGGGCTTACATACTCCGCTGACGTGAAGTTGAAAGATTATGTTGAATCCATTGCTAAGTCTGCTACTAAGAAAGTTGGTTCACTGTATCGTACTAGACAATTTTCTTCCCTGAATCTATCTTACATATCTATAAGTCTGCTATTCACCCATGCTTTGAATATTACTGTTACATGTGGCCCAGTGCTCCTGCTGTATATTTAGAGATTCTTGATAAAATCCAAATTAGAATCAGTAATATTATTGGTCCTGACTTGACGTCTCAGCTTCAGTCATTTTCCACCGTCATAAGACAGCTTCCCTGCACTTTTTCTATAAATACTTTCACGGTAACTTTTCGGATGAACTCTTCGCTATGGTAACAAGATTTTATGAATTTAAGCGCAGTACTAGATAGGCGGCAAGGTCTCATCATTTTACAATTGAATCAGCTAGATGAAACCGTAAGTTCTATACTAACAGTTTCTTTTCTCACACACTATTCCGGATCCATGCTTTCAAAACAACTTTGATATTCAAAAATTTAAATGCAATGTCAGTCGTTATTTATTGTCTAATTGATTAGTTTTCTATTGGGAAAGGTATGAATC
Source organism: Acanthosepion lycidas (assembly GCA_963932145.1). Taxonomy (NCBI): domain Eukaryota; kingdom Metazoa; phylum Mollusca; class Cephalopoda; order Sepiida; family Sepiidae; genus Acanthosepion; species Acanthosepion lycidas. The sequence continues at coordinate 43,826,822 of OZ010581.1, read as the reverse complement.
CATCTCTTCTTCTCTCATCTGTGTGTTCAATAGCAGGGCAAACTGGGTTTTATAGCCTTGTTTGGTACCCACTCTACCGAAGAAAGAAACGGCAGCCTACTGTTGGAAAATCTTGTCTTTCGATTCATAACTAGTCAGTTATGAATTGAAAGAGACATAATCGTCCAAGCCTGTATCACGAATGGTACAATGGCACTGACCGTCAAAAGTGGCAACTATATCCGTTACACATTCCATTAGCGCCGGTCGACGTCGACAAATATTCAAACTAAAATATACTATATACAATTCTTTCAAATTGTTCTAATATTCATGAATACTTTGTATTTATAATGAATGAATGCTTTTGTGTTTCTAGATTTTCAATTAGTTAAGTACCATACGTGATACACGCTGGTTGCTAACCCAATCTGTCCTGCTATTCAACTCCTAGCTGGGTGGGGGTGTAGAGATGGAGTCATATCTTTCATACCATGTGTATTTGCGCGAAAGTGAATGCAACAAACCCGAGGGGCTCTTTGATTTCTCAGTCCGAGCCGTTACACATTACACCACAACACACATCCCTGGGAGTTGGAAGTTTAATATAGCAATGCTTAAGAACGAGAAAAAGAGGCGTGATTAACATATTTAAATGTTTCCCGTAAAATATTGTGTTAATTATTTCTGGGATGGTTGGCATTACAAAGTTTTTTGTTTTTTTTATAGAAATATCGCTGTAACGTAAACTAGTAAAACTACGGACTGCAGACAACATCCAGCTCGCAACGAAATTGTTTCTTTTCTTTTGTTCTAGAAATAATAGAAGCAAAAATAAAATTCAAATAAAACTTGTATTCACTTAAATTGTTTATTCATTCGAAAATAAAAGAAATGAAATCCAACCCACATATTTAAAAAAATTTCTTTGTATTTCTAAAATGTGTAACACATACTCTGTGACCCTTATACTTATAATGTTTGGAGAACACTGGCGTAATAAACGATTTCTTAGCAACTCAGGTTCGCAAGTCGGCATCTCGGAAGAGGGTAATAGTTAGCAAGCTACTCTTTTTGACTTTTGAATATACAGTGTAACCCGGATATAAGAGAGTTGTCGGGACTGGAGAAGTAGTTTCTTATATCCGGGTTTGGTCTATTTTGTTTAGGTAAGTATGGCTCTAATTTGGGACCAGAGAAAATCTCTCTTATATCCGGGTTACACTGTATTATTTTATTCATTTTTCCTTTTTTTTTCTCTTAACATGAAGCTTATAACTTATGAGCCTGACAAAGATCAGATGATGCTAATAATAAAGCATGTTTTAACCATGAAGCGAATCTCGGATTTTTTTTTTCATGTAATTTTATTTTACAGATCGCCACAGCTATTAGGGAGATGTGATTAAATATATAATGTTTTAAAAAATTATTCAGTATTATTGTTTAGGTAATAGGCAAGGCGGCGTAAGGGATTGAGGAATCGTATAGCCGAGTTCGAATTCCAGTCAATTCCATTACATTTTTAGCGTTCCACTCAGTTAAATTTTTCTTCAACAAATCATTGGTTAAAAAATAAGGCAATGCAATTAGTATGTCTTCTTAAAAAGTGAAAAAATTTTGTGCAAAAAGTGGATCACACAGACCTTGCTATTTTTCTGATTGCCTACGCAATCAGGTTTTGCCGCCAGGCTGTAGCCGGTCATGTGACACAGAACGAAATAATAGGGAGCGCGAACGTATCCTATCAGTGAGACCTTTTAAAAGTCAACAAGGTACATCGCTGCCACGCTAAAGAAATTTAACTTGGACATTCCAGGTTTTTTTTTTTTTTCCAAGTCTTCTGAAGTTACAAGTTTACCGAACATAATTTCAGCTTTTCCGGGCACAATTCAAGAAATTTTCTCACTCATTTCTATTCAACGGAATTTACTCTTTGGTGAACATTTTCTTTTAGCGACAAGATTTATTGTATTTATTTTCAGAAGTACAAAAACTAAATTTCATTTAGTACCAAACAGAAACTTCTTGAAACATCAAGTAATAATATAAGTTCCTTTTTTACCAAACACATTCCCACAAAACAAAAACATTCAACTAATTCACAAAGAACATTTCTTCTAAAAACAAACTTTTTATGAGACCAGATAAAAGATTCTCTGTCAAAGAAAAATTTTCAAATAATTCAATTCATAGTTAGGGTTAAATTAAACAACTCTTATTTTTGCATTGTAAAATCCTGTACCAAAAACGCTGCTTTCAAGGAACATAAAGCATTTTAATTTGCCCAATTAACATTACTGAACTTTGAAATTCAGCTTAGCTCAGCTAAATATTCTGAGCAGTTTATTCTTGATAATTTGTATTATTCCTATATAAATTTTGTTGCTTTACATTATTGTTGTCATTTTTGTATTGCCTTGTTAGCCTTGTGCTATACATCTAAAGTTAAATATTGTGGAGAAGTGAAATGTTATACACGCAGCAGACCTCATATAACTAAACAGCTTTTTGATCAATTTTCAAACTTATTCAACTTTCACCTCCGCAACACATTCACTTACGTGCTAATACCCTTGGGAAAGGTATGAATCATCTTCTATGGGTAAATAGCAGGACAGACTGGGTTGTATAGCCTTGGATGCCAACTGGTCTACCGCAGATAGAAATGGCAACCTACTGCGTCAGTCATATATCGAATGAAACATGATCGCCTAAGCGTGTATCGCTTGTGGCACATAACGGACTGACTAGGCATTTTATAGCATAGCACAAATAGCTATAAACGCATTTTTTTTTTTTTTTACGTATTTATGGTTATTTTTTAACTTTTAATCTGTTAGCATCCTATGGAAAAGGCCTAAAGGAACATGATGCAATATTTGAAATATACTCTTTTGTTAGAGAGATTATCAAGAACAAGGACTGTCGCGAAGGACGTTATGTTTTTTCTTCTAAGTCACGACTACCTTAATTTTGATGATAGACATACAGCCTAGCATGCCTAAGGAAAATAGAAAAAAGAATGATGGAAAATATTACAGTGTATTTATAAGTTCAGAAAGCGTACCCTAGTGACTTTCTTTTTAGTTAGGAAAGTAAGTTGGGTTAACTCCACAACAGCATTTAGAAGCTATACCACAAACTGAGAAGAAAACGTCTAACCAGCCCCTGCAGAATTGGAGCAAAAAAAAAAAAAAAAAGCACGGGGAAAAACACGGTACTTTCTTGCCGTTTGTCAAAACAAACCACCTCCCTGCGTTGTTGATAGTTTAAAAAAAAAAATCACCGTTCGAGCACCTAGTTAGAACATTGAACACGTCTGTGACTTTTCAAATGCTTCGTTTGTGCGTTATATTTTCAATAAATCTTTACCATTTTGTTTTTAGTTGTTTTCCGTTCTTCTCTTAGGCACTAGTTAAAAACAACGAAGGAAAAAAGCCAATAACCTCGTGGTTGTAGTAATATGACCACAAAACGAGATAGCAGTTTTTATTATGATTTCAACCACGAATTATTTTGTGGTTGGCAATTAATGTGTTAATTAAAGTAATAAAGTAAAAGCTACTACTAAGTAGTTGGTCATTCTTACCTTACCATCTGATTATATTCTCTTGTTAAAGCAAACAAAAGTCATTTGGGTGTTTAGATTTCTGAACCACACGACCTTTCCTGGCCTGGAATATTGTCTGACTACTGATCGCGTACCTCTGTGTTAGGAGTTTTGATTTTACTCCTTTGGACAACATCTTTGAATTGCGACTATTCTGGTGGAGTTTCCCTTCTTATTCCGAATTCTCGTTTGTCACCAACATACCGAACGTGTTGCTTGTTGCAACGGAAATTTCTAAAACTTTGTATGCTGTATCTCCTGTTCTGGTGATCTGCTACTGTGATGATTCCTGTATTAACCCATGATTTCCCTGGTTTACTACGATATACCATTAAATTAAGGCTGGGAAAATATCCGGTTGCTGCAAAAGTATCTGCTATTTTCACTCCCATTTCCGTTCGCTTTTGGATAGATTCCTCACAGTCGAACTGCGGTCTTGGCCTTCTCCCGAACCTGCAACCAGTTCATTTCCAACTGGAGGTCGGAACCGAACCAGACCCCGAAAAACTGGCACGGAGCGTTCGTCTAGAGAAAAAGCCCTGGAAAAAAAGCTTCCTGCCATGCGTCCAATCGCAAGCCAACAAACTCCACTTATCGGTTGAGGTTGGCCCCCTGTTACAGTCTCATATTCTGATTTCTATGCCGACTTGTTCAATCCCAGCTTTCCCTCGTCGACAGCAAAAGCGGAATACCTGGCCGAGGTATGGTTGGTTTGATCATAAAACTGGCTTGGGAACTTCGTTAATAGCTGTTAAACCCCTGCGACTTCTTTTTTTTTCCCTGAGGTTTGTCCCATATCCAGGCTACTTCATTTTTTAGTGGTTCTGGCATTGGTTGTATGACGTCTGCTACATTGTATAGGAATCGCCCAAGATATCGAACCATTCCAATGACGCGTCTAAACTCAGACACGCAGGTAAACTGACGTAATTCCAGAATCGCCTGTACTCTTTCTTTGCTAGGTTATAATTCGTCTTTCGTTATCGTATGTCCGAATATTTGATGCGGCTTTTGCTAAATTGGTCTGTAGGTTGGGCGACTTTCTATAATATTATCGCCTTCTAAACGTTCCAATTTAGATTTTACCTTTGGTAAAAATGGAAACCGTATCCGTCTTGGTATCGTCTCTCGGATGAATCTTCACTGGTCTCCCTTCGTGCAGCCTTCTTGATATGTTCCGGATTTCATCGAATGTGCAACGTCTCTCGACAATCAACTTTCCATGTCCCGACCGTTTATCACGCACACCTCAAACGAATAATATTACCTTCTATATGCCGTGGAAGTCTTTATTTTTTTTCATCGCACGATATGCCCCCGGGGATCTTAAAGACTCCATCTATCGGACTTAGTCAGTTTAACAAGTAGATTGCTATGTGTTAGGACTAATAACAGTAACACTAAATATCTGCTCCGGTATATTTTTAAATTTCACGATGGTACCATAAATTTGTAGTTTAGCAAACCATGAGTCGAGTATTTTCATTTTCAGCGAGTGATCCTAAAAATATTCCGTGTTGTCGCGTTTTATTTCTCGGACGTTGTTTATCTTGGTTTTGCAACTTGCCGCGAAATGGTTTTTTTGGTAGTTGTATTTTCTGCGGGTTTTCCCTTTCGTCGGAAATAGGTCCCATTCGTGTTGTTAGTTACACCAACCACACTTTTTTTCTGGTTGTACTTTCCGTTTGGATTAAGTTTTCGAGTCTTCACTCGGTTAGTTTAGATTTCATCAATATTTGTCTTTCCGCCATTTGCGGTCTGATTTGTTTACAATTACACGCCATTTCGAAGGTTTTGAATTTCAAGTCTGGGGAGAGCTATAAACGCTCCGCTAAACCCTTGTCTTGAAATTCATTTATAAACTTATTTTTGATTTCTTAGTTCGAATTAGCAAAGTTGTAACCTTCAGCAAGTTCGTATAATGCACTGTTATTGATTCTTTGTAGTATTGTGCTCTCGAATGGAATTTAGCCTTTCCGTCGGTGACGATCTTCTTCGAAATGAAATGGACTTTGAATTTCGCAAATACCGTATCGAAGTCCTCATCTTTTCTTCGAAAATGTAATTGATTTAGCAAAATTTTCTACTTATCCATACATACAGTAAATAAAGGTGTTGGTTTGAACTAGTCAATTTTCCTCATGAAATTTATATGCTTGTCGAAATCTTGCAGATCTTCGAGACCACTCTGTATTAAAAAAAAAAAGACAGCTGTGGTTTGAATGTTTTCTTTCATCTTTGACTGGCAGTAATATATGAGAGAGATATATTTAAGAACCTCAGGTTGACTTAGCTACTCCTACATCATGTTTAATAACTACGCCGATGGCAACACGTGTGACTCGTTTGAAGTATTTTATTACCTCTCACTCTCTAAAAAGAAATAACAAAACAAGGAGCACAACTCAATGCTCTTACGAGGTCCTGTTCATAATATCGATATAGTGTAAAATCTATCATCGATCCCTGACCTTTTACAGAGTTATCTGGAAGTAACTGTTTTCCGTATGAAAACTTTATTAAATAACTAAATAAATGTATGTGTGGATAATTTGTAGAATTTTATTTTTTACCGGAATAAATATATTATTTTTTTTATTTTCTTTAGAGTGATAAGTCTGTTGGTATTGGGCGTAGCCAATGGTTCGTTAATAAGGTGGATATTGGTCGCAGTCTGGAGAAATATTCGTCAGTAGTGGGGATATAGTAATCTTAGAAACTTAACTGCTTCTTCACGCGTCACACATAGCTGGTTTCTTTCGTTCCGACCTCGCCTGCCAACCGTTCTCGCTCTGGTTCTAGCCCAGAGGTGTCAGCTTATATACTTTTGACCAGGCTTAGAGTTTCTGGTGCGAACATTAATTTGGGCTATAATCAAAATCTCTGTGTCAATGTTTTTGATTCACCAAAATAATTTAAATTTCTGGCGTTCCTTTCTTTTTTATTTATTTTTATAACGGAATGTATGCGTGCTGCGTCACTGATCTTTGGTATTTTTCAGTCACAAATAAGTAGACTATTCCTGCAAACTTCCGGCTGGGTTCAGGCTTTTCCTTCTTTTTATTTGATTTGAAGGTTGCTTTCTCGTTAGTTGCGAGAGCTATATAAAAAGAAGTTTAGAGAAAAAGAGAGATAATGGTTTTAAAGCAAAGCGCAAATGCCTTAATTTGAATCGTTTTTTTTATTGTTTATATATTCTATTTTTATAATTTATAGAAGAACAAAAATTTACATAGAAGTTAATAAAAGTCGATTTTTCATCAGTAAGGACAAATATTATCCCCAAATGTTTGTACATGTTTTTCCGAAAAAAAAAAAAAAAAAAAATGCACCCCACAAAAAGTGTTTACTTTTTTTAAATTTAAAAAATTCAGGAGGGGAAAAAAATGAAAATTCCAGTAATGCAAGCACAGTTTCGAACTTGACATTTGTAAATAACAACAAGCCCAAATAACTCTGTAAGAAGTCAGGGATCAATTTTATTTTTACACTAACGATATAATGAACAAGGTCTCCTTTTTAGATCTATATTTTTTTTTTAAATCTATATTTTTGGAATTTTGACAAAAAAGCTGTAGCTTGAACGTCTAAAAAAAAAAAAAAAAAAAGTTAATTGACAAAAAAATATTCTCCGATATTTTTTTTTTTTTTTTTTTTTAACGAGCAGACCGATCTATTTTAGTCGCAGGAATTTTCGGCTTTAAAGCTAACCGCTCGGCTAGAAGTTTAACTCTTGGAAAAATTGACTTAGTCTTACTCTTAAAGTATGAATAAAAATTCCTCGTGACCTTAGACAAGTGAAAGTCCTTTCTTTTTTATTCATAGACTTTTACTTTCTAAATCCTTCTCGATGCATGATGAAGTGGCGATTTTAAAACTATATATAGATATTTTATTTTTATTATCAACCTTAACATGCCTAGTAATAATAGTATAATACTAATACACAGGGGAGCTACTTAAAAATTCCACTTATCACTTCCAGGATATCCGTTGTAGTGACTAGCTGTTTTTTTGTTTTTTTTTTGTTTCGTTTTTTGTTTTTTTGTTTTTTTTGGTGTGCTTTCTTGGGGTTAATATTTTGTGGACACCAACTGAATTCCGAGAATAAAAGCACCTTTATAATGAATCTGCTAAAATCCTGGTTTTCATTTCATTATTTTGGTGTCCGGAAAATTCGGTAATTATGAAATAAAAATCGATTGAAAATTGATTTTTGGAGGCTAAACCCCCACTCCTATATTTTCAAATAACTTCGCGGGGGTTCAGATAAAACCCCACTACAATACCAGGGCCGTACTTGCAGAAGTGGGACATAAAGGGTTAGGCCACCTTCCAATATTTTTTTAAGTATAGGGGGTCTAGATAAAAAAAAAAAAAAAAATAAAAAAAAAACTACTACAATAGGGCTGTACTTTCTGGAAGTGGCTACCCGACTCCCAATAATAGTATTAAAAAAAATAAAATAAAATAAAATAAAAAATAACGGGTTACAGTTCAGATAAAAAAAAAACTACTGGAACAATAATGTTACAAATAATATAGTTAGTAATACCAGGGCTGTACTTTCTGGAGGGGAGGGGGCTAAGCCCACCCTCCAATATTTTTATATTTCTTAAAATTATTATTTTAAGAACACTACAAAAAACTAAAGGATTATATTATTTCAGATTTTTTGAATACTTGAATTGAGGGGGTGGGTAGTGAGTTAGAGGAATGTTATGGTTATAAAGAGTAATTAACACTCCTGCTCATGTTCATTGAGAAAAGAACTTCCTTTGGAAATACCAGCATGACCTAATGATATTGGAAAAAAAAAATTAGATCCAACATTATTAAAAAAAACTCACGAACGAAATAAAAAAAAATGTGATATATTTTTTTGGTTTTGAGCGATTCGTGGCGTGGTGTATTTTATTTTTAATACACTAACTTTTGTGACAAATTTGTCAAATGATGAAAGTAAATTTACAAAAAGAAAGAAAAGAAAAGCAGACCTTATAATTGTGAGTTAGATTTAAAATCAAAACACGAAGAAAAACAAAGTAAAAGCAAATTATTGTTAAATTTAATCAGGAATAATTTTTAGGAATACCTTCTTGCTTGTCACCACTTGTCTACAATTCTATTGTAAGTAGTACGAATTTCTTCTTCGTGTACCTTTTAAATTTCTTTCGGGACGAATTTTACTTTGTGCTTAAAAAAATCCGCAAGCTATTTAATTTATTTAAATCAAACCGAACGTGTCGGTAATCGCAAATCTCTTGGTTATTTTTTTTTTTTTTTTTTTTTTTAATCTTTTTATTTTTCACGTTATTCTTGGAGAATTCTTAAATCTTTAAGCTAAAACTGACTTTAAAAAACTGTTTATTTTTTTTTATCTGTTAAAAAAAAAACTATAAAAATTTTGAATGCTGCGTTCGTCAACAAGTTTAAGGCAGGTTAGTATTTTTTTTTTTATTTTTCAATGTTTACTTACAAAAAAATAAAAAGTTTTCAAACTGTTGCTCGCGAACGGTAGAAATAGACACCTTAAATTTATTGTTTTTGTTTTATATAAATATTAACGATTTAAATTTTAAAGGCTAATGTTCCAACCGACTCCAAAAAGAAAATCTCACACATTACTTTTTTTTTTTGTGGTTCTCCAGGCACGACATCGTGAAATACCCAAGTTGCGAAGACGGTAATGTTGTCCACTTATAAATGTTTTGAATTTTTTCTTCTTTCGTTAACAACATATTCACTAATTTATCATGTGTTCTGTGACTTTATCATTTTTTTCTTTTCGTTAAATGGGTAAATATTTTATTTAATCGAAGAGTTTTTAACTTTTTATGTTTTGAATTTTCTATGGTCAACCAAGCCGTAATGTCACGCGTATCGCTGCCGGCGATTTTTATTTTTTAATAAATAACAAACTTAAATATTTGACAGTTTACCAAAAATATCTTGTTGCCATTTTTTTTTTTTTTTTTTTTTTTTTTTTTTTGTAACATTATTCTGCTTGAAAACGTGAATGATGTGATTTCATTTGCAAAAAAAAATGTAATTAATTGTTTGAAAGAAATGTCCAAACTCCAAATAACAAAAAATAAAAGGTTAATTAGAATATATGGTTTTCATTTATTTATTTGACTAATAATACACGATCGGCGTCGCGTAATCCTTGCTGTCTTCCGAATTTAATATTTCCGGAATGCCGTACAAAAACTACTCAAAATGCCCTTAAATACTATTCTATTACTTTGAGGGCCAATATTAAGTAACCCATCCCCCTGTCGGGTCTAAATTAAAAGCAAGTAACTCTCTCTTATTCCCGAAAGTGGCTAATTTTCTTACAGTATGTAACGTCGCAGTTAATCGTGCTTTTTTTTTTTTTTTTTTACCAAGATTGTAATATATCATAGGCTTATCGTTGTTTTCATCTCGAAGAGATAGCTTTGTAAACTCTATTAATAAAATTATAATAAAAATGATATAAGGAAAAACTAAAAGTAATTTTTAATTTAAGTTTGGCAATAATTGAAAAGGACATTTTGTTTTTTGTTTTTTTTTCTTCCAAATTAAAGTTGTTAGTTATGGAAATTCAATTTTTAAAAAGTTAGGGAAATTTTTGTTGCTTAGCATCTTTCTGAGTTTAGACCTCCCTTGGGCCATGACACGTCAGAATCGAAAAATATTGGTTTGTTATTGATTTTTACAATATCGATCCCTGATTTTTATTGACGAAAAAAAAAACTGACTCCCCATCCCCATTTTTTATGAGTTAGACCAATCTATTCAATAGTGAATAAATAGCAACCCTGAAAAAAAATTTTAAATTTTATTTCTAAAAGAGAGGTTTTATGGTAAATTTGCTTTTTAAGCCCCGCGCTAGTAAAAAATTTCCAAAATTGTCATATTTCCGTGTAAATGTGCACGCTGAACTCGAAATAACAATTAAATTTTGATAAAACCTACCGTTTTGAAGTTATTGACAATAGAAGTTCGAACTCAGTCTCGTTCAACCGTCTGCCATTACTAGCCTTGTTTAACTACATTCACTGCGGAACATTTTGCACGCGGAAACTTAATTAACGGCCTTTTTTACTGCTCTTATTCGTCTAGATTACTGCGCACTTAAGTTGTCAGAAAGCGATGACGAGTGTTGTTTTTTCTTTTTTTTACAACTGTTGTTTTTTTTATAGTAAATCTTTCTTTTTAAATTAAAAAAAAATTAAATAATAAACTAAAGCTTTTCTTCTAAATTAAAAATAAAACATATAATTAATGCACAAAGTTTGCACGAACTTTGAAAAGAGCATGATTTATAAAATAAAAAGAAATGCTCCTTCCTAGCATTTTTTTCATTTTGTAAATAAAAAATCATGCTCTTTACAAAGTTTGTGCATTAATTATTATTTCGTTTCTAGCATTGTTTTTATTTTGTAATTTTATTTTGTAATCCTGCTCTTTAGAAAGTTCACATTCTAGTGTTGCTACAATATAACTGAAAAATTGCAACTAGCCATGCTACAATCAAAGGACTATGAAAAACTAAAAGAAGCTGTAATAAACTCACATGGGAAATCTAAGCTAGATATGTTCATCAAATTGATGTCATTTTCTCACATGACTGGATAGCCTTTGTTATATATAAACAGGCTTATATCATTAGCCAGCCATTAAGGAGAACAAATGACTGCCCACCCAATATTTGCCCCCTCAACAAGAACCAAAAGCCAAAGTTTTTTGGGGCTCATTTATATTTTGTTGAACATGTAATTCTGCAAGCCATGGTGCAGGTAGCCTGAGAAAAAGAACGTTAAAATACAACCTAGCTTACACACACCTTCACCTGCATCTGCTGAGACATCAGAAAACTAATTCAGCATGATGTGTTAGCTTCCATTTATTCAACAGAAGATAGCTCTGCTTCTTCTCTATTGAAGACCTTTATTTATTTATTCCTTTTTTTTTAAAAAAAAAAGGAAATTTTAATTTTTATACACTTTCAAACTTCTGCATCATATTAACAATGGTATGTGTGATTATGATTGATAATGAGGTTATATTAAGTTATAGATAAGATTTTATTATCAGGTTCAATTAACAAATTGTTTTTATAATTTTCTATCAAATGACTTTTAAATCTGTTCTTTCTCCCTCTCCTTTCATTTGTAACTGTACTCGTCACAGGTAATTTCATCTTGATTAAAAATTAAATTTTGTAAGTACATTTTTTACTAATTTCTCAGCTGTATACAAAAAAAATCCTATGTAAATTGCATTATACTTGTGACCTGTCAGTCTAGAAACACCTTCACATATCAAGGTTTTTTGTTAGTATAAGTATTAAGATTGGATCTATCGCCAGCTTGCTAGGCCACTAATTCTTGTTATTTATACACTTTTGTCTGGTTATAAGCATGGAGCTCCTAAGAGGAACTTATACTATTTTTCTGCAAGACAATCTTCTGACTAGTATACTGTGGTAGGAAGTCTTTGAATACCAAATATTTCTGAGTGATAGTAAAAGCCTAAAGACTATTATAGAGAACAGGTAACTTGTTAGAAATGTAAATTAGACCCTTTGTGACTCTATACAGTACTCAGTTTAGCAAATACTGACACTGTTTTAGGTGAAATATGTCATAATAAACTATAAATATCAAAAACTATGTTGCTCTGCATTGTCTTTTTTATACTCAATATTTTCTGAATATAAAACTACACAAATAATGCCCTATTCATCATTGAATTACATGAGGAGGGTGCTGAAAAGTTTTCAGCCCTACCAGGAAGCTCTCCCTGTCCACAAAAATTTGATGCTTGATTAATTGGTTAGATTTTGAGAAGTTGATCAGGGCAAGTGCATTTCAGTACCCTCTTTTTGTGTGTACGCACATAACAGATCAGAACTCATCTCACGATACATACACAAAAATAAATTTTTAGTATGTTAGTTAAAAATCTAAAACCAAAAACAAATACCACCATGAAAAATGCAAATATATGCACTATGTACAATGCAGATGTAACATACTTTATACAAAGCTAATAAATACTTTAAACTAAATAAACGACTAACCCCTAGAAAAATTCTAGAAAAATAAACAAATTAACAAATTACAAATAAATACATAAACACAAGTAAATGTAATAATAATTAACAACAAATAAAGTAATTAATAATAAATAATGTGTGAAAAGTTAACAAATAGCCACATTCAGATTCATAATTATTTCTACTCAATATCCTCCAGAACAATCTGGAACATAACTGTTACCACCCATTCAACAACTCTTAGGATAATACAATAGACCCTACTACCCATAATGCATCACTGACCAGCATATATGAATAGTTGAGCCAAAACAATGCACATGGCCTGAAGATTGCATTGTAGCATGAAACAAACTGTTGCCACTTAGTATTGATCTCAGTGTCCACTTTTAGATTTTAGATTTGTCTATACCCTATCTCTGATATTGGTATTGAGCACTTTTACGTAGAAATATAACCTACCTTAAAACTATATTTTTATCATATATACACACACAGGGTGCAGCAAAAGTAACACCTTTGAGTGGCTATCCACAGTCACCAGATCTAACACCACCTGACCTTTTCTTGTGCGATGTACTGAAAGATCTTGTTTACAGGCTCAAATGGAAACAGTTCCTGAATTAAGCAAATTTTCATATATTTTCAGAAATTAATGTAGAAATGTGTCAAACCTTTTGTCGAAGTGTTGCTGATAGTTCAGTGTTATATTGAACATAAAGTGGAAAATTTTTGAACATGTTAAATAGTTAATCATAACAAATCATGTTGTTTTGATGTTACAATACTTATAAATTTTTTAAACTGTATTTTTTTTGTTTTTTCAGTAAAATTTAATCACTAAAAAGGGCTATATATATATATATATATATATATATATATATATATATATATATATATATAATAAAAAGGCTTAAACACTAATATTCCATGGAATATTAGTGTTTAAGCCTTTTTATTATATCCTTACCCTTACTCTGTCCTGGACATTGAGTTCTACCTGGATTCTATCCTCTTGGAATTTTTTATTCAAAAAATATACATGTATGTGTATACACCTATGTATATATATTTATATATTTTGCATATGTATGTGTATATTTACCACTAATATTAGCTAATATATATATATATATATTAATAAAAGTATTAAGATGAAAACTTTTTCATTCTTTCAGAAACTCAAGGCAAATGTAGAAGTTTATTCATAGACACAGTAAAAACAAATGTTGAAAAAAAATATTAAGCATTCCAATTTAAATTTGAAAATCACTCAACATTATTGAAAGAAAGAAAACTATAGGGGATGCTAAGTGATGTAATTTTAACCTGATTCTAAATGAAAGTAAATTAATATTGTTATTATTTTTGTGATTTTATTTTTTTAAAAGCAATGGGTTAACCATTTTTCTCTTAATTTTTAATGTATTCCTTTTACCATTCCTTTCATTAATATTGTTTTTGCAGAAATGTTCATTTATATCTTAATTTTTACATACATATATATATGTATGTGTCTGTATACTTTGATTATTCAATTTATTTGTATTCTTGTCTTTGATTGTTATAGATCTTCTAATAGGTATATTTCAGCCAAGTACCCTCTGGCCACCTTCAGATGTCCATTATTTTGGCTGATAAATTTTAGCATATCTTGTATTATTAATCTCTCTCTCTCTCTCTCTCTCTCTCTCTCTCTCTCTCTCTCTCTCTCTCTCTCTGATATCATTTCTTGTTCATTCATACTAAATCATATTATACTAGTGGGACCTGTGGAATTTCCACAGAATGATTAATAGAATGTTGTAAAAAATAAAATTTTTCTACATATATGTATGTATAAAAATAACATATTGAAGGAGCAGCAATTAAAATCTTTACATGTATAATAGAATCAGATACTATGTTTTTTCTTTTTAATTTTTTTTTTTTTTTTTTTTAAGCATTTCACCCCAAGCACTAGCACTCGATAGGTTACATAGAGTGGGAGCAAGAGTAAAGAAACATGACAGAGGAAAGGATGAAGAGAAGGATGTGGAATTAGATTAAGGCAACTGGAGATGTCAGTTGACCTTGCATTTGAATATTTGGAGATTATAGCTATCAGGGAAGCAAGTAAGAAGGGAGTTCCACAGACAGGAAGTGTGAGACATGAAGCTATTGGAGTAGAAGTAATGGCTACATTTAACTGTTTTAACAGTAGAAGGGTGGGACTGAGATACCAACTTAGTAGCACGTTTAAATTCTTGCAGTTTGGGACCCAGTAAAAGTAGCTTGTCAGAGCAGTTACCATGAAAGTATTTGTAGAAAAGATAGAGGGAGGTAACGGCGACTGTAAACGAGATGTCAGATCAGGGCCAATCACATTGCATATCCGTCTCTGGAATTTGTCAAGGACCTTAGGACAAACAGCGAGGGCACCAAATAGTAAAATTGTGTACATTTGTACAGGTATATTTGCAAATACATAAAGTTTAGCTATTAAATTTATCCTTTTTTTAACATACAATATTCATAGGATGGGAAAATAAACAACACATAGAGATACTTGTGAATGTCCGCCATGTGTGCAAAGATTGCTAATGCCAGTCAATCCGTGGTACTCCACACTCCCAACATAGAGCTATGCCAGTTTCCTCTGATATGAATACAGAAAGCAATATACCTATATATGTACAAAACTATATAATACATGCTACTTACAGTTTCCTCTTTTGAAAGATATTCATTCATTTATATATATATATATATATATATATATATATATATATATATATATATATATAAAGCAAGGAAACGTACCTAATGTAATCAAGGGTCTCTAAAATTTATGAACACACCTTCAAGTCAGTACCCTTTGGCAGACAATGTTCTTAATAACAGTTTGCCCTCTTCTCCTTCCTTGTCTGTCTGTCTCCATCACCTTAACCCTTACATCTGAGTGTTTGCAAGCTCTGGATTATGCAACATACAATTGCCCGGGACTGAACAGTGGCTGAGGTAAGAACAATCCCATGTCTGCCCCTGTGACTTGTTAATAGTCTTGGCATATGAAAAAAGGACAAGAAACTGGGTTCTCTCCAAGGTGAATGGCAAGTTAGTCATTTGGAGCCAGCTTTATTCTGGAGATGAGGACAAGTCTGCCAATTAGTGAGCTGCTAATCAAGGAAGCCCTAAATGAATGTCGATCCATGGACACTACTTTCAGTCTTGTACCAATGCAGAGTGCATTATGGATAGAAATGTTACAAAGAAGCATTACTATTGAGCCAGGTTTTAAACTCAATTTATGAGAGGGCATTCCTGATGGTGTCAAAGAGTTTAGAAATTCAAGTTGGTAGTGCTCAGCCTCAGCAGGATCATTTGTCAAAACTTTATATGTACTGTAATAGGTGCAGCAGTCACCTGGTAGTTGTCTCAAAACTTCTTAATTAATCAGGAGGCAGTCTGAGTTCTTTGTCCAAAGAATTACTCTGCTCCTTCTCTTTTCTTCAGATGTATTGTTGAAGATATAATCCACCAAATAGCTGTCAATGCATGAAATTTGAGGCACTGCTATGTCATCAACAGCAAGATTAGGATCTTGTGAAGCTGCTTATGTTCTATTGCCAAGATGCAAGAGTCATGCTGCAAATTCCCTTTGATCTGCTGTTGTCCTGATGTTTTGGCTTAATCTGTATTGGATGAATATCAGCCACGGTGGAGAATTGTTTATACAGATTTCAATTATTGCCTCGCAAGTTCCTCTTGGCAATATGAGTAGGACTTGCCTAATATGAGCACAACTTTACCACCAAAAACAGCAGCAATGCCAATGATATCTCACAAAGTTTTATCAATAGCATGAAGAGCAAATGAAGGGATCATAGAAGCCTCATCCAAGATTATCAAAACCAGGTTTCATAAATAATTTCCATGGTCTGAAGTGGTTGGTACATTACAAATGCTGGCCTCTGTGAGTGGATCAGGCAATTTGAACAAACTATAGATAGTCTTTCCACCTGACAGTAGTGTAGAGGCAATACCTGTCCAAGCACCACTGCACACATTACAGTTGTTCCTTCGCAGATAATAAATTATGGTATTAAACATAAAAACAGAAGTAGTTGGGAACCTCACCACCACTCCTTTTATCTACAGATTCAAGCACAGCATTAGCAATCAGTCTCTGTTCATCAGTAAGTATGTTCTTCATGATGGTCAAGCTGCCGTAGTCCAATACGTTCAGGCCACCCAATTGCTAAACAATTAATGCCATTCAGCTATCAGAATTGCATCAATTGCGTGCAGTGCCATATTTTCTGTGTGGTCTGCATTAAAACCTTGTTGCAAGAAATCTTCAATCATGGATTCCTTGCAAATGGTCCACAAGTGAAGAGCATTTTCAGGGTTCATATACGTGCACAGGGCAGCAAACATGAAACTGTAAGAGCATCCAACAGGCTGCAGACAACCCTTAAAACACATGACTATTTAACGATAATGTCATTTAGAGGCCACCATAAAAAATATTTTGAGGTCAATTTAATTTTTCAAAATTTCATAACATTAAATAAGTGGCTTGTAACATGTAAAAAAAAATTGTTTATTACAATTTTCTGAAAAACAAAGAATGTGAAAATAATTTCATTCATTTCCAAATAAGTCCTGAAAGTTACTAATTTCAAATGCAAATGAAATAAAGTCTAAAAGTAATTAAACATTAGCTTTAAAATTGAATTCAAGTTTATCTTTCAAACATTTTGTTTCAAAACAATTCTAACAAAAAAAATTAATAAAAAAAAAGATAAAGTAAAATAAAAACTAAAAAACTTTTTATGAAATAGGAGTTAAATATAAAAATAATTTGAAAGGAAATTGAAAAATGACTTGCAAATTAAAAGAAGAATTTCAAATAGAAATTTATTAGAAAGATAAGTTAAAGTAAAAATTATTTTTTTCTAGAATTAGGTTCTAATTAAGTGAAACTAAAAATAGCTAATGGGTTGTAACATATGTAAAAAGAAATTGTTTATTACAATTTTTTGAAAAACAAAGAACACAAAAATAATTTCCTGAAAGCTTCATTAAAATCTATTTGATTTCTGCAAGAATATCCAAATCAATGTATTTTTCACCTGAAAAATAGGTGCAAAAACACTGACATAAATATGACCCAGGTTGCCAACTTAAAAGAAAAACAAAAAAAAGATTTTACCAAAATTTTGAATGTGCTAGAAAGGATAAAGATTTGTTTTTATTAAATTTGGAGCCTTATTCATCATACTATGTGGTTTTTCGATGAAAAAGTGGAGGTACATACACAAAAGAAATAAAAGATAATATATATACAAAGCACAAAGAAAAAAAAAAACGATAAAATTGGATTGTTATAAGCGTCCTCCATTGCTGCTTCTCTAACTGCTTTGGAGTGGGTGAGGGTGTTTCTTTGAAAATCACCAGCATTTGTTGACGGACACAGTGTGATGGAATGGGTGAGGGTATTTCTTTGAAAATCACTGCCAGTAAGACACTGAATACAGATCAGTACTAAAGAATGTAACAGATGGACAAACTAAGGAAGGAACAAGCATAATTATAACAAGATGGATTTCACTATCTGATCCAACCTTCTGACATAGAATTTCAAGGTTAAAAAATACACTAATATCCTTCAGAATGGTGGTGTAGTGGATATAGGTTTTTGTTGCTGTTATCTAGTCATTATCATGAAAGCTAAAAGTGCTCAAAACCCATTAGACAATTAATATAAAAATTCTGCTTGGAAATCAGTAAAGTGGTCCAAAGTGGCAAAAAGTTTAATTAAACTTTTATTTGTCTATAACCAAACATGCAGAAAAGAGAAATTGTTACCCAATTACACCAAATAGACAGAGAAAGGCAATAATATTTCCAGCAACTTATATGGAAATGGTATATAAAGAAAGAGATAATTATTCTTCTATAGATAACATTTTTTTTTTTATTTCATCCCAAGCAAAGCAATAAAGCTACTAAGATGCAAGGGATTAATGAGTGAGAATATGAGAAAAAGCAAGAAGCTGGAAGAGTTCCACAAGCAAAAAATGCGATAGAATTTACTGTTACATCTAGTCATTTTAGCTGTAAATGAGACCTTGCTACCAATCTGATACTGTGCATAAATTCATAATGTCGAGGTGCCAAAGAGGGAAGCTCATCAGAACAATTATCATGAAATTATTTATAGACAGGGCACAGTGAAGCTATGTTACAGAGGTGGGAAAGTGACTAAAGTCAAGATGCCATATCAGGACCAATAACATTGCAGATTCTTTGTATTTTTAAAAAAATTTCTAAATATATAGCAGGAGCACCAGACCAGATGTGGCAACAGTATTCAATGCATGGATGACTTATAAATGTGTAAGAGATTCTGGCAAGAAAAATTGTCTAACGTGACACATGAGTTTAGAGGTGATGATAGAAATGTTTTATGACACAATTAAAGATTAAAGCATTGTTTTGTAAATTTGGTGGCATAAAAATGACTTTGACCTGATTAATACACTCAACTCACTCGGTGGAAATGGGGCTAGCAATAACTGAGCAGTACTAAAAAAAAAAAATAATGAACAAGATGAAATATCCCTAGACATGGACAATCTATTCTTTTTAATTAAATGAAGAGTTCTGTTTGAAATTCCCTGGTTTACTCAAATGGACATCTGAAGAAGGTTAGATCGTACAACAGTTGAAACGGTTATAACAACAAAATGAGGGCATTAATGCAAATATAAATAATAATTTTTTTTTTTTTTTAAACATATTTTGATTTAATTGTCTAATCTTTTTTCAGGACCCTCTGAAGGTGACTTGGAATAATGATAACCGAAACAACTTCATTTATTTATCAAATGTCTAAAAAGTGGCCACATTTGCTAGATGGACGTATCTCAAAATTTATGTCCAATATGGCATATTGTCCATGGAACTGTTCAGGACATGGCATTTGTAATGAGGGCAAATGTATTTGCCGTGTAAGTATTTTATCAGTGTTACTTTTATTCATTTGTCTCCTATTACATGGACAGCTAATAATATGCAATGCAAATTTTCTTGATATATTTCTTCTTACTTGTAACTTGACAATGTTGATTTTAACTCCTCGAAGAATGAAGATATATACAGTGTAACCCGGATATAAGAGAGTTGTTGGGACCGGAGAAGAAGTCTCTTACATCCGGGTTTCTCTTATATCCGGATTTGGTCTAATTCATATACATTAACACAAGCTCTAATTTGGGACCAGAGAAAATCTCTCTTATATCAGGGTTACACTGTATATGATATTACTTATAAACTCAACAAAGCATATGATTCTATCAAAAACCTCTAAGACGCTCAAAGATAACATCTATGCATATATAAAGGGAAGTTGTGTGTGTGTGTCCAGCTAAAACTAAAATACTACAAGAAAATAAATATATATATAGACTCATTATCACCCAAGCCAGCTTTTTGTAAAAAAAAAAAAAGTTATCACCATATGATTTGTATTTCCAAAGATATTTTAAAATTAAAATGCATTAGAATTTCTCAGAATTAAAAAGTAAAAATGAACGGTAATAATTCTTATCTCCAATTATTATTAGCATTCATTTTTACTTTTTAATTCTATTAATACTTTCAAAACACTATACATGTATGTATTTTTAAAATTTCTATTCTCTTGAATTTTTTTTCACATCTACAGTAAATAAAAGTGTAACTTGAAAAAATGAATATTAAAACAACAAAGCAAATTTAAAAGAAGAATATTAAATGCAATTATTTGACAAAAAGTTTCATTTTTATTTATTCAAATATTCAAGTGTGTGTATGTCTGTCCAGTTAAAACTAAAAAATACAATAATTGTTGACAAAATAAATATATATATATATATATTATATATATATATATATATATACACACACAGACTCAGTATTGCCCTAAAGGGAAGTTGTCTGTGTGTATATTATTGACTTATTAATATTTTTTGGTCATCTTATGGAAAATAATTTTTTTTATTCAATCTTTAAAAAATAAACTTCATTGTTTGTTTGGTTTGTAACTAATATAAAAAAGTAAATAATTTTAAATTAAGTTTTATCAAACTAAAAAACTATGGCAAGCCTGACTTTTTCTAAAATTAATTTAAATAAAATATAGTTAAATTTGTAAAACAAATATTCAACATGACTAATGTTGACTGTTACTCATGCCTGTCTCTTCTAATTTTTATTTAAGTTTTACTTTTAAACATTACATTAAAGAAGCAAACATTTCTCCATAAATGAATTTAATTACTATTTTGAAAGAGAGTAGAAGAAAGATACACTGAGAATTTAGTTTTGAAAATCGATTATATTTACATTTCAAGTTATATTTGTATTTGAAAAGAAAAAAATTTAGTTGAATAAAAATTAGAAGAGACAGACATGAGTTACGGTCAACATTAGTTGTGCTGAATATTTGTTTTACGAATTTAACTATATGTTATTTAAATTAAAGTGTCTTTTCTAATAAAAATACAGTGATGCTCAGCCCTCTATCCCTCCCCAGCGTGTTATTGGCAAGGTTGTATTTTCCTAAATTTAGTTATTTTGTACCAAACCAAAAAAACAATGAAGTTTATTTTTTAAAGATTGAATAAACAACTATTTTCCATAAGATGGTTGAAAAATATAAATAAATTGTCAATAATAAACTATTATTCAGAGATCATCTGAGCAACACTGGGTATCCTTGATAGTTTGTTTTAAATCAGTCATTTTCCAGAGTTCAAGTTCTCTACTGAGCGATGACCAAAAACATCTTAATTACTTTCAGTTATTCAAATGCCACACAAACATTGAAAAAAATACAAAACAAACTTGAATATCAATGCTGAAATCTGGGATTGAACTGGTGACCTTTAGATCTTTGTTCTGATACAGCTGGAGCAATTTTATTTCAGCTTATTAGTAATATCATTTGGCTGCTATGTGTGTTTCTTACTTGAAGCAATATTTATTTATTCTGTAAAATGAAATTCAATTTTTTTTAATTCATATTAATTTAACTAAGATTTTAAAAATGTTATATGAAAATATGTTTAAAATTTTTAGAACTTAACAAATGATTTTTAAGTCATTAACAAAGAATTGTCCAGAATATGCAAATTTTTAAACCTTAGTGTTGTTCTTAATTAACAAGTAATTAATTATTTTTAAAGCAAAAGATAGGCCTGAGTAAATTTGGGATAAAAATTGAATAAAAAGAAAATTAAGATAAATTAAATACTTCTGTTGATTGAAGTTCAAGTTTTTTTTTGTTTTTTTTGTTATTCCTGTTAAATGAAATTGCTCTACAGATGTCATTCAACAAAAAAGATCCCCCTCCAAAAAAAAAAATTGATTCATATCTTTATAATCTAATAGTGATGAAAATATAGAAAAAAAATAAATAAAATAGAAAATTTGACAAAATGTAACTTTTTGATATTTTCCATATAAGCTGTAACTCATTTTACGTCACACAATATTAATTTTTAAGAATTTAAATTTCCTTTTAATTGAAATAATATTAACCTCCAATCTGTATAGATTCAATAAAATACTTTAAGTAAGGATATATTGTTACTGATTTTAAATTCTAGATTTGTTAATGAAAGTAAATTTCTTTCACTTTTGATGGCATATTTTGCATATAGAGATAAGTTTTAAAATAAAATTCTTTGGCCTGATAATACACTCAACTCACTCAATGCCACTGTGGCTAGCAATAACTGAGCAGTACTAAAAAAAAAAATAAAACATAATGAACAAGATGAGATCTGGAGAATCTATTCTTGTTAATTAAATAAAGGGTTATATTCTTAAAGTCAAATAGGAACACCAAGTATTTATTTGGTGTGCATGCATCAACCCTCGGATTTACATTTTAAACATTCACAATAGATATAAACAATCTACTTTGGGTGGGCATAATAAAGGGTTTGGTTCAAAATTCCAATGTGTAAAAGTGCCACAACAAAATTCGTTTTTAACAAATTGGCATTCAATTAAAAATATCAATTTCTGTTGTAGAATGTGGAGTGTTACATTTTGTTATATTAATGTGTATAGGTGTGTGAAATAGGTGTGTTACCTATTATGCACTTTTTATATAGATTTGTATTTATTCACTTTTTATATAGATTTGTATTTATTCACTTTTTATATAGATTTGTATTTATTCACTTTTTATATAGATTTCTATTTATTCACTTTTTATATAGATTTGTATTTATTCACTTTTTATATAGATTTGTATTTATTCACTTTTTATATAGATTTGTATTTATTCACTTTTTATATAGATTTGTATTTATTCACTTTTTATATAGATTTGTATTTATTCACTTTTTATATAGATTTCTATTTATTCACTTTTTATATAGATTTGTATTTATTCACTTTTTATATAGATTTGTATTTATTCACTTTTTATATAGATTTGTATTTATTCACTTTTTATATAGATTTCTATTTATTCACTTTTTATATAGATTTGTATTTATTCACTTTTTATATAGATTTGTATTTATTCACTTTTTATATAGATTTGTATTTATTCACTTTTTATATAGATTTGTATTTATTCACTTTTTATATAGATTTGTATTTATTCACTTTTTATATAGATTTGTATTTATTCACTTTTTATATAGATTTCTATTTATTCACTTTTTATATAGATTTGTATTTATTCACTTTTTATATAGATTTGTATTTATTCACTTTTTATATAGATTTGTATTTATTCACTTTTTATATAGATTTCTATTTATTCACTTTTTATATAGATTTGTATTTATTCACTTTTTATATAGATTTGTATTTATTCACTTTTTATATAGATTTGTATTTATTCACTTTTTATATAGATTTGTATTTATTCACTTTTTATATAGATTTGTATTTATTCACTTTTTATATAGATTTGTATTTATTCACTTTTTATATAGATTTGTATTTATTCACTTTTTATATAGATTTGTATTTATTCACTTTTTATATAGATTTGTATTTATTCACTTTTTATATAGATTTGTATTTATTCACTTTTTATATAGATTTGTATTTATTCACTTTTTATATAGATTTGTATTTATTCACTTTTTATATAGATTTGTATTTATTCACTTTTTATATAGATTTGTATTTATAATGAAAGTATGATAAAATTGTCCACCACAGTATAGACAGAGGAAATACCTCCCTTTTGTATGCATGAAGATAACATAATTGTTATAAAAATAAATCACCAGTTGTCCAACATGCTTGGTTCCATACCTTTTCCATTTTACTCGACCAGAATAGATTATGTAATCTTTTGCTTTTATGTGCCCTCTCCCTTTAGGATGTGGACGATCATAAATTCTCTGTAATTTCTTATATTGCCCTAAGTAAATTTTGAACATTTACCATTCCTCTTTGTCTCTTTTCTGCCATCTATTCACACAGACCCATTAAGTATCTTATTCACTGCTTCCACCTTGCTTCCATTGCTTTCAGTACACCTTATGAGTGTTAGATTCTCCAGGCTCTCTTTCTAGAAAATTTAAACTGTGTCTTTGTTTGTAATTTTCCTTAAGTCTTATGCAGTATTAATTCAAAAATATACTATGACCCATTAATGACATAATGAAACATTAGCGCTGTGAGAAACTTAAATATTAAACATGCAAGAGCAGTATAGGTGTTATAGCCTCAGTTACTAGATTAGTGATGTGTCTGTAATAAAGTTTGGAGATAAAATTAAATTTTATCATTCCTATATATATTGACATTGAGAAAGGCAGTACTTCTATTAAACCTAGGCAAACGCACATTGTCAGAGCCATTCATGTACTTGTAGAATCACTTTGTGCCATATGCAAACACTAACAATTAGGATAACTGCTGCAATTTTTCTTAAATTTATATTAGAAACTAAAGCTTGAATTTGTTTATATTTTACTCGCCTCCTCTTTTAGCTTGTAAATAATTTTATCAAGTATGCTAAAACAGTTTTGTCTCAAAAATGAACATTGAACTTCAAAAAAGAAAATCAGGTTAAGGTGTAGCATTAATAGTCATTTAGAAGAGTAGAGCTTAGGATCATGCTGTCTCGGCAAATAGCTTAAAAATTAAAACAATATAAACATTGCTATATAATGGGTATTCATTTCAAAACATTAAGTATTAGAACTTAGAATCTACACAGATAAATACAAGATGTATATATTTGTCTAAGTGACAAAATAATTTTCTTGGAGTGACAAGTATAATATATTCACATGCATAGGATAATTAGATATATATGTTTAACAGATAGATAATGATGTATATTATTATCTATATCAGGTCACTAAATTGTGCTATTGATAGCATGTTGCATGATTAAGTGGTCAGTAACTAAGTCAGCTTAACTGGTGAGGATGGTGACTTGACATCCTGTAGGATAAAAAATAAGACCTGTAAAAAAAAAAAAAAAAAAATATATCTGGTAGCAAAAGACCCCTTCAGCTCTGTATAGCTATTTCTCTAGGAGAAGGAGACTCTGCTGTAACACCTATGATCATTTAGACATGTTACTTCAGCCTGTCAGAATTATGCAGTTGTGATGGAGAAGGTCAATGCACTGCTGTGCAAGCTATTATTGATGTTAGCAAGATTGTGGGTTTTGTGTCTGTTTTTAGGTGACAGTGCATGTTCAATATATAAACAAAGAAGATAGAAGCATACAAAAAAATTGAGTTTCTACTGTGGATGTTTATTTCTTTTATGTTGACTGTATTGAACCAAAATTAAATGTTTCTTGAGTATGTGCATTTTTCTTTTTGGTTCTTAAATAATTTATGGGAAGTAAGGATAAGAATGGTTAAAGATGGTCACATTTAGTTTGATGGCCAAATCTCTACTTTATAAGTAGGGATGCTGAAGACACATCTGAATGATCTCATTGGAAAGTAGAAAGAGCAAGATTCTATCCTTTCCAGAAATGGGAGTCATAAAATTGCATATGTGACCAGAAACCCTCTCCAGTTTCTTTATAACTTGCGTCATAGGAAAATTAATTAATTTTTTTTTTTTATTCTTTATTATTATTTTATTGGTTTTATTTCATTTTCTCCACACTATATCTGACCTTAAACAACTGCACAGGTATCACTCATCTGACATTGTTTGTCTTTTACTATTAGAGATTGGAAGTACCAGGATCATGTCATGAAATCTGATAGCTTCTTGTTTTTTCTTTTTGTTTTTTTCTTTTAAGAAATCCTGTCACTAATGATGTCTTAGATAATTTTTTTTTTTTTTCAATTTAACTTATTTTTGAGGATCTGCTGGACGATTAGAGGCTGCAACAACAAGCTTTACGCATTTCACATGAAAATGCAATTGTTCATGTTTAAAGGCTTTTAACTATGCTATTGTTTATACCATAATTATGAAAATGATCTTCTGAGGGTATGTCATCCTTTATTAACCCAATTAATGGATATCTATTCACACAGTCTACTTTTCCTGCATTTGCAATATTTTGTAATGGTGATTTATTCATGCTCAGTGTTTTTATTGAACATTTTTGTTGGTGTTATTATATAAAGAAAATATATGTAGAATATTCTAGTTGGTGTCATTGATGATCATTAACCTGACCATCTTGTGGGGATACATCCCAAATATTTTAAGGAGCTTTAAATTTTCTCTCTCAGTGCTTTAATAGCCATGCTCCATATATGAAAAAATCTGATATAAACATGACTAATTACAATAATTTTTGTTATGACTAATATTGTGGTTAGTATTATTTTAAATTTTTTTTTTAAAAACTTGGATGTTCTTTTTTAGCAAATATTTTTCATCAAAAACACATTGCATGGGTTTAAACCTGTTTTTGAGCTCATCTACCATGATAGTTGATTGAATTGCTATGTATTCAAATTTTTTTTTGACCATATATGGCTTTTCTTGTTTTGAGTAATATTTTACCCAGAGCCATGTTAATTATCATTACAACGGTGATATAATAACCAAAAAAAAATAGCAATTTTTTTTCAATACTGACTTCTTTCTTGGCTCTTAATCAGATTGTCACCCAGCAGACCATCAAAAATGCATAAATTAAGAAAAATGCCTGAAAACATATTCAAGGGATTAATATTTAAAAAAAAAAAATGATAGCCATTATATTCTGAAGATGGCTCTGAAAAAAACCTGTTTATGCCTCTGTGGCAAATAAAAAAAACAGCAACCGGCGAGTAAATTCAAGCTCTCCCAGCTGGTATTTCAACCTTGAGTCGTTCCTTCTTGAGTTCTGTCTCAAAATCGCACTAACAGACTGTTCTTGCCGCCAAACGTGAACGTCACTCGAAGAACTCCCCGCACTGGGAAAAAGTAGTTGCTTTTATATTTGTCCATATACCCATAATCACTTGCATCTTCATGTGATCCCACATTTCATTGCGTCCATGTCCCATAATGCATTGCATCTTTATTGCATAAAAATGCAATGCAAGTCCCCCCTCATTCTTTTACGATATCTGGCCGAGGACGGATTACGGCAGAGCAGTAAGTGCTTTTTTCTCCCTTATTTCAACTGCAGTAGGTTTACATGCTAAACAAATACGGGCTCTTTTTTGGCGGGGACAAGGCAAGTCGCGACTAGTTGTGCTCGTCCCAGGTTCTGTCTCATGTTCGCCACAGCCTCTATTACTATTTCAGCATTGACATCTTTATTTCAAATATATATATATATGTATGTATGTATGTATATAAAAACAGTTTAAATTTATTTTTGTTTTATGTATATAGTCTAGCCAATTTCATCTCTTTTCCATCACTTTTGTTAAAAAACAGTCTCTCATTGTGATAATATAATATCTGCCAAGAAAAGTGAAATGTTGTAAGATAATTTTACTGACGATAATCTAGTGATTAAAGCACTTTCTAAATATTTTCATATTAGTAAATTGCTTTCTCTTTTAATTAGCATAGCATTTTTAAGATCAAAATTATAGTCACTCATTATGGTATATGGCTGACAAACTCATAGCTAGTCTAGATATTAAATCCCTTTACATCAACATTCCCATAACAAATGCTTAAATCTTTTAAAAAGTATCTAACACAATAAAAAATAAACTGCTCCCTACCAACAGCTAAAATAATAAAAATCTGCCATCTCATCATCAATCAATGATATTTCACATTTAACAGTGATTTTTGCATACACAACCATCTCGAATTTCAGATTAGTCATCTGCATTGACTTTTGCACAAATACTTTTGGGAAATGTATGACTCCATCTCTTCTCCCTCCACCAATGGGTTAAATAGCAAAGTAAATGGTCTAGCCTTGGATAGCAATTACCCTAAGAGAAATAAAACTCTGAATTCCAAACCATGGAGATGGTAATGGGAAACCCTTCCACCTATTTTGCTGTAGAAGATAAAGCAATTCCCAGATAATAAAGAAAAGGAATCTGTGAAAAGCTATGATATCCCTATATCCTGAAGGGACATAGCATTAAAAAAAGATTTTATATATATATATATATATATATATATATATATATATATATATATAAATCATCTTAAATAGGTAGGTAGATACCAAAAACATTATAAATTGTAGCACTGTTTACAGACAATTTTGTTTATAAAAAAAATTATAGCATATTTTAATAATTTAAATGTCTTCATAAAAGTTTTAATTTTGGCTTTATTTGTAAGAAAGTAGCATAAAAATTTACTTTTGCATGTTATTTTTATTTTTAATATTCTAAATTTCATAGAAACTCTGTGCAACAGAATTCAAACCTGTAACAATGTGTATGTAACCAAGCTAAAACAGATTGTCATCATTTAAATAAAAGAAATGCCTTCAATGTATTCTTATTCTGCTTATCACAGAGTGGATGGAACATTGGAAAATTAGTGAAAACAACCTAAGCTTACAAAGAAACACAAGAGAAATGTTGTAACTGTAAAAACTTGTTTGTTATTTAAAATCTATATAAGTATGTGCACATAGCTTAGTGGTACATTTTTATTATTTTAGGCTGATGGTAGGGAGCAGTTTATTTTTTATTGTGTTAGATGCTTTTTTAAAAGATTTGTTGCATTCACTTTTATACTAATGCTTTTGAGAAAGGTATGAATTCATCTCTGGTTTGGTTTATTTTGGTTTACAGCATAACAACCTCAGTGGGTTATTTAATGTATTGCTGGTAATGTTTTTTTTTGTTTTTTGTTTTTTTTTAATGTATTGCTGGCATTTTTACTATAAAAATCGATTTTTATACTTTCATTGTATTTTGACCCCAGTTTGGGTGTTAACTATTTGCTCATAGCCGGGACCCTAACAAATGTTACCACTCCAGGTCAGGGTGGACCTGGGAACAACAGAAAATTAATGGATGGTTCCACACTTCTCAAAACTTCCAATCAGAGGCCTTGCTACCAGATGGAGTTTATCATCATACACAGAACAGAATTCATCTCTTTTCCTTCCAGTTGGCTATTTATTAAATAGCAAAGTAAACTGATCTTTCTATAGGAGAATGACTACTCTGAATTTAAAAACATGGAAAATGATTTATTGTCATTCATAAAATATTGTGCCAAGTCACAGGTTATAAAAAAAAACAAAACATTTTTGCTTTTTTTTATTATCATTCTTTTTTTGTTTCTTAGTTTTTGCTTCATTTTTCTGCACATTTTCATGCTTATTTTACTTTCTTGTTTTTTTTTGGGGGGGTGGGGGGTGTTGCTGACGTATTAATGTGATTTTACTTGACCTATTTAATCCTAACGGGAATGTTAAAAAAAAATTATCAAAAATTGTAAATTTCTATAAATAATTGCAGTTGTTTGTTACTTAATAGTACTGTTTTGTCCCATCTCACAATATAAAAAAAAAATTATTTAAAACTATATTTGATCTAAAGAGTTGTTCTTATTGAGTCTCATAAACTTATTAATATAAAAAATGTTTTGAAAACGGTTTTTCAAAAAAAAATAAATAAAATGAAAAAATAACCAACCTCTCAGGAGTTCTGGTAAATGTTTATATTTTTCTGTCATTAGTAAAATATAAAAACTTTCTTAATCAGTTCTTGGCAACTTTTAAGGTTTTTTCTTTGTAAGATTCTAAGACTAAATAATTATTGGTTATATTTTATTAAGACTTTTGACGTTAGTTATATTAGGTTGGTGCAAAAATAATGACGTAACAATGTCTTTTTTGACGTATTTTTTAACGTCAAAAAACGACATCATTACATCATTATTTTTGCACCAACCTAATAATTTGTGCTTTTAGGAAAATCGAGTTGTAGCTGTAAATAATTACAATTACACAACAAATTTTCTAGCACACTTGGTTCCAGAACTATGCTAGATTATCCATTTTGCCAGACCAACAAAAATTGCATAATGATAATAATTAACTTTTTTTTTTCTTAGGTGTAGATATGTTTCAAACTCCTCCCTTGTCTTTTGAACAGGAATAGAGATTTATCCCTTGTTTCCTGTTTTGGATGTTTTTGGTTCCTTCTTTTGAAATCTTAATAAGAGCAGCTGTCTTGATTTTTTTTGGCAGTATGACTGGCTAGTGGTAATGACTTTTCATATTGATGATCTCTTGCTGATCGATGGGTCGTTAAGTTTTAAACAAACAAATTTTCATACTGAGGATACCAGGTTGACATTTTTCTGGTTCCTGCATCACAACTGGTAGCACTTACAGAAGATGCTCTGGTTAACAGTCATACAATATCAAAGTTCTTGCCATACCATGTTGTGCATGGATAGGTGCTCCTGCAAATACTTTTGGTGGGTAACAATGAGGCCACACTATGCTATAGTCTTTGCCAGCTTGTATTGCCTTAGATCAGGGTTGTCCAACCTTTCTTCCTAATGGACCAAATTAGAAATTTAGCTATATTCACTAGGCAACAAAAGTTATATACAGGGTGCTATCAATAAATTGTCGTCTAAATTATGCAAAAATGAAAATAACACTAACATTTCATTTTAATAGATATATTTACCAAAATTGCACAAAAATATTTTGAAATAATAAAAAGTAAATTTATTCAATAAAATTGCCATTGGCTTCAACCATGGCCTCCAGACGACTTTGGAATCTCCTGCAACTCTTCTGGATGGTCTCCTTGTTTAAGTTGGTAAATGTTGCCATAATCCTTGCCTTCAGTTCATCTTTGGTGTTACAAGGAGTTTTGTTGGTCTCTTGCTCAACTACGCCCTACATAATAATCAAAGGGGTTGCAGTCCCGGGAGTTAGGTGACTAGATGTAAGGGATGATGTGGTCACAGAAATTTTCTGACAGCCATGACTAGGTTCTCTTGCTTGTGCGGCATGGTGCAGAGTCCTGTTGCCAGTCATAGTGTCTTCCAGCAGCCACCCTCTTGACCCAGGATAACACTACCTTCTCAAGACACTTGATGTAAGCCTGCATGTTGAGTCCGAGGCCCTGTAGAAAGATGAATGTAGGCATAACATCACCATCACTAGTGATCACTCCAAACACCTTTGTAACCACCATTACTCATCCAACTCTTTCCAAATCCTCTGCACTCTCCTCGGATTGACACCCAGACACTGAAATGTTTGTATTGGAGCTTCCAGCATGAATATCAAGCAGTACAGCATGCCATTTCCAAATTTCTGGTGGAGTAAATTGCATCATGGTGCTCTTTTTCTCACAGGCAGTGACCCTACTATACTATGCAGTCAACAAAATCAAAAACAATGCACATGTGCGAAATTAAAAATATAAAATGGTGACAATTTGCCCATTGCCCTCATAAATATGCTTTTAAAAAGTTGAAAATGTGAATATCATATTTTAATAAATATATATAATTACAAAAAAATACTGTATTATTGATAGTAGAAAAAAGAAATTATACACATACAAAATAAAATAAATTCAATGTAATTTTTTACATTGCTTTCCTTTTATAATATTGTCAATATTTGGTTTTATGGTACTAGTCTTTATTCTAAGAATGTTAGTTAAATGGGAATCACTCAGATTATTTCTTTCAAGTCATTTAACCATTCTTTGTTTTCTAAAAAATCTACATTTTGCTTCTTGCTTTGCATGAACACTTTTATTTCAGGTAACAATAATTGAAATCTTTTCAAATTTGCTACTTTACTGAGCCATCTGACTTTTGAGAAATAAATATCTTCATACTCACTGCCAACTTCTTCCAAGTATTATTTGAACTCACGATTGTTCAAGCCTAGAGACCGGATAAAATTCACAACTTTCACAATATCTGTCATCACCTGATTCATATTTAACTTTAGAGTACATAATTCCTGTTGATAAATCGAGCAATGGTAGTTTAGGATATCATGATCAATTGATTCTTTGATTAAAATAATAAATCCATGGTTTTTACCAATTAATGCAAGAGCACCATCATTTATAATCAAATAAATTTTATTTCTATCAATATTGAGCTTTTCAATTGATAGCTTAACATGCTCAAATATGTTTCTGCTAGTTGTATCCTTCATATGGCATAAGTTCAATATTTCTTCAATTATATTAAAATTGACATCAATTCTACTGATGAAAATAACTAATTGTGCAGTGTCACTTTGATCGGTACTTTCGTCCATTGCTAAAATGTAATAAACACATTTAGATAATTAGGTCTGCAATGTACTCACAATACCATCAGCTATGTCATGAACTAAATTGCTTCTTTAATTCATCTGTTTTCATTCTTCTTCTTTGTTTAATTTATTATATTCCGATTCATGCTTGACAACATAGTGATGCTTAATATTATATTTGCTTGCATACAGTAGTCTTATTATGACAATTGAGGCAGATAATATTACTGCATGTTTTAATTAGGAAATATTTTTCCTGCCCATAGAATATTGAATTTTCTCTTTTCTTCTGTTATTTTTCTTTTCTTAGATGCCATAACCAAATGCTGGGTTATTAAAAATTAAAGTTAACTAAATAATTATGAATATAAGTGGAATGTGTTGAAAGTACTTAAATTATTATGTTAACGAAAGAAATGTATAGATAAACCTATAATGAAATTAGAAAGAAATAAAGACTAAATTTAAATTAGCCTCTTCCGCTTAGCATTAGGCCTAGCCTTGGGTGCAGTGGGACACATCAAAATATTAAGTGGGCTGCAGTGTGACCATCCCTACCTTAGATAATGGACACTGGCTGTTGTTCTTGACCTTTTCCGCCCTAAAAGTTTATCCTATATAATAATTAATAAAACTAAACCAGTTTGCAAAAAAACAAAAAAAAGCAAACACTTATGCCTCTTGACTTTTCTTTCTCCAACATACTTGGTATCTGTGCCAATTTCTGTAGTATAGAAACTTAGAACACTCTCCGAACATTCTAATGCTCTGTGAAGCTAATTTAAACTCCTCAATCCCTATCATTGAATTCCCTGTTACTTGCTATATTCAACTGTACTGAAAGGATTCTAGGTTGCACATGCATAGCCTTGGTGTTGAAGAAAATCTCCAAATAATAAAGGAATTATCATTTGTGTCTTCAGAATGTACTTGTATGTTCTTTTGACTTTCACTTTTAAACTCTGTTAGTTATCTCTTCTTCCTTCATCATTCCCCTTCTTCCCAAGACTTTTCCTTGTTAGAATATCTGACAGTGTAGAAGTGGTTCTCTCATGTCTTGTCTGCAAATATTGTTGTGTTTGGCAACTTTAGTGCTCATCATGTCAAGTGGTGTTTTCATTCTAATACCACTGACCTAGCTGGCATCCAGATTTTGAATTTCTCAATTGCTCAACTTGCCCCACACACCATCCAATGCCATCAAATAGTAGATTTCTCTACTTGTTTCCCTAGTAATTCTGATAGATATGCTACTTTACTTGATCTGTTCCTTACCTTCTCTCCAGATTCTTATTACACTTTGTAACTCTGTCCTCTTGAATCATGCAGTAGTATCTGTGGATATTTTTTCCACTCTTCTATTAAGCAAGAATCCCTTATCTACAGGTCATCATTTTGTTACCAGAACACTGATTGGGATTCATTTCATGATTTTCTTTGCGATATCCTGGAATTAAATTTTTCATCATCCATTTAAAATTTTGCCACTGAAGTTACATTCTGGGTGAAAGCCAACATCAATGCTTTTGTGTCATTGTGGAAATACCATCTAAAACTACAATCTTCTCATTGGTCCACTCCTACCTGTTCAGCTGCTATAGCTCACAGGATTTATTTCTTCCTTCTATACCAATATGATGGTTCAGATTATAACTGACACCTACTTATATTCCTAATACCAACAGTGACTTAGCCTCATTGAGGACATGCCTACATTTATTACAAATGTAAGTATGTTCTCAATGACACTAAGTCATTATTCACTGATAGAATGAGACAGTATAACTTCTCAAGTTTGGTTCTTGTCATTTCTGGCACTTCTGTAAGAGAGTTTTAAGCAAGTGTAAATCTTCAGTGTATCTACTCTTCAATCAATTTGATGTATTATTTACTGCTGACAAAGCAGAATGTTTTGCTCATAAATTCTCTTCCAACTTAACTTTTGACTCATCAGGAGTATCTTTGCCTGATTTTCCACCAAAAACAGAGTCTCTACTGAGTGATATGCACATAAATCCATGCATGCTTTCTGCTATCATCTCCAGACTAGAGCATTCAGACTTGATTGTATCCTTTTAATTGTTCTAAGGAAATGTATTCCTAAAATGACTCCTGTTCTCCCCAAACTCTACACCAAATGCCTTGTTGCTACTTGCTTTTCAGTTTGTCAGAAATCTATTCCTCTACTTTATGTCTTTAAGAACTCTGATGAACTCTCTGATCATTCAAATTATCATCCTATTAATCTATAGTCTAGATGCTCAGTCTAATCAACTTCAAATTGTTTAACCATCTCACTTTGAATGGCTTTTCAGATAATATGGCTTTCACTTCTCTAGGTCAATCACTGATGTGTTAACAGTTAATGCTGAATGTGTCTATCAAGCTTCAGATAAGAACAGCAAGGCTCAAACTGTGACTTTATATATCTCAAAGGCACTTGACAGGGTTTGGCATGCTGGCTTTCTTCACAAGCAGAAGGGTTACAGTGTTACTGGCCAGATATTTGATTTGATCTAATCTCTCTTAACAAATTCTCTAACGAAAGTCATATTGGACTGCCACGCTTCTAGATCCTTTCACATTAATGTGGGTGTCATTAGTTCCCAACTCGGTACTTATGCTGATGGTACAACTATTTATTCCTGTCTTAACAGTAGGTCTGATAGGTCCAATAATGTAAAGCTGATCTTGAAAATGTCCTCCAATTAGTTGTTAACTAGGGCAAGAAATAGCTTGTAAATTTTAACACATGGAAAAAACTATTTTTTAGTCATTATAGAGAACCTTTATCATCTATTAGCAAGGAGAACAACTCATTGCAGCTTAGTCTCACATTTTCATTTAGTGGAATGATTATATCAAATTAATTGCTAGGTCTGCTGCTCAGAAAGTTGGTTCACTGTGTTGTGCTAGACAATTTTGCTGACCAGAATCCATCTTGCACATTTATAAATCTGTCATTCTACTGTGCATTGAATATTGCAGTCATATCTGGTCTGATGTTCCTGCTATATATCTTGATATCCTTGACAAAATCCAAAGAAGGGTCTGTAATGTTATCAGTCCTGACCTGGCAACTCAACTTCAGTCCTTTTCCTACCACCATCGTATGGCTTCCAGGTGTCTTTTCTATATATATTTTCATGTCAGTTGTTCTAATGAACTTTCTTCTTTGGTACCTTGATCACATGAATTTAAGCATAGTACGAAATTAGCAACCAGGTCTCATCATTTTACTGTTGAAATAGCTAGATGCAAGTTCTATTCAAATAGTTTTTCTCCCATTTGTCACCTGTGGAACTCTTGTCTGGTTTCTTGCTTTCCTGCCACCTATGATCTTCAAAAATTTAAATGAAATGTCAATTGTCACCATCTTCTGTCTTTCTGAATCCTACTCTTTTATGGTCTTTTCCTCTTCACTAACGTCTTCACATTTTCTTTCACTCCCAGTAAACTCTTGCATTTTATTGGCATTAACAACTTGCTTGGGGATGAAATGATTAAAAAAAGAAAAATTTAAACCCATAAATGTCATATTTCTGCAGCATCATCAACTTTTAAAAAACTTTTAAACAATTATTAAACAGAATATCACCTGTGACCATACAGTGAATTAATCTGGGAATCATACAAAATTCAAATAATTGTTCATAATTATGAATTATGACCAAATTAAAAGAAATATATGTGTTTTAGTTACTGGAAAATTGGTGTTAGATCTATATTTGGAACATATGAGTTGCTAACCAAAAGTTTGGGGAATCGGTAGATTCTTTAACATTTTAGCATTCAACATGCCCAAACCTGGCCTATAAATATCGGCTCTCAATCTGTGTTTACATAACTTGCAGTTGCATTATTTGCAATGATGTTGGAATATCTTATGGCAGAGTATATGTGAGGCAGGTTATGGCATGTTGAACATTGAGAGCCAGTGCTTACAGAATGAGTTTGGGATGGTTGAATGCTAAACGGTTAATTTGTTTATTTGTCAGTTTCCTCTGTCTTGTCCAAAATTTCACACATCCCTCGAAATCACATCACCAAAAAATAGATGGTCATTTTCTATCATTTTATTCTTTTGAGGAAACTATTTTTCACTTTAAGTTCTCTCTGAACTTTTAGATAACAATTTTATATATTCTTAATCTTAATTATTTTTTTTCCACTAAAGAGTTTACATTTCTGTATCACAAATGATCTTGCTTTAATTGCTTAACATGTCTGTTTCTTCTGTTTCAGGTTCAGTTCAGTGGTGGATCCTGTAATGATTCCAACAAAGATTATTACCTTGCATTTGGATCCATTTTTGTTATCCTATCCTGTGTTTCCTTGATACAACTGGTAAGTATGCATATTTATATTCTCATGTTTTTAGTATATTCAGTACTGGTCATTATACTAACTGGACAATATTTGCAAATTATCATTTGCTATTATGATGTAAAAAAAACAAAACAAACTATTAATGTGACTTTTTTTAATCCTTTAGATACTAAAGGGATGGCCCATTAAATATTTGTTAACTATATTGTTAATAATACAGTTGTAAATTTCTATAAATAATTGCAGTAATAATACGTTTGGGATGTTTTGCCCCATCCCTAAAAAACAAAAATTATCTAAAAATATTTTGAGAATTGTTTGTGCAAAAATCACATCAAAACGGTTTTAATCTGCAAAATAACCAACCTTTCATAGGTTCTGTTAATTGTTTATATTTTTCTATCATTAGTAAAAAAAAAAGTAAAGACTTTCTTAATCAGTTCTTGGCAACTCTTAAAATTTTTTTTTTTTTTTTGTAAGATTGTGAGATTAAATAATTATTGTTTATATTTTATTAAGATTTAACTTTTTTTTTTTAATCATTTAAAATTAGTAATTAATTCATTCAATTACATTTAGGTCCTGAAAAATTATCAGCTCTACAAGAAAATCAGTATTTCAATGACTAAACATGAGATTACTAATTTTGGGAAGTGAATCTCAGTCCCTGTCCATAATTATTCCTTTAATTAGTGTTAATTAAAAAGTTAACAAAATCGTTTACATTTTTGACCTGATATTGTAACAAAGATTCTCTAGTTTATAATTGATAATTTCATAATTTATTTCGATATAAATGAATGATTATTTTTCTAATTCTATTGTGATTGATTATTATTTATATAATAACAAATTTTGTTCAGTTTGAAAACAAAAATAAATACAGAATATTACCCTAAAAATAACACAAGGTTATTTAAACCAAATATACAGTTAGTTGCTGCTTTGCAATGTATAAGATTTTTCAGAAAAAATAGATTGGTTATTGGGGAGGTGCTGATGGCCTAACAATTATCAGTCTTCACTTGTTAAAAGATCAATTACAAAATATGACTTCAAGCACTAACTTTATAATGGTCAACTTAGGCAATCAAAAAAAAAACAAAATATGAGTTGATTTATAGTTTCAACTGAAGTCTTAACATTGTTTTCACACGAAAAGTATCACTAAGAATAAACTTGTTGACACCCACAGATGAAAATGGATCAGGAAATCTAAGTATGAGAAAACTTGTAGATAACATCATAATAAAAACTGACAATCACAAGTTCTCATGGTTGACAGTGTGTTAACAAAGATCTGTAGTTTTTATAAGTGTTTGGTTAAAGTTTGTTTAGCAAATTGGATTTTTATAATAGCACATTATTTAAAATAGAAACTGTTTTAATTAGTGAAGAAATTTAAGGAAAAAGTTTGAACTTTTAATTATTTTGTTTTGTCTCTACATAGTATTCTTTTAAATATTTTGAACTTTATAAGTAAATACAGGTTCTCAGATAAACTCTTATCAATAAACAAAATTCATAATTCTCAATAATGAGGATCGAGTTGCAATCACAGTTCAAAAACACCTGTAGTTACATTAAAGATATTAGCTCTCAAAATAAAAACACGTGAACCCTAAAGTAAACTTTTTTTCTGGGTTTACTTCTTTCAAACTGCTTAACACAATCTATTTGAAGACACATATTTTCAAAGTTGGCATGAAATTTTGATTACATTTTTAAGGTCACAGTTATTCTTTTGTTCCAGTAAAAAGAAAATCTAAATTAATATAAAGAATATTAATCCATGTATGATCTGTTCTTGACCTTTAGTACTTAGAGAGCAACTTCATTTACTGAGTAAAACATTTATCATGTCATATAGATGTTTTTTTATTAATGTTCATCTAATACAAGGCTCAAGAGCCATTCAAGGTAGAGGGTTACTGTGTGAAGTTGTATTAGCTAATTTTAGACTTGAAGAGGTTAAGATTTAATTAGCAAATAAAATTTCAGAGTTGAAGTAAACTTTAGAAGAAATCAGTAACCTCATCCTAAACAGAAAACATGGGATAAGCTTCTATACCTGTTCAAAAGACTGGGGAGGAGCGTGAACCAGATGATAGGCAAATCTATCTATTCCTATTGGCAAACCTGTATGAATTGTGTTGTCATGTCTTGCTAGAGCAACAGTTAAAACAAACAGTGACTGAAACCAAGAACTAAGCTACTCAGGGCCACCATTAGACTAGAAAAAGTAGTAATGATTTTGAATAATGCAAAGTGCTAAAAAGTTAATATAAATGTTGTGAGGTTTCGAGTAAACACATTTATAATGTAGACAATCAGATATTGAGCAGTTAAGTAGAAACAGTAAATATACACAATTTTAATGTTCTTTTCCGCTCTCCTTTTAATAAAACTGCAGTGTGTGTGTATCTGGTCTGAATACATCAAAGAACAAAAACACTCTTTCTGGAGTGCCTTCAAAATAACAACACAAAAGTTGCTTTACGCTCTCATCATTTGTGCTACTGCCATCAGAGCTGTTTACTTCTTTACTAAGGTAAGTTTCGTTTTGTTCTTTTTATGAAAAATTAACTTGTCTGTCTTACAATGATGATTGAGATTGGTAATGGATTTATTAGCAACTTAAAATTTACTAGCAAAGATTGAAGCATAAACATTTCTTTTGTAAGCCTATAACTCCAGTCTGAATTGATCAACAGGTTAAGTTCTGATCGATTGATTTGTTTTTTTATGGCTTATCAGCCTTTTCCAGGATATTTAAAGCCAGAAAATGTCTTTAGATTGTAAGAATTATTTGGAGATAATAATTATTTACAGATACAAATCCTATTAATTAACCCATAGCTAGGGTGAGAAGAGGTAGATTCATACCCTTTTCTAAGGGTACCCATCTCGGTACTTTGGTGACTATAGGAGAATCGGTGCTTCAACTTGATATGACCATTAACCCAACAAGTTAAATAGCTTCTTACAGTCTTTGAGAGAAACCTTATTTTTATTCTTTTTTGTGTGCTGTGTCCCCCTCAGGACATTGGAGATCGTGGCTCTCTACAATTTCCTGTCCTTTTTAACTCTTAATCAATTTTGTCTTTTCATTATTTCCCCTAAACCCTGTTCCACCATCCATTTACTCAAGCTCATCAAATGTGTTATGCACTGTTTTCCTCTGTCCCTCTTACCTGTCCTGTGAATATCAGTTTTTCTGAGCCCTCCTTCCTCATTAAGTAAAAAACTATTCCTGTTTGTATAGGAATTGGTTGATATTGTTTCTTGATTGATTTGTTTTCTACAGTTTATCAACTCTTTGCAGGTTATTTAAAGTCAGAAAATAATTTCAGATTGT
This sequence comes from Acanthosepion lycidas, assembly GCA_963932145.1. Classification (NCBI taxonomy): domain Eukaryota; kingdom Metazoa; phylum Mollusca; class Cephalopoda; order Sepiida; family Sepiidae; genus Acanthosepion; species Acanthosepion lycidas. The sequence goes on along the minus strand of OZ010581.1, from coordinate 43,786,825 downwards.
AAGATTTTTGTGGGGTGGGGGATAATAATGGTTTAGTAATACCAAGTCTTACTAATTGACCCATATCTGGGAGGGGAGAAGAGGTGGATTCATACCTTTCATAAGGGTATTTAGGTGCAAGTGAATATAATGAATCTAACAGGAATTGGAACTTGGCTCTCTGATTAACAATTATGAGCCATTATCTATTACACCAACTGCACATCAAAGCTTACAGCACCTGGCATTTCCCCAGCAGTCACCCATTTAGGTACTGACCAAGATCAACGTTGTTTAACTTTGGTGATTGTGCAGGAACCGGTGTTTCAACATGATGTGGCTGTAAGTCCAATAGTTTCTTGTATCAATATTTGTAGGTTTTTCATGTCAACAATATGAAAGATATGCAAATCTATATATCAGAGAAAGAGTGGGTAATTAAATGGCAAAATGGAATAAACAAAGACAAAATAATCTTAACTCTTGTGCTTCACCCCAGAAGGAACCTCTTGATACTAATAATGGTTTTACTGATGGAGTTGGTATATATATATATATATATATATATATATATACATGAAAATTCAACTATCAGTTACATTGAAAATGTTAGATACAGAGATGCTAAGCATTAAATTAAAACTTTTGGCATCTGGTGTATCTAAACACACAACCAATTTCATTCAATTTTATCACTTTTATTTTTATTGCTGCTGTTTTTAATAATCTCACATTGTATCAGCAATAATTTTTATAGGAAATGTTGTTGTATAATGTTGTCTGTATGATTGTCAAGCAATATATCCCCTTTCCTCACAAAACAAATGCTGATACAATAATTACTGTTCTGTCACTATGTAGTGGACTTTTCTGATGATGTAATACCAATGCTGCAACATATTTATACTAGAAATATTATGTTAAAGGAACTCTTAAATTGTAATTTGCTCTGTAGATAAATAAATCTTTAAAGCTCTGTTTAAATATGTTCATATATTAGAATTAATTTCATTTATTATAAATAATTAAAAAATTAATATTCAATCATTATAATTTTATTTATAGCAAGAAAATAAGGCATATGATCATTCTGTTATTGTTAATTTATTTTAATATTCAGTAAGTATAAGAAATACACACTAACATAAAGATGTTTTTTAATAGAAGTACAATGTAATTGCAAAATATACCATTTTTTGATGGCACAGGTAAACTAGTAAGTTTATAAAAGCTCAAAGGTAAATAAAGAAATTATTGTATTGTTTTTCACAATAGAAACAAATACTTTATAAATTTATGGACAAATGATAATATAAGCTGTGAAAACTTGAGACTTTGCTCTTATACGATAAGAGCAGAAATTTTTTTTTTCTTAGATAAAAATCCATAATGTAAAAATAAATTTGTACCAGTTTTTTATTATTTGATATAATGGAATAACCTGTCACTCTCATGAGTGATAGGTAGTAACTATCTATAAGTATCTGTAAGACAATGGACTACAGAGACTAGCTGGGATTTGTTGAGTACAACTCGTTTTTACACAAGAACTACCGACCTTTCAATAGTAGCACACACTACTGGATTGATTTGTGACGACCTTGTGCATAACTATTACCTTTATTCTTATTGTACTGGTTTTTTACAATAAACTTTTGCTTATTTGATCCACCTTGTTTTTCAAGTATATATCCCTATTAGCATGGAATATAATATTATTTTTATATTTGTAAAAAAAAATACATGAAAAAAATTCTTTTATGTCTTTAAATATATTGTCAACACTGAGAAGTCATTAACACAATATTGTTCATATAATTGAACAACTATTGTTTTTATATACTTGATGTTTTGAATGCAATATTTCAAACACTCCATGGGTAGATTTTGTGAGGGGTGAGAAGAAGAATGGGTCAGCAAAAAAGTTAATAATGAATATATGAAGAGACTAGCAGTATAACCCATCTTTGACTGGGTCTTTCATTACTGGGAATTTTTGCCATTCAATTGGAGCAGTTTAAAGTCAGCCAACCTGAAAATCAACATTAGTAACAACATTTGGGTGCAACTGGGGCACATTCCCAAATGGGGGGGTTAAAATTTTGAATGGGGGTGGCTCTGAAGAGGGAACTGTATAATAATAAATAATATTATTGTAGTAATTTAAACTATTTATTTTTATGAAAGATAGAACAGATAGTAAATAGTAAAAGGTTGCTGAGAGTTATAATGGACAGAAAGTAGTGGAAAACCATTGTTGCCAACAATTTGGGCTCAAAACTGGTACTTAAGAATTATCTATCAAACAAAAAAATTTCATTGAAATCAGATGAAAATTGTGGAAATGCATAAACAACATCTGATTACACACACATACATACACACACATACATTTTGAGAATTATAGATTTGCCTGAACAATATTGGGTATGTTGCATATATATATATATATATATATATAGATAGATAGAGAGAGGAAATGGATTAAATCCAACATTTTTATATTTAATATATCCCGTTTAAACGTCTTTTATGGATATTCATATTCAAGTACATGCTGTTTTTTTAATTAAACAGTATTTTTTATCCAACAACATCTATTGGCCTGAATATTCAAGAAATCTTCTCAGAAAAATATGCTGGGCTTTTTGTTGTGTTCACTAAAATATCAAATACAATATTTATAAACCAATCACACTCAATAAAGTGCTTACATCTTAAAACACACCAATAAAACCATAGAATACAAATCAGAAAAATTGTTTTATCAGTCATCATGATTTAGGTAGATACTGTCAAAATATCATGCAGACATGGTAGAAGGCATACCATGTGGCTTTTTAGGGCCAATTAGGAAGAACCACATTTTTCTGAAAAGATTTCTTGAATATTCAGGCCAATAGATGTAGTTAAATAAAAAATACTGTTTTAATTAAAAAAAAAAACAGCATCTACTTGAATATGAGTATCCATCAAAAATAGCATTTAAACAAAGTAAATTTTATATTCTCTAATTACTTTTTTAACTTTTATCTATATTTCCTGTTTCTCCCTTGATTTTTTTAATATTTAATCATCTTAAATTTTTCATCTTTAATCCATTATGAAGCAATCAAAAATTTATAAAAAAAAACTTGTTTTATAAAAAACAATCACTTTTATCACTCATATATAAATCTGTTAAAAAGCATTAAGCAACTTTTCAGAAATTATAGAAATTCTAATGGAACAACTTTAGCCATACAACCCAAAATATAAATAAATCACCAATAAAGATAGATGACTTAACAGCAAAAATTTGGACATTACAAAGAAAACATGTTTATTAGTAAGTTAAAAATATAAGTCTTGCTCTTATTTGCCCTTGAGTGTGTTATGGTTAAAGCACTTTCTTTCTACAATTAATTTCCTTTCAAAGTTTGTGGATTTAGCACAAAGTGTTGTAGTTTCCATTTCATCTGAATATTGTGACTCTGTAAGCTGTTTTTATTGTTTCATTATCTGGAATCCACCCATTTGTTATCTGTAACATTTTTGATTTGTTATTCTGGGTTGGGAAGGAGGCTTTTTCCTTTGTGTTTGTGTAATAATTAGACTTTTTTATCATATTGTTAGATAAAGTGAGAGATTATAATTGAATAAACAAAACATCTGTCCTATCCAAAGGCATTATCAGCAGAAGCATACATTTTGTGAGCAATACAACAGACTAGCATATGGACACAACATGGTGTAGGTATGTTTATAGAGAAATACATGTCATAAAATTCAGCACCTTATACTTAATTAGCATAGGGGACCAGTGGATATTGAAGTTAACATCCAGGAGTGACAGTCTGTTTAATGCTTGAACACAATTGTCAAGTCATCTTTTATTGCTGTTGTTTTTTAATAATCCTATATCAGCAATAGTTTAAATTAATTTTATCATATATATATATATATGGTGGACTCTCTCATTGCAGATGACAGATGAGAGCTCAGTAAAATAAAGAGTTGCTCAACTTCTATGGACACACATGTGTGTCCCAAGACCTGCAGGTGTTTTGCAAACTTTTAGGCAGATGTGTGGGGTCAGTCTATTCAGATTTTTGGTGGAAAAATAAAATCTGAGTGTCATGTCCACAAATGCATCACAATTCTTTATACAACATGAAATCTTTGTAGAAAAAGAAGACCAAGCTAAATATGACAGTAAAATTTATAAAGTCAGATACATGTATTTACATCAATGTTCTTTGTTGTGGCCATGAAGGGACCAATATTTTGATTGTTCAAAATAAGTTGCAAGTGAGTCTGCAAGGTTTTGAAGTGTTTTTGTTACCAGTGAGAAAATCAACTGGTACGGTACTCCCATATATATATATATATATATGTGTGTGTGTGATGCACATGCTAATGAAAGTCAGACTGCTGACTGATTGTGTGCAATAGCAGTAATTTTAAAACTGAACAAAAGGAGGTGATTTAGGATTTACTTTCATTACAGCTTCATATGTAAAAAATTCATCACTGACTGATGTAGAGTCATGGTAACATGTATCTAAGCTGTTGATTGAGGCATGGTCTGGTTCCCTGACTGTCTTTAGCTGACTGTCCTTCACTGACTGCCTTTCACCAACTCCATTTCGCTGCTAACAGTGAGCTGTTTTTATGGCTTATGGTGAGCTGGTGCTTGGCTCACAAATCCTATCTGAGTTTTATGCTGGAATGTACTCAGTAACCTGAGCCCTGACCCATTTCCAAGTCATTTGAACTTCAACCACGTGGACATCATAGAAAGCACAACCCCTGACTTTTCCTATCCAATCATGTTCCAAAAACCACTTATTTAATTTGAAGCTGTGTTTGTACATAATTGTAAAAAAGTTCTTCATATCTAGTAAGATTTATGTGTCTCTTACTTGTTTGTGCTTCACTTATTAGCCATAAAATATAGGAGTTTATATCCTATAGATGGAAGATGTATTTGAACTATTTCATTCAAATAATTGTGGATCAATTGTCACATGTTTCTATGAGTGGACAGCAAGGCCTACTTTACTGTGTATGACAAAACCACAGTGCCCAGTAAGGCTATCATTGAGAGGAGCAACATGCTGCCAACTTGCTTTAATATTTGCAATGTCCAAGTTGTCTCACTCAAGCCTTTGTATAGATGAGAAGCAGGACAAGAGCCCAGCTCCTTCGCTCTGTTGCTTTGTTTTGCCAAGAAGAAAAAGGGATGCTGCATCACTTCAGTGTCTTTGAAATGCAAGAGTGGCCTTTCAACTGACCTGCTGGTTAGGAGCTAGTCAAAGAGGAGTTGTTTTGGAAGTCTGCTATTCTTCATACAAGAAATATGTCCTGCCTACCTGAGTTGGATTTTCATCAGGTTGGCTTCACTACTCCTCATGTTGCATTTAGTCAGAACTTTTTTTAATACAATCACCCAGTTTGCTGTTGCAACGCATGTGGAAGGCATAAAGTTGACTGATGTGTTATTTTGGTCCACTACATTTCACCATCTTTGAGGCAGCTTCATAATTCTATCCTCTCAGAACTTTGTATTTTTGGGGGTAATGAACAGGTCTTAGTGGTTTTTACAGGCTTCCACAGAATTGAAGTTCTTTCTTAAGAAACTTTTGTTGGAATTGAAATAAGTGATAATGCAAAGGTGCAAGGTCAGTTGAGTATGGTGAGTATAGTAGGACACCCCCAGCTGTACCAATTTCTGCAGCATCTGTAAAGAGACATGTCTTTGTCCTTATGGAAGATGACACCCTTCTAATTGACTAATTCCAGAGGCTTTTCATTAACTGCTGCTTCTAATTGGTCCAGTTGGGAACAGTACTTATCTGAATTCAATGTTTGAGTTTGTGGAAGGAACTTGTAATATGCAATGTGTTTCTAATCCCACCAAACATAGCATCACCTTCTTCAAATGCAGACCAGCTTTTGGAATGGTTAACAGTGACTCATTTCATTTTCCTCAGGACCATTTTGATCCCCATTGTTGTAAATAATCCATTGCTTGCTTCTCTTCTTTTTGAAAATGGGTAAACCTTTCCAAAACAGAAATTACAATCTGGAATTGGAATGAAAGCAGTGATGGCACATCATAAAAATTCAGGATGTGGATTTAGTAAATGCTAAACACTTCAAATATCTGGGTGTATGGATCAGTTATAATAAATTTAGTAGAGAAAAGGGAATTGAAGATAAAATAGGCTGCACTAGAGTTAGTTTCAATAAGCACTGCATAGTACTACAATAACCAAAACATTAACCTAAATATTCAAGTCCTGTTAGCCTCATCAGATTAAGACTTTCATATGGATGTTATGCATGACACCAAACCTCTTCAAAAATATCTAAACTGTTGGCTGTATACAACTGCTTTCTAAGATCAATGGTTAAAAATGGCTTTCAGTGAGTGAAGCTTGTGGGTTTCAATGAAGCTATACATGTTTTTGGTCAAATCATTCTATATAAATACATAGTTTGACCAACAAAATGATTTCAGTAAATGGAGTTGAAGCTGTACACAACAAATTAATAGTACAATTATAATAAAATTAGGTAGAAGATACCTTATTTGTCTTATTTGTATTGTTCCATATTTAGAAAATATTAATTTCTGTTTTGTTTTATATTTGCTTGGCAAGCTGAATTAATGTGAAATAAAATCTACTTTAGATCAACTTAGAATCTGACTTTCTTTCTTCACCCAATTACTCAGATTTTACTTAATGTCTTCCATCTTAATTACCAAGAAATACTGAGCAATTTTCTGTAGTTTAAATTCTTTTTTTTGCTTGTCTCACCACTTTAGTCTCTCAGCAATTGGTAAAAATCTTTGAGTGGAGTTAATCCTAAGGGACAAAGGTTCTCCAGGCAGCAGGAAAAAATATATTTATTACTGTATAAAATACAATAATTTTGGCACATGATAGAAGGGGAAGTGGGAAAAGGCAAGTTTTCGCTAGCTATCCTAGTCCTAGTTAATCACAACCCATTCATCAAATACATTTAATCCATTTACCTAAAGAACTCATCCATCACCATTCAATGCTACATATACCACATATTCACAGGGGAACCTACAGTCTAACTCAGCTGAGATGAAAAAGGAGACCAAAAACAAACTGGGGAGGTTTGGAATCTCAACCTGGATCATAACAAAAGAGAATGCTGGGGACAGGCCAGGAACAACACTTACTCACATTAACTAGGAAAGCATAAAACAGTCTAACTTAACCAGGGGAGGGTTCACAGGAAACTGCCCTGTTGTGACAAAAAGAGGACTTAAAAATGGAACTCAAGACAAGCCACTTTTACACAAGCCAAGCTCACTACTTTTACCCAACTTTTGCTGAAAGAATCTGACTAAATCTTGATGAGAATAGCGTTTGTATCGCAAGATTATCTCCATCTGCGACATCCAAATCACCATTTGGGTCATAGCTAGCAGCATCAGAAACACCATTCATTTCTCCCCAGAATGTGGGAGTGACACGTTATTGCACACGTCTGCAAGATTGATGAGCACAAGAATATCAAGAGTGTTTCCATCATTGAGAGATAGCACATTCCAAATCAATCGCCAAATAAGCAAAAACTCAGCGTTACTGAGGTAATTCACCGTTAGCATCCAAGACCAGAAAGAGCGCAAGTTGGCCAATGGCATGCTGAACCATCCACAGAGTGGATCCTTTGTGACTTCCTCCAGTAATTCCTGAGACAAGACCCTCCGAGGCTGTGAAAAGTCAATGGACCAAGGAATGACCCTTAAGGCCACTTGACAGTCTCTTAGACCTACAACAGCGCTTAGCCCAGGGGATGGAGGAGTGATGGTAATCTCAAGGCATGTCAGTGACTCACCAAGTGTGGCATTCCTAGTACCCCCATGACACGGATGCTGGACACAGCATTCCTTGCAGACCTTCTGCTTGTGACCACCTCACAAAAGGGGTGAACAACAAGCACTCAATTGCCTTCCTATGGTCCTTACCAAGGGGAAATACAGCCAAGCAGTAAAGAATAAGAAGAAAGACATAAATGTGTGACACTATTTAGCTATAGTAATTGGCTAGCTAATTAACCATAGAAATTAAAAATGGGAAATACTTAAGGTGAGAAAGAGCTATATCGAAAGATAGACTGAGCGACATTAAAAAGAATTTATTTTATTTACAAAAAAGAATACTTTTCACAAAAGACAGAAAATCCATAAGAAAAAAAAGTGTGACTGTGATTCTGTCGAAATTAATTAATGTCACGATAAGAGAGTGACGCGCCAAACAAAACAGAATTCTGAAAGAGAAACAAAGCCAACCAATGCATGTGACCATAAAAAAAATTTCAGCTTGAGACCACCATGGGGAATAGATATTAATTATCTTTCAGAGATATCATTTAACTTTAATTCCTGGTTCCAGCAAAGAAAGCCATCTGGTATATGCACAAATCTTGGCATGAGAAGGAAAATCAAAAAGGGAATCATTATTGTTGCTTATTCAAACTGTTAACATCAGACATAGCACCTCCAAAATGAGCATCTCTGATATGAGAATTTTAAGGCATGAGAAAAATAAAGAATTTAATTATCAGGTAAACATGACTACCCAGTTAAAAGTTGACTAGTGGAGGAGCCAGGTGACGGGTTTTGACACAGTGCGTTCATGGCAATATCGACCATGACCAATTGGCCTTCCACATTGATGTTGACAAGCTCCACCCTTGCAACCAGATACATTTAACCAGCAAAGAAACACCTCTGGCCTGTTTGTCCCCATATGCTGAATAGACAACAAAGTCGCTAGACAGCACACAAGCATCAACTTCACAAAATGTGTCTCCTGAATCACAGTGACAGCCACATTGAAGAACAAGAGATCACGAAAAAGACGGGCCACCTTACTCTAATCTCTCAAGCCCCTTGCATTCAAGCTAGCTAGTTTAAGAAACATTTTCTAAGTGGATCCCCCTAGTCACACACTGGATGGAAATCTATGGCAGTAAGGACACCGACAGATTGCACCAGGCTCTCTGTTCCCATTTCTGTTATTACCATCTAGGACAATCCCACCAATGTCCGTGGGATAAGTCAGTTTTAGAGCCCTGTATAATATGGGATGGACAATAACAGGGGCCCTCCTGGCACAGAATTCTTGCAGTTTTTTAAATTCTGATGTTCCACCATCCTAATATTTGGAAAGGTTTCCTTGTCTGCCCCCCAAGATGATCCCAAACTTTCAGGTCTGTCCCCAATTGCCTAATGCAGGTTATGACTCTTAGGCCTTCAGAAAGTTTCTTGGGTCTTCTGTTGGCCCATCTTTTAAACAGTAGTCTTAAAAGCGTCTTTTTTGGTGTGTGAGACCCTTCTCAAGAGCCTGCCTGTCAATCTGACATATTTTGTCCCCCACAGGGAATGTCTTCTTTTGGTAGGTGTTGGGAGACAGTGTGTTAGGGAGAGTAGTGTCAGGAAGAGGTGTATTGGGAGGAGGTGTGTTCAGAGAGGGAGGAAGGGGAGCTCTAGATGGGGTAAGAAGGAAAGCTCCTAGATTTGTCTTGGTTTACTTGGTCTTTTTTGGCTGGGGAAGCAATGACCGATTGGGATTTTGCTTTGTCCTACTTCACCCAGTTCACTTTCCTTTTTTGGAAATTTTCTCCCCACCCTTCTTCCTCTCTCCCCCTTTTTAAAGAGGAAGACCGAGGTGGGGGCATCTCCTCCATCTCCACTTCCTGGGTTTGTTGCTGACCTAGTTGCTATTGTTGGAAGTCCTCTTGATGCTTGTCTGTATTGTTGTACTCCACTTAGTTAGGACTTCTGCTGCTGTTGCTGATCACTTTTGGGCTCATGCTTCTGCTTTGAGATCTGCTTCTTTGCATCATTTGGGACATCCTGTTGGTGGGAAGTAGCTTCAATTTTTGAACCCTTCTTCACCATTTCTGATCATTCTGATCATGTGCAAAGACCCTACTTTAGGGTCTTTGCACATGCTTATGGTTGGTTGGGATTGTGATTTTGGTGCAGTTTTCTTCCCAGAGCAAGATTTTGAAAAGTGTCCTGTGGCACCACAGAACCAACAGAGAGGATGCAGGCCTTCAACTATGACATAGATTTACTGGCTACCACAAGTCAAGATATTTGGGATATCCATGAAATTTTTTCTGTTGATGATCACCAGTCGCTATTCCCACCTTGCTTTTTACTGCAGACATCATTTACTGTCCAAATTTCAAAAAGAAGAAACCCAGGTGGTCCTCCATGATGAACAAGGGTACTCCATGCAAAGTCACCCTTATTTTCCTTGTTCCCAGATATTCTGTTTGCAATCTGACTGACTTTGTTGTTAATATATTGCTGGCCAGAGCTTTTGCAGAGTCTTTGGTTACCAACAGGATGTCCCACATTGCGTTACTTCAACAAGCTAGCACTTTTGCCTCAATATTGAGGCTCTTCAGGGCTTCCTCCATGCAATCCCTGTTGACATCGATCAATTTGTGTGTTTTCAGATCCATAGTCAAAAGCGAAATAGTCTTTGTGTTCACCGCCTCTAGAAGCGACAACACCAGTAACAGTTCATTCTTGGAAATAAATTCTTTGAACTTATCTTTAAGACTATTATTATAGTCTGGTCCTTTTTTGGGGGGTTCTTTTTCCTGCCCATGCTGATGGGCTTGATGCAGTAGGTGTCGATTCAATAAGCTGGGACTGCACCATAATGCTGGCATTCCCATGACACTGCTCAAAAAACATTCTGACAAAACAATAGACAAGAATTCACAAAGAGAAACCACAATAAATACACAAAAATGCAATATTGATGAATGTAGACAAAATAAAACTTACTTGACCAATAATTTGCCAATCAAACCAACGTAGAGACTTCGGCAACAGCATTGGCTTTTATAGAGCTCCACTGAGCGATCTTATTCCAGTTAATAGAGGTAACATCTCTATTAAAAGCTGAAGTCTCTAGCTGATTGACTGAAGGTTGTGAGCTCACTCCCTGCACTGGGCAGTAACTTTTATTTTTCTCTTCAATCATATTTTCATAATCAGAAAATTTTCATGTCTACCTCTACCTCATTCTAAAAATACAAGAAATCTACAGAGTACGATTTGCTATTTCAAATTCAACTTTCTGAACTGAATCTACAATAATTTTCTCACACTGAATTTACAAGTATATTATCTTTACACATCTATTTAATGTAACAAAATTAATCTATACTCCAAAGACTATAACAAGTAAAAATACTTGTTTAGAAATTATAATATATTAGGTTGGTGCAAAAATAATGACATAATAATGTTGTTTTTTGACGTTAAGAAATACGTCAAAAAACGACATTATTACGTCATTATTTTTGCACCAACCTAATACATAGGAAACAGAGCTTTTCATCTTAATTTAAAGTTCATTTATTAAAAATAAATTCTTTTGTTTGTGATATTGAGATTTATCCAATTTGACTTTCAGTTTATAACTTTTCAGAATGTTTAATATGTTGATTGTACATTCTTGATCCCTCATTACAAGCCTTAACATGTCATAGCATATAATTTTTTAACAATACTGCTCAGGCACTGAAAAGTTCTTACCCCTGCTAGAAGCCTTTAAAAAAGAAAATCTGATGTTTGATCAGATTTGAGGAACTGAAAACTTTTCAGAAACCTCTTCTTATGCATATATTAATAGTAGAAGTATATTAAGAGTTCTGAAAAGTTCTCAGCCTAGCCCACTTTCCTAAATCTCATCAAACATCAGATTTCTTAGTTGGGCTGAGAACTTTTCAATAACCTCTCATATTATTTTTCTTAATTTCTTTCCCATTATTTGTGACTAGTTTCAAATAGATGGTTAATTTTTATTTGTATTTCAAGTAAACATCAAATTGCTGTATTATAAAAATATACCTTCAAAGATTTTCATTTTCAATGTAGTTTTATTTTGAACTGCTTGCAAGAAAAGATTTTCATGTCTTAACTTTGTTTTGTTTGTCCATTAAACACAAATTCATTTCTCTTCTTTGTTTATCATCTGCAGTTCCAGCTTCACCTAACTGACCAAATCTCTTCAAACTTGTGGTGTGCTTATTATCCATTGTTACTGACTGGCTTTACACTTATTGTGTGTTATTGGGCAGAAGTAAGCATTTTATATTCTGCTTTTCTCTTGTTATATGATCCAAATTGTTAATTTCTGTTATTCTTTCCAATTTGATTGTTCTGTTCATTGATCTTTATTTACAAACATACTATATTTGCTAACCAGCAAAATACCTTATCCCAAACTGTATAACTCACCCATTTGGGGAACAGTCTCCCATCCAAAATACCTGTGTATTGAACACAGTTTAATAATCAGTCAGATTTTTAATGTAACGTGTAGTATACACCAGTGGTCTCTGGGATTTTCAGTATGAGAACCACATTATATATTTTACACAATCTTGCAACCGTAAAGAAAAAATTTAATTTTATAAAAAAAAAAAATAAATAAAATTTGAATTATTGAATAAATTTTATTTCAATATATTTTGCAATCAAATGATTCAAAATTGACACTTTTTGGCCTTTAGGTTAAAGGATTAGTGTAGTATCTGTTCCTCTTGTCAGTCACAAGATACAAGCAATCAAGAACACAATACATATAAGCCTGTAATTATCATTCATATGTAATGCCATATATTGCATTAGTATCATACCATATATATTGTATTAATGTGTTGTGAGGCACACAGATAAAGGTGCAGTAATTTTGTCCGACTACCAAAAATAAAAATGGATGAGACCGCCACTGTGTACAAACATACTGCATTTATTGTATTTCTTGTTTTATTAACTTAGGTAATGTTAATCACATTAATAGTACAAATGGATAATCAATAATATATTTATGCAGTAATAGCAGACTGTGCATGTGCAACACACTCTTTGCACTTTTGAATGCAGCCCTGAAACATCAGCTAGGTGTTGAATGTCAACACATTGTGTGTTATGATGGCTTGCGATGGCAAGTACGCATTATTTTTGTTGTGAATAGATATAACATTGTGCCAAACTATTGAATACCTAATTAATAAAAACCACAAATATTTAATAATAGGTTCAAAATGTGATCATTTGTTGTGACAGATAAATGACACCATAGTCATCAATTTGGACTTTCTATTATGGTAAGCTATTAAATCCTCAAATACTTTTTTTAAAATTACCTATCTAATTATAGGCTGCATCTTACCACTTGTAGTGTTTTAGCATATGGGAAATATGGTAAATTTCAAACCTATGATTCAGAATGAAAGACAAATATTAGTTAAATCTTTAGACAGGCTAGGTATGGTCTGCAAGCCATAATTTAGGGACCCCTAAGTCATAAATTTGACATAATCTTTAATATTTTTATCTTTTTACTGGGTGCACCAGGTAATTGAGAACAAATTATAATATGAAAAAATAGAAATATATTCTGGATAAAATCAATCTATTTTTCAGAACTGTGCATTGTCCAACTGAGAAAATCATTAAAAAAAAGGTTTATTTAATAAACTTGCCCTCCGTCTCAATGTTGCCTCAGGAGAAGCAACTGAATGCCTGGATCCTGTTAGCCATCACATCCATTATAGTGATCTTTAGTGAGTCCTCGTTATTGTGGAACCACTGTTGATTCTCCCCTTGATGATGTCCCAGATGTAGTAGTCTAGGGGATTCAATTCAGAAGCATTAGGAGGCCATATGTAGACTAGTGAAAATTCTTGGCCAGCCATTCCTGGCTCACATGGGCCATGTGGGAAGGTGCATCCTGATGGAACAAGCACAATCACCCTAGTCCTCCTTCTCAATCCATGACTTGACTCTCATGTCAAGCACAATGATGGCGGCATTGATCCTGCAGAAAAAAAGTAGAGGCAGCATGACATGGCTTTCATTGTTCATGACTCTTGAGACCATCACAGAAAACATGAACTTTGGTTCCACACAGCCGTGTGTCATTCTTTCTGTTCCTAGTCAAAGTTCTTCTCACTGGCAAAGAATTAGTTCATGCTGGGCACCTCATGATTCTTTATTCTGTTCAACAAGCACACAGTTCTCCTAGATCTTGTCAGATATAAACTATTCACTCCTCATTATATCAGTCATGTACTTGTTAACCTTGTGTACTACACTTTTGATACTATGGTCCACCACCTTGAGCTGCTCAGCAATTGTCCTCATCTTGTTGCAACTTATTATATAATTGTGGACTCATTGGATGAACTCTGTTGTCTTTATGACATCTGACTGCTTAGAATATTTCTTTCTCTTGTTTGCAGATGACACATGTCCATCAGAGGCCACCAGCTTGTTTCCAACATTGTATATGAAGGGCATGGACACATTAAAAAAAAAAGTCACTGTAATGGCAACTAGTGCTATGAGCATGGTGTGATTTTTGATTTCCTGTGTTAAATTGGGAACTGCTCCTGATATGTCTGAAAGAGAAATGAGAATGCTAAAATTTGGTGCATATCACTTACCATTATTTTTGGTCATCTTCTATTTTATGGTTCATTAAACATATGTTCTTAAGTCCCTAGAACACCCAGGATATAAAACAAGCCAAAAAAAAACACATAATTGTTTAGTTATAATATTGAGCATGTTTTAAAATGATTTCTTTCTTTTTTTTTTTTTTTTTTTTTTTTTTTTTTTCACAGGCATTTCATTTGAACATTCCTTTTGAGAAGCCAAGATTTCTTAGCAAGTCTTTTGTCGGATTCATGGTGTTTAACAGTTTCATTTATCTGCTCTTTGGTACTCGATTCATCCTGACTGGGCTTATTAATGACCACCATAATTTTGTAAGCTCAAATTTTTCTCTATGTGAAGGTTTAGAATTGCAAATGGATAGATTATCTTTGTTTTCCTTTTAAATGCAAATAATCTTGTTTACCAGAAAACATTTGAATTGTAATAATTCAAATGTTTTCTGGTAAACAAGATTATAGAAAATCTGAATAAAAATTGTAATTTTTATATTTCTGTTCTTTAATTTTGTAATTAATTTCTGTTTTTTTTTTTTGTTTTTTTTTTTTTTTTGTTTTTTTTTTTTGTTAGCTTTATTTTCCTCAGCTTTATTTTCCTCAAATATTTTTAATGATAATATCTGTCTATGACACACAAATGTCACTATCACAATCCTCTCATAATTAAAAAATACTCTGGTATTATGACAATGCAAGACTGCATAAGATATATGCATGTAAAACCAAATTGCTAAAAAGTTCAAATTTAATTTGAGATTGTTAATGTTCACTAAGCACACATCCACTTGAGAAAAGTATGAATCTTTGCCACAATGGTTGATGGAAAATAATGGATGAGTGACCACTTTGACAAAGCGCTCCTCTATTTAAACATATCTGATATCCTAAAAGGAGTTTTTTTGTTTTTTTTTAGCAAGGAGAAGAGAATATAAAATTTCTTATCTCGAATATTATAAAAGGTGCAAAGGAAAAAACACAAGACTTTCCAATGTGAAATTTGAAAGAAATTTACATTTATTAAATGACATGAAAAATATTAAAAGCACAGAATAAAAAAATTTACAAAGCAAACTTCCACAAAATCTTTCTTTGTGTACTGTTTGGCACACAGGCAAGATAAGAAGTTCTAATTGCAATTATGTTGGGCTCATAAAACAATTATAATTAGTATCAACAAAAATGTTAATTTATTTCAATACAACTGTTGAGAAGAATGGCAAATTTAAAGTCATCTTTGGTTTTCTGGTTTTACAGAGATTAAATAAATTTCATATTTTCATAAAAAGTTCAAAATCAGGTTTAATACCTCTAATTTTGTGACAAAATTTCACAAACAACTATAGAAATATAATCATATATCTCTCTAAATTTACAGATACTTCTTTCCTTTTTTCTTTCTGCTTCTTCCTATTCTTTTTCTTCTGTTACTTCCTTTTCTTTTTCTTTTTTTTGTTACATGATTTTTGTCATAATCAGTGACCTTGTCCTTGTGAATATCAAAAACCCTTCAGCCAGCAACTTTCACCTGAAAAAGTCAAGTCCCATCCATCTGACAATCCAGATTTCTTAAATGCCATCAATCAGCTCCTGGTTGTATCAGATATTTGATACCACATTGTCACAAATTACTTTTCCCATTAGTTAAAAAATCACAAATATACCTCTTTAAACTTGCAAATTTTATTTAGTCAGATCTTGAGGTCATCAGACATGAGCTTCTTTTTTACAAATTCGAAAACCCAATTTTATACATATCTTTTTTTATAAACCATCAGGTTTCATTTTGGTGGTATTTTTACAACATTTTGAGCTTCACATATACATTTTATGCATCAAATTTTATTCAAACTATTTTTTACTAACCATCTAGTTTCATTATAGCAGTTTTTTTATTTAAAGAATGTGTGTTAGTAACTTTCTTCTATTAATAGATGCTTTTGTAAAACACTCACCTCAAAAGAAAGTGTAATAAACAAACCTAGTCTATTATATTTTTATTTACTCTTTATTTTTATATAATTTTACATTTCTTTTTATAATATAAATTTTTATAATCCTAGAAGGCTGACAGACAAAGTAACAAAATAATGTCAAGCAAAAATTCTACCTGAAGGTTGGAGAATGAATAGGCCAAACTATTATAATGAAATTAAAAAAATGATAAGATTAACTGAATATTGATGGCAACTTGTTTTAATTTCATCAAAAAATTAGTAGCTCTTTTAAAATATAACTGAACCAATGTTCTTCAAGCCACCATTCTAATACTTGTTAGCTATCCATCAGTGACTCATACACTCCCAAACTGTAAGTATGTTAAAAATATTGTTTGTTTCAAAGGAAAGTTTTGCTATTCCATAAAACCAGACCTGGAAGTTATATCACTAAAGATTTAATATAACTTGTTCTGGTTATGCATAATATTTTTTTCTTTCTTTTCCAGGATTTGGTCAATAAAATTTTTGATGCTTTGTTTGCATTCTTGATGTTTCTTGTAGTTGCTTTCTTTCTCATTTATGGTGTGGAGGTTTACTTCAGGGTAAGTATATTTAACAAACAAAAATTATTGCATGAAAAGTGTGGAGAGGTTAAAAAAAAATTGTAAAAGTTTATTCATAACATCTAAAGTAAGAATTTCTTTTATTGTAAATCCTAATTAAATATTTTAAGACGGTGATATTGATTTATTAGAAACACAAAATAGGTTTTCAATCTTATTTTTTCTTTAAGGTAGTAAAATAAAAAAATACTTGAATAAATTACATATAGACACAAAATTTACTGCTAGGAATGTAGATTTAATTATATGTAGATGGCATTATTTTTTATTACAAGAAAATAAAATAAAACCTATAAATCTGGAATGTGTAAACTGAGACATTGATTCATTTTAAAAAAAAAAAAAAAAAACTTGAATAAAAAATAAAATAAAAGTGATATCCACCATTGTTGTAAGTTTCCTTTTCTGAGAAATTCTTAATTCCTCATATATATATATATATATATATATATACACACACACACACACACCAGATATAACACTGTTGGGCTCTACTTTGAACAATAAGGATGTATTTAGCTCTAAGTTTAAGTTGAAATGATGATCCCTCTTGCTGTTGTGACCTCCTGATTCAGTTTTCCTCTCTACTGTTACATCTTTTTTAAACTTATTCCCCATTCTCTTGATGATTCTTGAATGGACTTTGAAGATGGAAGCCAGAGTATGTATGTTGGGACCATTAGTGAAGGCCTGAATGATCTTTTTTGTCTCACCATTGCTGAGTTTGGAAGACATAGTGGGGCTGATTCAAAATGATTTTAATCTGTTTTCTCTTTCTAGCTGAATAACTCGAAGGGTTTTTCACTGATTCTAAATGTCTTATCTGAAAACCTAAAAAAAAGAAACTCAATTAGTTTTTTTTTTTGTTTTTTTTCTAAGATATTAAACATTTTGGTGGGGTGGACAATTATTGTTACATGATTTGGACAATTTTGCACCGTTACCTCCAGTGTATATATAATATAATGTGTGTGTAAAAAAAAAAAAAAAAAAAAAAAAAAAAATATATATATATATATATATATATATATATATTTTACACATACATACATATGATATATGTGCGTGTGTGTGTAAAATATATATATATATATTACGCACATATATATAATCTCAATAAACACTAATTCCTGAGCTCAGTTTTTATAAAGTATCAAGTATTCTTCCACCTCCACATGGGTGGGATCTGCCACTATGTTGCTTTTAAAGTAGTTCAGTTCACATGTACATGTGGAGAGTTCTAGAATTTTCTCGGGTCACACAGAACCAAGAGTATTTTGAACTGGGACCCTTTAAGTCAATGAAGCCATTAGTAAAAGTGTTTTATGCTAATGCATTGATGTGAATTCTAATACTCAGTTTGAATTAACAGTGATTAGTGATTTTTTTTTTTTTTTTTTTTTTTTTTTTTTTTTGTAAGTGAACAATTTCTTTTTTATGACTTATAAGATTTTTTTTTTCTTCATCCAATGTTTCTTGAATGAGTGGTAAAAATTTCTGACCACCACGGTCAAAAACATTCAGATCTTATTTTTTTTATAATATTTTTAGCACACAATAACATCTTTTTGTTAAACTTTTTTTTCTCCCAGGCTATATATTTAACACAGAATTCCTTGAGTCATAGTATTAACATATCCAAGTATAGCATCTGACTCACTTGATTTATCTACATACAAAGCCTTTAAGTTAGCACTTACTGTATTATAAATTTAAAATTTTTCTGTGTTTTATTTCTAAGTTGCTTTTTTTTTTTTATTGCATGTGTTTGATTTATTATATTTTTGTAGGTACGAGGAGCATTTGCTCAGTCACAATGTACTGTTAACCAACGACAGCTACACTTGTCCAGACTTGGACTTGTCATCCAGGCAATTCTACAGTTAATCACAGCACTCTTCCTTCTCTCAGATGTCCTAAAAGAATTCTGGAGAGACAAGTAAGTTCAGTTAAATATTGCTATATCAGCTGGGGGTAGAAACCCAATAACACTTGGCTGAAAGTGATATCGAGCAAAAGTCATATGTGGCAACAAGGAGCAGGATCAGGTTGATGAAAACATTCATTCTTTGGCCATTTCATGTGATGGACATATTTCTCTGTAACCTTAATGTTATGTTTTCCAGGTTAGTGTTTTACCATTACTTATATTTTCATTCAGTTATGTCCCTTTTTCTTCTGTAAATTTTAGTTGGTTAATGACAGAAATATGTCAAGGTATATTTACGTATGATAGATCAGCTGGTACTAACAAACATTGCAGATGTATTTTCACAATAATTCTTTCTATGGAAGGGATTAAAAATACTGCTACTACTACTACTACTACTACTACTAATAATAATAATAATAATAATACTAATACTAATAATAATGTTGATGACATTTGATATTATTATTGTTATGGAGTTGGGCTATGTAAAGGTGACTGAGGTAAAATATAGCCAACAGTAGTAAGCATTAAGTATAAAATTAGTATACAGGGATTCAGTGGGTACCTTTTATTAGTAGAGGGGTCAGAATAGTGCATCTTATATGCTGCGTTTTGGCATTCTTAAATAATTGTCCATTTTACTGAATCTGCATTATTTATATAAATTTCACTTATTTACTGGGAATTTTGAAAAATTATTTACTTTTGTTAGAAGTATTGAATTTAATTATGACATGAAAAACGAATATATTTAAAATATTAAATTAAACAACAAGAGAAAAAATATAAACAAAAAAAAATTAGGGAGTTAACTGGTTTCACTCTTCCCATATCAAAACTCAATCAGGATAATAAAATAAAAGAAATGCATACTGATTAAAAATAACATCACCTTAAATTTGTTTGTAAAGACAGCCTAGTGAAATGCTAAATATATAGGCAGGACAGCTCAACTCTTGGAGAGGATTTTGCAGCATGTTCTGGCAGTTATCATCAGAGGTCTTCTGATAATTCACATAAATGTTACTTCTGGGCCTGCAATTACAAAGCGGCTAATAAATAAATATCAATGTGCCATGGCATATTGGGAGAATATATTCTCTCTGTTGTGCAGATCATACTCTTAATTTCAGCTTAAGGTGCTTGAAACAACTTCCTTCCTTGTGTAAACAGAAGGAATGGCTGGTTGGTCTTAATGTGATCTGCATTTAAATATATTGTTTTTAGTTTGTTATTAATGTGTGTATTTTGTGTTTTTTTTAATTGGTACATATTTTTTTTATTTTATTATCTTCAATCTAGTTTTGGTAAGAGAGTAATGAAATGCATTATCTCCAAAAAGATTTTTTGTGCTTACTTTTTCTCTTGCTCTTTAACTTAATATTTTATATATCCATTTTTCATGACACATTTTTTATACTTTAATTTTTCGTTTTTTATCTAAGTTATTTAGTTATTTAATGTTTAATTTTGGTTGATATTTTTTCTAGTTACTTTTTCTAATTTGTTTAATTTTGTTTTAATTTTTGACATTCTACGAATGCCTTTAATGCTCATCTTTCTTGATGTGGAAGAGAGTTAATAAGAGTATTTTAAGATACTTTTCTATAATTTAATAAACCCAAAACGGATCAAATTTCTGCAACTAAAAAAAAAAAAAGAACTAGAACAAAATGTAATAGAAGTGGGGGGACATGAAGTGTCATACAAGCACTTTCATTACTGAAACTAGAATTTATACTCTCTTGAAATTCATAATTTTATACTTTAACAATGAAGAAAAAAGAAATAAGCTATATGGCTTTAATTAATCATTCATTTTTATTTTGTTTCCAGGTTACCTGTTATCAGTCAGAATATTTATGACATTGGATTTCGAATAATAGAGTTTGGTGTATCTCTGTGGTTCCCTTGTGTTCTATGGAACTGTTGCAGGTAAATGCTAATATTTGCCAAATTTTATTGTAATTCATGATGTATCCAGTAGTATTTTTCATGATCAAAACATCAGGTCAGGATATAGCACTGCAGAGACATATGGATGTGGTCAGTATTTCATAATGCTAACAAAATTATTTCTTTTCTGACAAAAATACATACATATATATGTTCATTACAATGTATGTAGCATAGTGGGTCGTAGCCCTGAAGGTTAGAACTGGTGAAACTAAGGAACGTATTTCATTTGAGCACTTTCCATGGAAGTGGCAATAAAGCAGTGATAGGCTTGTGACAATAATTTGTCACCTACAAGCATGCTTTGAAGAGAAACTGCCAAAATAAATTTCCCAAAGGTTATTGAGGAATGATAAAACTGAAGCTAACTTAATCCAATGAATGCTAACTGTACTTGAAATACACACATACACAAGAATGTATATTTGGGCAGCAACCTTTCTTTTAAACATCTTTCATTAAATATGACAGACAAATTTAGTTGGAAAAATGCTGGGAAAAGTAAAAGAATTAAATTTTCCTTGTTTGCCATAATTAATGAAAGATGTGTGTGTGTGTGTGTGTAATACATATTAAAAAGGCAGGTATTTCTTTTTAAAATTGGTACGCTACAGTTAGATTGCTGTGGAGATGTACAATCAGTAAGATGGTAATTGAATATAAAACAAGACATGTACAACTGATATGAACTGCAAGAAAAGGGGATGATCTGGCCTTAATAGTTACAAGCCTCTATTCTCATGTAATCTTTGTAATTGCACTGGTATTTCAAATGCTGGGTTAATAGGGTTAATTTCCTATGTATGAACATACAACAATCAACCCACAATTCATTAACTTGTTGAGAACAATTGCCTGTGCTCTAAAACACCACATGAAAAGCTATCAAGCTGCTCGCATCCAGCCATCAATTGTTAACCATAATAAAATTCAGACATTATTTTTTTTTAAATAAATAAAAACCTTATATGAAGAAAGCAACCAAATACTGAATTAAAATAATCTTTATAAAAAATAAATGTTCATTATTATTAAAACCAAATATCTGTTTCATTTTTTTTAATTTTTTTTATTTTACAGACCAGAAGAGCTGTGGGTCCTGAACCCCAAGAATATCTTTCAGTCATTTAAACATGAGAGAGATTTCGAAAGAGAACCGGTGAATTCTATAAGAAATCGGCAAAAAAATTATAACACAATTGATCAATCACACTGTAAGTATATAAATTAACTTTCCTGCCAGTTAATATTTGCTTCATTTTATTAAAAGGGGTTGTTTGAGAAGTTCCCATGTCCTATAAAAACAAGTTTTAGGCCAGATAGAATAATTAAACCAGTATCAAAATTATAAGTTTATTTTTCAATATAGTTACTGTTTAGTGTTACACATTTTCCAAAATGTTCTATTTGTTTTTGCAGTCAGTTCATGAAGAAAGTGTTTAGTTTACTTTTGGTGCAATTACATGTGGCAAATTCCCTTTTTGGCATTGGATGAAAATGCTGGACCTTTTGATGCCTCCCTTAATTTCTGGAACAACCAAATTGGGGCTGCACCCAAAGTGTGAATTTCAAGCTTGTAAATGTTTTTATCATTTGTTGGCTGCAATGTGACCTTGCATTGTTGTAATAAAATAAATTCTTCTTTCAGGATTTGTTCTGTGGATACATTGATCACTCAGAAAAACTCATTGCTTTCATAGATTGGGGAATTTTGATTGATGCTCAACCTTATAGTGCCAAAAGTTCTATTACTCTTACTATTATTGGCTGTAGTGCTCCTGACTAATAAATGCTATTACTCAATGCCATCACACAGCAAACTGACACAAAGCATATTTGAACAGGGATTTACATACTACTGAATGCATGTTCAAATATATTTCTAAGTTGATTAATACTGATGCTACAGAATAGGAGACATTACTTATCAATCCTTATTTTTTGAAATTCTAAACTGTAATTGTGATTTAATATCAGAAAAGCATCTGTCTATATTCCTGAAATGAGGTATTATAACTATTTACATTGTTTAGATTATTGTCTGCATCTCTATTGCCATATTCATGATGTTTCGTCCATTGTATCCTCTGGCATTCTCCAGGTGATATTTGTAATTTCAAATCAAACCCACTGGCCCAAGTGATAAAAGTATTGTTTGATTGATCCAGAA
The DNA here is from genome assembly GCA_963932145.1 of Acanthosepion lycidas. Taxonomy (NCBI): domain Eukaryota; kingdom Metazoa; phylum Mollusca; class Cephalopoda; order Sepiida; family Sepiidae; genus Acanthosepion; species Acanthosepion lycidas. Next base: position 43,763,707 of record OZ010581.1, on the reverse strand, counting down.
TGACTTGGCTCAAAGTGTTGTGAGTTCAATCACTAGCCATGTTAGAGAGAGTTATCAAGGGGAATTAACTAAAACTGAGATAACCAAAGCCATGACACATGGAATTAGAACAATCTACCCCCTTGGACTAAATAAAGGGTTTCGTTTGAAATTCTAATGTATATCACCTGAAGAAAGCTGGAGCGTACAATGGACGAAATGCCATGAATATGGCAATAAAGAGGAGGACATCCGTCTGAACAATGTAAATCAAAAAAGCAATAGAATTATTGTTTCATATTATAATAGTAGAGTTCTTTTAATTGATCCTCTACAAAAATGATAATTATCAGCAAGAAAATAAATCCTTATTTATATCTGATATTAACTAAGGTGTAAGATTTGGCAAGGCTGGGCTAGCACCAAAGTATTCAGCATCTTTGGTAAAGCCTACAATGTGCATCCACTTCCCCCACCACCACACACCTAATAAGTTTGCATAAGGGAATTGCACAAGATTAAACTAGATTATTCAGATGTTCACATTATTCCAATTGGTAAGCAGCTCCCCTTTTATAAAGGTTTTAGCATTTGAGATAATTGTTTAGTTTAAACTCTTGACCATGTTGCAATGTATTCCCATGAATGTGTTTGTGCATCTATGTGCATTCATTATGAAAAGGAAGTGCATTTTACCAGTACATTCCCAACATGAAAATAATGTTGCTTGAAATATTTTAAGTTATAAATTTCACTAATCTTTTCAGCTGCTGATACTTCCCAGAATTTTTTGTGTTGGATATGTTATGACCCTGACAATCACAAAGCTGGTCCCCTCATCCAGGCATGCAATTGCAAAGGAGATATGTCTGCTGTACATCACGAATGTTTACGCAAATGGCTAGTGGAGGTAAATTTATTGCAATAATTTCTGTCCAGAAGAAAAAATTATTAGAAATATATATGGTGCTATTCCTACCATGTACAAAAAAAATTATTTTAGTACCTAATTTTCACCATCTGCTTCAAAGTAGTATCTTTGCTTGATGGTTGAAATACTTTTAAATCCTTTAACACTTTTATTAATGCATTATTATAGCATCGTTGCATGACTGTACTGGCCTATTTTGAGGGAAAATAGGAAATTATTATTTACTGAAAATAAATGATAAAAAGACACTGATAGCAATTTCTCATGAACACTGCCATTTTGGTTTCAGTCAAGTACTCAGCTGTACAGACTAATCTAAACATCAACCTCAATGCACAATATAATAAGAATAGGTCACAAAACTAATCATATTGTACACTACTGTATGTCTATGCTGGTTTGTAAATAACACAAAGCAGTAGTTTATAAAACAAATAGTCAGAACTGATATTTCACTGTTTTGAATATATATATATATATATATATATATAGAGAGAGAGAGAGGGAAGAAGATATATGACAAAGTAAAGTGGAAAAGTTTTTCATGTGATGTTTTGTCCTTTATGACTTCATCAGACTAGGTTTGTTTACATTGATGCAACTACACATGCACACTAACAAGAGGTGTATGTGTAGTTGTATTAAGGTAAACAAACCTAGTCTGATGAAGTCATAAAGGATGAAATGTATCACACAAAAACTTTTTCCCCTTTGTCATACATCTTTTCTCCAGAATTATTCTTGATATATAAAAATTTATATATCATTATCCCCTATTATATATATATATATATATATATATATATATATATATATATATATTGACAGCAGGCAGTGTTATTTCTGTAAAGACATATACGTTTGTTCACAGCAGTGGAAGTGTCAATGTGTTTGTCACAGGAAAATTAAAATCTACAAAATTTGAACCTTTGTGCCCACAAAAAAGTGGAGTGTCAAAAGGACAGTTTTCCATTTACATTGCTATTATTTTAACTACCTTCAGCAATGTTTATTGTTTTAAAAAAAGCAATGATTAAAATTTTAATAAAATCTAAAAATTTGAAAGTGAATTTATACATTTTTTTTTGTTCTTGAGAATTGATATGCTCTTAGTTTAAATCTACACTTCTACCATCTCTGCCTAAACTCCAAAATTTTATTTACTAATTTTTTAAATTTAATCTCTACACATTTTTTTCTTCAGTAGTAGAGTAGATAGGTTTGCCTATCACCTGGTTTGCACTCTTTCCCCATCTTTTGAACAGGAATAGAGGTTTATCTCTTGTTTCCTATGTAGGATTAGTTTTCCAGTTTCTTCTCTTAAAATCTTCTCATTCTCTTTCACTCCAATTAACCAACTTGCATTTTAGTGGTATTATCACTTTGTTTGGAGTGAAATGGTTAAAAAAAAATACAATTAAAAAGTCTAAGCAAACACAAATAATTTTCATTTAATATAATAAATAAAAATATACTAATCTCTATATTTGCATAAAGCATTTCCATATGGATCAAATTCTGTTTTCCAGCATTTAATATGATTTGGTAATGGTTAGATCCTAAGGTTATCAGATGAAACAGATACAAACTGTAATTGTAATCTGTTAAAGAAAAAAAAATATTTAACAAAAATCTCTTCCTGCTTTACTATTTACTGAGGGAGAGAAGTGGATTCCATAGCTTTTGTAAGGGCCCTAATATGAAGTGAAATCAAACTGTTCCAGCCATAGATTGAACCCAGTTTGCCAATAGCCATTAGTTCACCTACTTTTCCAAGATTTTCAATTTCACTTTAATTTTTTTTCTTTTCAGAGTGCTACCACAGCTGAGGATGCCAAGTGTAGGGTCTGCCTCCAAAAAGTAATTACCAGTTTTCTTAAACATTTCTCACATAATTAATACTTAGTTTTGTTTTGATATTAACATACATTAATGTGTCCAAGTCGGAGTGAGGTAATTGTTAGCAAGCCAGTTTGGTTGATCTTTACTACTGAAGAGTTTGATCCTCACTGAGTGCCCCCATACTTATGATCTTAGCAAATTACATTTCTTGACTTCAAATCAATAATGTTCTTGTTGGACATTTGTTCACAAAATAAGATTCTACATGCCACTGTTCTTTTCCCACCTTATGCCTGTATCTTTGATTCTCTTCCTTATCCCTTTGAATGTTCATTTTTTTGTCTGTTTTTATCTAATCTTAAACATGCATTAGTTTTATATGCAAAAAAGGAATACAGAATGCACAAGTATTTGCTACTACACCTTCAATTTTATCTTTCTTTTGTTCTGTCTCTTTATAAGGAAAAGTGCATCAAGTACTTGACATGAAAAAAATATTTATAGGCAGTATGGAGGGTGGGGGGCTTGAACAAAGAAATTTTGAGTAGTAGTCACTGATGAAAAAAAGAGAAGAAAAAAAACAAGACCACTACTCATTATTCATTTTGAGCTGATGTTCAACTGTGTTTGGTATTGAGGCAGTTAAAATGAAAACAGAAAGGAAAGAGAAGAATGGCATTTGGCAAACTGAAAAGGATATTTTGCTATAACCAGTCCCCCTCTATTTCAATGGCTGAAGTCAAGACAGGAAGGAAGCTTATCAAAATTGCTTCTGAAATTGCAATTTCAATAAAAGATTTTAATGTATCATAATTTTTACACCTTTCCCTCGCTTGCTACCTTTCAATTTTTTTACTTGTCTCTTGAAATCCAATGAGAAAGCCTGTCTCTTTCTTTCATCTACCTTCTCTCAAGTTTTCTTTTCATTTTCCTCTAGCTTTTACACTTCCCTTCCTCTTCAAACCCTCTTCCCATCCTTGATTCCGTCCCAATAATGTTTATCATTTATTTTTATTTTTTTATTCTTAATGCTAACATTCCTGAGCTTGGTTTCTTCAGTATTCTCTTCAGGAAAGCCATTATTGGCTCCCCAAAGGCACAAAGTTCCGCCATTGGATTCTGGTTTCGTTCATTCTTGTTGCAATGATTGCGTGTCCTTTTGGTGCATATGCTGTTGCTCATGAATTAACCAAAACATATGTGCAAGTCTTGGCATTTGGTTTTACTGCAATTTTTGAACTCTTTTGCATCAAGTAAGTTCATTTTCATGTCACAAAATATTGGCCTTTAATCTAATAGTTTTAATGTTTACATTCTTTTTTTTATACTCACAGTATAAACAAATACCTGATATGTAACATGTTTCCTGTCATATAACATGCACCAATGTATAAGATGTACCTATAATTTGACAAAGAATATTTAGGGAAAAAAATCTGTAATTATAAAACTTGTGTGCATATATAAAAAAAATATTTTGACATTTTTTTGATTTGTAATTTAATCATTTATAATTATACATTTCATCTTGGAGTCATTAAGGGACTTGCGTATCAAACAGGAGTGTTTAATTTTTAGTCAACTACAGGTAATTTCTACTTCAAAACTTTTCCCAATTGTCAGGATAAAAGGTACACCTTATAAGTCAGGAATACAGTAATTTAATTGTTTGGGGTGCAATGTTTCTACCCATAGATGATTCAGATGGGCCTTGACTCAACGGGTAGGCTGATGTCAGTTTCTGGTGTTGTACCATTACCTTACTGCATTGGCCCAATGCATGTTGGTAGGGTGTACCAGAAAAAAACACATTTTGAACTCCATGAAGTCACACAAGAAGCAGAGGTCAACAGAAAACAAGATGGCATGATAACCTAGACAGATTTCAACTTTAATGGTCAAGACTAGTACATGAATGGCAAAGATGGCCAGATCTAGGCAAGGCCTATGTCCAACAAAGCACAGGCTGAAAATGAATGATGAAATGATTGACTTGCACTTGATTTTTATGATTATTATATATTAATTTTCATAGCAAGACCATGCATATATATATATATATATATATATATATAAATAAAATTTTATTTTATATGCACCATACTTAGTGGAATGTGTTGAATATCAGTGATAGAGCTAACATATTTAGTTGTCACAAACTTATATCCATACAACTGAAAATATATATATTATAAAATATGATGAGCAACCTTTGGTTTACATAATAAAGTTACATATCACCAAATAAGTTATTGAAAATATTTCTAGTGAAAACAGTTATAAGTTGAAATTCACAAAGTATATTTATTATATAAATAAAAATACATTCCCCAAATTTACTAACATAAGTTGGTCAATACCAAGTTTATTATGAAAATATTGACTTGCCTAATAAAATTTGACACAGTGTTCAAGGTACATGTATTTAAAAAAAATATATTCTAAAATTATCATGTTCGTTTTAAACTGATGATTGAGTTTGAGTAGGCCTCTGGATAGAGATTACTGAACAAACACCTGTTTGACGCACTTGTCTCATGATGACCCTAGATCAAAATTCAGCTAATAACTATGTCAGGCTGTTGACCTAGTGTTGTGCCCTCATGTGTATTCATATTATATATATCATCAGTCATTTTGTCAGTTTAATATAGAACTTGGGAACTTCCCCAATCTGTTAAATATGGGAAGTAATGGGTCCTATCTTGCTAATCTAGCTATTGATTTGTTGGTAGGGTATTTGAATTCAGTTTTTCTTCTTAGACTGGTTGTACTATTAAAGCTACAGAGCCCAGTAGACCCTGCTATTTATCTATCACCAGAGAATAGATTAATTGATGTATTTTTTAGACATTAGTGTAAAGTTTTGTTTTTTTTTTTTCCTTTTTGCTTTTTACCAAATATTTTGTGTTTTAAAGAAAAATGAATGAACATAATGTTTTGAAATCTCATTCTTTTCTTACAGGGTTTTAACTGTCAATGCCATAAAAATGTATAAACGTGGACGACTCTCCTCTGTAAGCATCATTGGAAGAAGATTGATTTTACCATTTGATGAAAATGAGAAGAAATGAATTCTTGATGAAAGAGAACAAGATGCAGCTCTGCTAAGAGCAGGGATGTTCTGTAAAGAGTTCTTCCAGTATAAAGCTAACAAGCAAAAACCTCATAATTTTGATGTTCACAAATTCAAGAGTTATTTATGTATAAAACAGGTTGTGAAGTGAAGGCAACAATCTCTTCTGGACATTAGACTTTGTCAAAATATCTTTCCCTAGATGAATAATATGAGACTTTTAAAATGATTCTGTAAAAAAAGAAAAATGAAACTTTTATACATATTTGTTTATTTTATTATTATTATTTTATACTGTTTATGAGAAATGAATAAAATACCAATTGTATTTGATAACGTATAAAAACCTGATATTTTTCTAAAATCAAATATCTCAAAAAAATATCTCCTGGGTTTTATATGCTAAGTTGTGCTATCTGATGAACTGTTTTCTCAAGTGCCACAGACCATCAATACTTGTATGTAGCCTTATTTTTATTACTTCAAAAGCTATTTTTATTAGTTATCCATATTTGAGTAGATGCTCCATTTATTTTAAATACCATTTATTTCATCTACCAGGCTGCACAAGTTTCAAGAAAACTTTTTAAAAAAATGTACCCTCCAGCAACAGGATTCAGACCTGCATCTCCTTTTCAGCAGAAACCACTCTCTGATTCCATGTATATTGACTGCTCAGCTGTGAAGATCTTCACAATCAAGTAAGGTGCTATCTGATCAGTCAATGCTTGCTGGATCAGACTATAGTTTCTTCTGCAAGGTGGGGGGGGGGAACATTTTCTTTAATAAGTTTTCTTAAGTGTGCAGGACAGTTGATAAAATACTGTTTAAAATAAACATAGCATCTAATCAAATATGGGTATTCACTAAAAACAACAATTGAAGTATTAAAATGTTGAATTAAAAACGTCCATTAATTCTTTAAAAACATAACCCAATTCCATAATTCATTAAATGTAAATGGCAGGAGGGAGTTTGTCATCAAATACATTTGATCAGATATAGTAATAATTGTATGAGGTTGGTTCAAACTAATTTCTATGTCTTTGTTGTTCTATTTTGTTTCTTTTTTTCCACAATTCTTCAATCATTTACCCACTGGGTGTCTTAGAATAAGAGAGCATACATATCTCCTCTTATTGTGAGAATCATTAGTCAAGAAGAAACACATTATGAACTGTGTATTCAACTTGGCCTAAGACATAGAAGTATATGTAAAGTTCAACAAGTAGTCATGAGTTCAGTGGGAAGGTCAGGAGGAGACTGGTTCCAAGAAGTCAAAGATGTTAGCTCTGGATGTGATGTGTGTAATAGGAAATGCCCATTTTTCCACCAAAACCTGGTTCGACACCATTCCAGAAGACAAAATAGCTGAGAAAGACTGGAAGATACGCAGTCGAAACATTGTGGATGTTTGAGGATGAAGACGAGGATATTATTATATACATTCAGACTAATCTCCTCATCTTTGTTGTTATTGTCACAATGTTTCATCTGTTCTACTCTCTGGGCTTCTTCAAGTGTCTGTCGATCTGAGTAACCTTCAGGGAATTTCAAATTGAGTCCTTAATTTAATCTATAGGGATAGATCATTCTTATTCCACTGTCCATGTCTAGGGATATCTTGTTCATTTTAGTACTGCTCATTTATTGCACTCCCTGTTTCTATTGAGTCTATACTACCAATCTCAGGATTTGAACTCAGAATTATTATGCCACCAAATTTATAGACAAGCTATCTCTAGACAAGGGCAATCAACTTCTGTAGATAAAATAAAGTGTTCAGTTCAAAATTATCTGAAAGTTACCTGAATCAACAGACACCTGAAGAAGGTTGAAGAACACAAAAGCCAAAATGCTATGATAACAACAAACAACATGAGGACATTAGTCTGAAAGTAAATAACTTTTTGTCCCATAAATTTAGACAGAAATGAGATAATTAGTCCAAACCAACCCCATACAATGACCTATTTTTCTCTCTTGGACTAAAATTCTATAATTTTGTATATTTTTTTAAATTAAAATTGTTTTAAGAAATCCTAATATTCATGAACTGACTAAATTTATTTGTGATAATAAAATAAACTCAAAAACTGCCTTTATATCAATTTTATTCTTCCTGCTTTAATTTTTTTTTCTGTTCATACAGAATGAACACTTTAAAAAAAAAAAATTACATTACTTTTTATTTTTTGGTATTCTAAATTAACATTTTTTTTTTCATGACTTAATATCTGAATGCTTCTATAACAGGAAAATTAATTTTAAAAATTATACAATTCTGATATCTAATACTGGAAACCGTAACTCATACAGGCTGTAATATGTGTTAGTATGATACAATCAAAACTACTACATCTAATAACAATTATACTGAAAAACTAGTGAATAAAAGTTCTAGGCCATGTGAATAGCAAGAATCATTAAAATTATATAGACATGAGTAAATCTATAATGTTATCTACATCTACACACAGGGCTATGAATAGATAAATATTTGATCCACTTTATAAGTAAAGAATAAAAATTTCATCATCATTTTCTATTTTTTAATTTATTTTAAATAGAGAAACACTATATACAGAAAAGAAATTGACTATTTTGATTTTTTTTTTTTTTTTTTTTTTTTCTAAAAGCTTAGATCCTTTTCAACAGAGTTTGTTACCCAAAATAGAAAATCAAATTTGCATGTATGTTTTACAAAATGTATGCTTAAATATAATTATATAGCTATATCCATCCAGAAAATGTAAATATCCTATTTATATTAAATATAAAGCAATGATTTGAAAACAAAGTATACTAAAGGAAAGAAATCCAGTGAGTTTCACATGATCTGCTAAGACTTTGGGCTTTTAACCCATTGAACCCATAATACCAATTTACTGGTACACGACATCATACCAGTAAGAACATTATGGAGGCAGAAATAGGTAACCTGGAAGACAGAAACTTGTTGTTACTGTAGTGGAAGTTAATTCCTTCTCTGCCTTAGCAAATGTAAATACAAGTGTCAAACAAAAGAGGACATTGAGTAGGAGGTAAATAAATGTAGAATTTATTTACATGTATACAAAAACTGATAACTTCTATCTGTTGCTGTTGCTAAGGCATTGGGTCTGTTTGAATTTGAGTATATACAGGGTGTATCAAAAATACTTTCCCAAACTTTGGGGGCAGGTTCCTCTCACTATAATACGGACATAAGTCCATATAAAGATATATCCACAAATACTTTGTTTTTGAGTACATTTGTGGCTAGTGTGTCTTCAACATTTAACATGTGTAGTAGTGAGTTAACTGAGAAGAGTTTCATTTAACAATGACTGGATATTCAGATCGTGTATAAGCAGATATGATTTTTACATTCAGCTGTGTGAATGGTAATGGCCACAACTATAATGGGCACGGCTGTATCAGATTACGTTTCCAGACCAAAGAAAGCCGAGTCATTCAACCTTTGCTGCTGTTTATTGTCATGTTGCTGAGACAAGATCTGTCACACCACAAACTATTGATTGAGATCTGCTCTTATATCTGACCATGAAGAACACATTCTACAGGCTGTTGGAGATGATCAAGGTATCCGCACACATCAAGTGGTCCTAGAATGTTGTACATTTCATAGTACCGCATGGAGGGTACTTCAAGAATAGCTCCTCTATCCATATCATTTGCAATGTGTGCAGGGTCTTTCATCTTCTAATCACTTACCACAGGAGAACTTTTGCCAATGGTTTATTGCATAAACTGCCGATCTGTTGTTTGTTTCTTCAGTCTTGATTACGGATGAGGAAACATTTCTAAGAGATGGAATAACAAAATTTACACAAACAGTATTTGTGGGTGGATCAAAATCCCCATGGTGCAATACTGGCTTGACTCCAGCATCAGTTTATGAATGTGTGGACTGGAATTGTAGGTGACTGTCTGGTCGGTCCATATCTTCTGCCAGCACATCTTACATGAGCTGTCTACAGGGATTTTTATTCAAACACACTTCCAGACCAGCTAGATGTATTCCTGCTAATATGAAGGTACATGTGATTCATGTATGATGGGGCTCCAGCACATTTTAGTAACATTGTTCGATGCACTGGCTGACATCTACTATGAAAAATGGCTAGGGTAGGGGAGAACAGGTTCCATGGCCTGCATGTTCCTCTGACCTCAATCCTTTGATCTGTGGGGTCACCTAAAACAATTAGTTTATGCAGCAGACATTAATAATGCAGAGATGCTTCATCAACATGTCATGGGGCCTGCGAAACCATTCAATACCATGTGGGAATATTTGAAAGGGCCTGCCAGTCTATGATCCGACAGGTGCATGCATGTGTAGAAGCAAGCAGAGGACATCTTGAACATTTGTTACGCGTTGTTGCATTGAAGTACAATAATGGCCTTTTGGACATATGTTTATGTAGACATTTTACCTTGTTTTGGTGTCAGGAACCCACCCCCAAAGTTTGTAAAATTATTTTTGATACATCCTGTATAGTTTTTATTCAGTTCAAAATTAAGGTTTTGTTTATTTTGAGTGGGAGTGGCTATGACTGGTCATGACATATATATTTGCAAAATATATTTCAAAGGAGTAAGATACAAGTGTTTGCTGAAAAGTTTTCAGCCCAACCCAGTTCCCAAAATTTGATCAAACGTTTTTGTTTTTAGCATCCCATCATAGATGTTTTCTTAACAATGATAGTTTCAACTTTTGAAAAGTTTTTGAGACAACCCACTTTTCAAAATCAGTATTGTGATATTTTATCATTGTAATATTAATTTTAGAGAAGTGGGTAGGGCCAAGAATTTTTCAGCACCCACTCATATTTTGAAAATATATTTTTAAAAATTAATTTAAATATCAAAATTTGAGTGACCCAATGTCATTGCCTTATTAATATGAGTGTTTCCCATCATCTAAATTTGTAGATGGCAGACATGAAAAGAAAAATGTTCCAATTGATATCAATATATTGTATTAGAAAGTGTTAAAATTATATTTTTAAAATTGGGTATTGACTTAGTAAAAACTTTTAGACATACCTGAAATGCATTTGTTTTTATCCACAGATTTTGTCATTTGAGGGTAACATGTGGGATTATCCCACATGTCTGCCAAAGAGATTTTGCTAATGACCACTAGATGATATTGTCATAACAAAGGGGGCATAAATGTCTTATCGTCTTTCTTTTTCCACGGGATGCCTTAATGATAAGACGTCTTTTTTCCACTTTGGAGGACATTTTGATCCCCTGGCAAACCTCAAATTGCATTGAACATATCACAGAATAGTACATAGTATAAAATATGCTAAACTTACTTGACTACACATAAGCATATCTAATAATTCTACCATACCAACAGATAAAGAACTCTTCTGAAATATAAGTCTTTTACAATCTTGCATAGGAACACATATGTATATACTCTAAAGACATCTTTATATACCTTCATTCACTCTTTTCATATTTTTTCTGTTTAGTTTGCTGAGGTAATGAATTACATTTTTGTTAGTTGTACATAGTTGCAGGATCAGTGCGTACTACTCCCGACTGGGGGTAAGCCTGATTGGGGGACACGGACTGTGCTTTGTCACCCTTATCATATCAAAACTTTCTTTTTTTTCCACCGACATTTATATATATTTACAAATATGACTGTTAAAGGATGAAAAATTTCCACGCATTTTGACATCATTTTTTTTTTAATTTTTAATTTTTTTGGTCAAATCTGTGAAATTGTTTTGCTCATGCTAATCCAAGAAAAAACACTATATAAAATTCACTATTTTTTATCCATAATACTTAATGTGTTAAAATTCAACTTTTTAACAAGACAAATCTCAAGTTGACTTTAAAAATTGCCACAGCAAATTGTTGATTTATTTAAGATGGAATGCTTTATTATCACATGTCTCTAATTTGTATTTAGATACAGTGTATTTATTTTTCAATTCTTCTAGTTAAACCATTGCATATGATTCATTATTTTACATAATTAGGTTACAATAAATTTGTATTTTATATGCATACTACCTTGAAAATCAAGATGATGTAGGGTTGTGGAGGGCTGTATCATGGATTTGGGGTTGGGGCACAAGACCCTTACCCATATAGTTGTTTGTATATTTATTCTAACTCTCATTTGAAGAAGCTCCAATGTGTCCACTATCAACTCCACTATACAATAACCAACAGATATATTGTCAATAAAGAGGTCTTAATGTATACGAGGTTTTTTTAATGTGGAATATTGTATCAGATGGTAAAACCTGAACATTGTTATCCTGATAGGTTACATCATTTTACCATCACTCTTAGCAGCAGTAATATTATGCAGTTTGGAAGAGTTTGAGGAAAAGGAAAAATTTACCTTTTCAATTTTTGACAACTTGTATTCTATCATTGTTTTATTGGTAGTGTAAAGACTTTTACTCTTGTTGAATAGCTGCAGTTCTTCACCAATATTGGATATCACTTCATGCTAAGTCTTCTTGTTTCTTGTTAATTATTGTAGGATATTCTCAGTAACAGACACTTGTGACAGATATCTCTCTTGATATCTAAGAGTCATCTAAATCCTCTTGCTTTGTCTCTCTAGTTTTACATATATATATATATATGTATGTGTGTGTGTATATATATATATATTTATTTTAAGACATTTTTATGTTTATACATTCTTTTTATAGATACAAATATTTAAGTAAATGCTCTGTTTATAATAAACAGTATTAAACAACATTTACTGGCCTGGATGTCAGAAATTTTCACAGAAAATATTCGTCCTCTGACAGGATTCAAACCCGTATCTTATACGGAACCGTCATTTAGCTTGACGTGCCTTTACCGATTTGTCTTAAAATAATTGTCAGACTTTGTCCATTTCATAATGTGTGACGTCATTTGTTTACATTTGATATGCCCTGAACAGATACGAATGTATGTGAGAGATTCATGGAAGATTGAAGTTTAAATACAGTAAATTCGACCTTGCTAACTGAATGCTCCTTTGTGGCCAAATCATCTGTATGAGATAATTCATTTGCATCTCATTAATTGTAATTCACATACACACACACATTATATATATATGTGTGTGTGTGTGTGTGTGTGTGTGTGTGTGTGTGTAAATGTTCAAAATTCCAATATATATCACCTGAATAAGGCAGGAGTGTACAATGGCTGAAATGTTGTGAATATGCCAATAAAGATTAGGACAATAGTCTGAATGATGTAAACAGTATAAATATAAATTTGAGTTGGTGCAAAATGGGTGTGAAGTCAAAAAATCTGATATGGAGTAGTAGTGTTTTCTGTGTATCTTTACTGTTACCCTTTCTCTTGACCACTTGAACTTTGTCATATTAAACTCTAGGTTAGTTTTAAAAAAATATTTTTAGTTCATATGCACTTACTGGTTAAATCCCACTTGGTGGAAGAATACAAATAAAGGTAAGAATTTGTTTTCTTTTCCTATTTTTTTTAATCACCCTAAACAAGGCAACAAAGCCATTAAGATGCAGAGTGTTACTGTGTGTGAAAGAATATAAGAAAAAAAAACAACATTATTAAAGAGCAAAAACAATAAAAGAACAGAAATTAAAAAGACAGAAAATAATGATTGACATTGCATTTAAATTTTTGAAGGTCAAAATGTAAGAAGTCAAAAGAGAGTTCCACAAGCAAGAAGTGCAAACTGTTAGCATAAAACTCATTGTCACATCTAGCCTTTTCTACTGTAAAATGATGCAATCTGTTACTGCGCTTAAATTCATAGAGCCAAGGTACCATAGAAGAAAGTTCATCAGAACAATTACTATGAAAGTATCTATAGGAAAGGCACAGGAAAGCTACATTACCATGGTGGGAAAGTGACTGGAGCTGAGATGTCAAATCAGGACTAATGACATTGCAGAATCTTCTTTCAACACCAAAATGCTAAAATCAGGAATATTGTTGATGGTGGAAAGAAAGAGTGAAGATAACATTAACAAATACATTTATTGCTCCTGCTTATAGTGTCAACAATCTGGTTCTAAGCAGCTGGCTTGTTATAATAAATCAACTAATACTTATGACACAGTTCACATGAAATTCAGAGTGATTCAGATGAGTTAGGAGTTGATGAAACTTGAGCATGATACTTTAAAGAGGAAAAAAATCAAAAATTTATATTTGGTAGAGGAGTTTACGTTTAAGTTTGAAGTAATATTCAAAATTTAAGAATAAAAATACATGCATGGTTGGCCACTAGTATCCGAGTATCCCTGTCTGACAAGGTGGCTAGCTAATCCTTTTTGCAGATGCCTGCTCAGGTACATTTGTTTGTTCAATATCCACAAAGCCAACCTGTGATTTATACTGCAACTATACTGAGAAGACTTTAGTTACAATTTCTAGGAGAAAGTACATAATCTGACATGATTGACTATTTGAATAAAACCAGTACGCTCAAACCCTAAGTCACGATGACTTTGTACTAACACAACCATCAATGACTTCTACCCAATTTCACTCATGGTGCTGCTCACTGGGATCACCTCTCAAGGTCAATATTATCAAGAAGTCACCTACCTGACAAATTGACCATGGTGAGATTCAAACCTGGGCCTTATGGTTAGAATACTAACCACTCGACCATGAACACACTGACAAAATAATAATTCAAATCCACGTCAAAAAGTTACTAAAAAAAGTGAATTAACATGCATATTCAAGCAGTAGGCTGCAGAAAAAATACCTCAACTAAGATTAAAATTTTATGGACATAACACAAAAATAGATTAAAAAAGAAAAGTGAATTATCAACCAATCATAGTTGATCTAAGTATATTAAAAAAAAAACAAAAAACCTTTAAGTTTGTATCTGCTGAAAACAAAATACGAAACTTTGCAACAAGTCTTCACTCAGTCAACTCAAAAATGCCAGCTCATTTACACAAATCTACACCAGGCGATTTGCTTTACCCAAAGAGGTAAATGAAGAGGTTAGAGAGAGATCAAGTTTTACTGGCAACTGACATTAAATAAATGATAGCTTCTCTAAGTCAATATGTTCATACTTCTTTTTCTCGTGCAAACATCTCAAAAAGATTGTTTGCTACAAAGATGCAGTTGCAAGAATTTAATTGAAAAAGAAAATACACCTTTAAAACGTTGTAAAAATCAGCCGCACTTACTTGACCTCACATTCAAAGCACTAGCAACGGGTATATGAATTGTAGCATTACGGTTAGTGTGACAAATTACAGTGTAACCCGGATATAAGAAAGTTGTCGGGACCGGAGACGACGTCTCTTATATCCGGGTTTGGTCTCTATTTTGTTTACATTCATTATCATAAACTTTACATTAACACAGGCTCTAATTTGGGACCAGAGAAAATGTCTCTTATATCCGGGTTTATGTTATATCCGGGTTACACTGCCAATAAAATAGATAGCCTATTGTCGACCTTCATATACTTTATTTAATTTTCCAAAAAAATTGACAGATTGGGAAAATTCATGACGAACTGAGTAGCTGATCTTTTACTTCATGTGATGATGCATTTTTTTTTTTTTTACTTGTTTAATGTTTTAAAAACGGCATACCAACATTAAAAAAAAGTTTTTTTTTCTTTTTTTTTAAATTTTATTCGTCCCCTTAAAAGATGCGTATTTATAATTTATAAATTTTAATTATTTTTCTGTCGGATTAACTATGTAAAAGTTGTCAATATAATTTTCACATTTAAAGAAAGAAATACTATGAGATAATTTTTTTAAAGTTTTTCTTTTTTTAGAAAAAAATAAAATAATAAAACCGATTCTTAAAGTCAACAACCAAACTTTTCTTCAATGATCAGTCAAATGAAATACAAATGCTGATTGATTTATTGACAAGAAAACTTTAAACAAAAAGTAAAAAAAAATGTACTAAAAAAAATAAAAATAAAATGTAACTTTGTTATGTCAAAATTCGATTAACTTTCATAAGAGATGTCATGCTGATAATTACTTTATTCTCCCTAATTTACGAAGCCACAAATATAGAAATTCCTAGTTAGGATCGAACTCACTATTTAATAGCATTTAGCAATTAAATATGACTTGTGAAACTAGCTTGCTAACTGTTGCACCACAATAAAGCGCCTCCCAAGTTGTCAAGAACAACAAAACAGAAAAGATGGAAGATTTTCTCGGTGCCGGAAATCAAAACTGCGCATGCGTTTACATGCTATTTCCAAGATGGCTGACGAAGATGATCCGGTGACGCACGAGGTTAGTTAAATGTTCTATAATTGTACTAATCAAGAATACTTTGTCCAAAAAGTAGTATAAAATGTATTTTATTGTCGTTATTTTTTCATTTCATTGTGTAATATTAATATTCGTATTTTTTATTTACTTGTAATAGATGATTCTTCCGTATTATTCTGTTGTTAAATGCTTCTTCTTTCTTTACAGTGCAGTCGTTTACGCAATACATGTTAGACTTAAATGCTGCTAATTTTCCAATTACGTTTGTTTCTCTGGGGAAAATCGGTTTATTGTTAATATTATGAAGTAATTTCGGTTTAATCTATTTCTTAATTCTTTCCAGAGGAATTCATTTTTATAAAAAATAATATTGCTTTTATGTCGCAAAATAGTTCAGGCTAGGAAAACTGTTTTCTTAATTCGAGATTAAATTTAAATTTGAATATTTTCCCTGTTACATTAGGTTTCATTAGACCTCTTCAGCGTGTTCTTAAAACTAATAAAATCCTTAAAGTACTCAGTTCTGACAACCTGCCTATTAGGGGAGCTTCATACTCACCGGAGAATGAAAACTGAAATACAATTTTTAGTCCTATATAAATAATTTTATTTATTACACAATGTTACAGTTCACAAAAGAAAAGATGCGTGTTACTGTTCTCTCTTTTAGTGGAGGACTAAAAAAATTTTTCTAATTTGAAAACTAGTTGTTCGTGAATTCCGTGTATTACAGTCTGTGTCAGCAATTAACATACCGTAATAATACTTTTAGTTTTTAACGATTAAAATTTCATATAGAATTCTATATCGATTTCAATATTCATTTAGTGTTTTTCTTATGATTTACTTATTTAAAAAATTGATTAATAATTACTTGAAGGAGTTTTTCATTCACGAGTTGTCTAGTTGACTAATAAATATGCAAATCATTTACTACTCAACTGCAACAGGTTTAAAATTTAAAAAGAAACCCAAAAAACTTATTTCTACCATATGAAGATAGCAAATTTGCTATTTGAATTTTATAAGCAGTTAACAATTGTAGAAATAATTTTTTTTTTTTTTTTTTTATCACTATTCTAAGTATTCTTATATTCGAGGTTGTCTTTGAAAATAGATTTTTAAAGCGGTATTTCAATTATCATCGAATGGGACGTTTACTTTTTTAGCTGATATGGGATCCATTCGTGTTGAACAAGGCAACATTTATTAGGTATCCCAAACTAAAATTTTATCTTCAGTATATCTAAAAACCTTCAATACAAGCATGGAAATTTTGATAATCTATAAAAAAGCGGTACCAAATTTATCTTTGTAGCTCAATTAGTAAATATGTGTTGTTATGAGCGTTAAAAAAGCCAAATTAAAGTTGCAGGCTTCAAACAAGTTAAAAAAAAAAGTGATTGAATCTAAAGGTAGTCTTGAAGTGAAAAAAAGATAATGCTAATTAATTCGTAGATCAGACCAGTCATTGAGAAAATTATGAAAATCAAAATTGTAAAAATGACACAAGGGCAAATTTGATTGCTCATATGTTCCCTTTTATAATGCCTTGCAAGTTAATTTTAGCAAAATAGAGATGAAGACAATTTTTTTTTTTCGATAGTACCACAATAAAAAAAAGAGAAAAACTATATTTACACTATATAAAAACAGCCAGAATTGATTTTTGATAGTAGGGCAAAAACAGGTCAAAAGTGTACTATACTGAACTTGTCATAAAAAAAAAGTATCCATTGGAGATACTTTTTTTTTTTTTTTTTTTTTTTTTTTTTTTAATTATGTCACTAAAAATACTCCAATATTATGCAACTTGATCAGAGCAGCCTCTCTATGTACTACCAAAGAGTTTGGATTCCTTACAACAAGTCTGATACAACAGCCAGAAAACTGTCAACCCTGTACCCTGCTAATGAAAAGTTGCAGCCACTGATTGTGGAACTAGAACACTGATCAGTCAGATCACCAAAAAGTTAAGATAATTAAATCACTTGCATCATTTATATTACTTGGACTGTTATCCTCATTGCGATATTCACATTTTGTCTGTTGTATGCTCTGGCCTTCTTCAAGTGATTGGAATTTTGCACCGAACTTCATCCACCATTCTAGTTCCACATGTCATGCCTCTTTTGGATGTCTCAGTTATTATTTTTGCATTTTTTACCAGAGCTGATATTGCAATTTTTGTTGTTCATTGATTTTCTCTAGCATTTCTTATTACTGGTTCCCATATTCATTTCTGTGCTTGATCAGCTCAAATTTTTATGGCCTAGCAAATGTGCTGATTCCTTAAGTTTTCGTATTGTAAGACTGAAGTTGCCTACTCTATATGAAGGGATTATCGGAAAAAATACAAAAGATCTGTGGTCCATATAATATCAGGACAACCTTCAAAAGTGGTTCAACACTTTGCAGATGCCTCTTCCAAGTAAGACCTCTCATAGAGGAAAACATGACTAAGGACTGTGTGTATGCCATCCTGTGCAGCTGTGTTAAAGAAATGCAAAGGAGAAATAGGCCACCCCCTTAAGGTAAAACTACAAGAACATCGTAAAGCAGTAACACAAGTGGAAATAGAAAAATCAGGCGTAGCTGACAACATGAAAGGAAAAGGGAGATCACTGCCCCCTGTGGGATGAGGTTGAAATAATAGACAGCATCACTGGAAAATACAAAAACTTAAGGAGTCAGCACATATGCTAGGCCCAAAAAATCTCCTGAGCCGACCAAGCATAGCAATGAATACAATATGGGAACCAGTAATAAGGAATGCTAGAGAAAAGCAATGAATAACAGAAGAAATTGCAATATGAGCACTGGTAAAAATGGTTGCTGAGATTTTAGGTTTATAAATCCCCCAAATTCATACACAGATGTCCTCAAGGACACATGGCCCAGTGTATAAAGATGTTGGTTAGATCCAGTGACTAGACCCAAATAGTTGTGAGTTCAATACCAGGCCACTGCAGTGGAGCATTGAGTTAAAGGGAAATAACTGAAATATGGAACTAGAACAATCTACCCTGGTGGATGAAGTTTGGTTTGAAATTCCAATCACCTGAAGAAACATTGTGAATATAGCAGTGAAGATGAGGATAACAGTCCATGTAAATGATGCAAGTAATAATATCTCATCTGAGATTCATATCCTAGACAGGACACAAAGGATAAACCTCTACTCCTCTTCAATAAACATGGAAGGAATACTGATTGAAACTTTACTAATTTTGTGATGAGGAATACAACAAAACAACTCTTTTCACTGTGATATCATCAATATTTTTTGCAATATGTATATCTTATTTTGTAATTTCCAACTGTTCATAAACAGGACAGTAATGTCCACAAAACATAGAAATTTGTTTTACAAAATTAAAACAAATACTTTATAATAGTGCTTTAAACTGACAGAAAATACTTTCTGGACATTGTGAATGGTTCTCCTACACTTCCTCTGTTAATGGGGATTGCTGACTGAATTTCCTCATAAGCCTCTGATATGGCAAATATTTTTGGAATGCTCCATATCAAGCAATCACTAGATTACATCAAAGTCCCATCTTGTCCAATATCATCTGACGAAGGCCATCAGATATCATTTCTTCTCTGTTGAAGCTAAAAACTTTAGCACTGAATAGAGATACAATATCAATGACTTAGCCAATGTGTTTTGGTGGAAGGTCATAATATACTGCAACCCATTGGCCTTGGTGCTCATAACTGAAGGTTACCTGAAGTGGTTCTTCATCATAACTGCTAGAGTTGTTTAAATACTCAGAATTACTGAGTGCCTTCTTTCCTTTGTCTTAGAGGTGAAGAGCAATCAATTGATTTTCCTGTCAAGTAGCTGAAATTTACTTCCACTGGTGTTGATGTTGATACCTAAGAGAACATTCAGATATCAAAGTTGATCTTTCAGTACTTCCAAACCATTGCTTGTTGTACACCTTTAACAGACTTAACAGGACCACCATGCTTGAGTTAATGATTATCTGTTTTTCAGCAGCAGCTTGACACTCTGATTTTTAACAATCCCTTCCTGTACACGAAGTTCCAGAAGTACTTCTTGTTGCTAGTGTCTTTGTCACAGATGTTTTGCATACTTTCTTTATATTCCAAGAACTGATTACCACACAGTTGCTGTTTTTTTTTTTTTTTTTTTTTTTCAGCCAAGCTGTAGTCTGGTTTTAGGTTAATTGTTGGTGAAGTGTTACATGTCATCTATTTTCTTTTTGTGAGTTCCACCCCAATTTTTGGTTCTTAACACATTTAAATTTTGAGAGTGTTTGATAAACTCTTAGACTTTTTGGATGAAATTCCAATTCAGGTCGAAAATTGAGTTCTTCAAATCACAAACTCTGCTGAACTTCAAAAGCTCACATCACAAAACATCTCACTTTAACTCTAATTCCTTGGCATTTTGAAGAAATAAAATAGATTTCCTCAATTCACAAAGTTTGGAAGACATTTTAAACTGAATTTATAACAAAATTTTTTTAAATTCGCTGAGACTTTGTGTTACTTTAAACTCAATATAAATTAAAAACTTTTAAAATCATTAATTTTTTCAGTTATTTTAAAATTTGAATTTTTAATTGTTCCCTCTTTATCTGGACACAAATCCCAATGCTGGACATTCAAGCACCATATGAAGGGCATGTTTTTAATCCCGAGATAATCTTGAGTCCAAAAAGGTATAATATGTTTATGTAGCACAAGTGTGGCCTGAGTTAGAGAGGTCTCAGACACACACACGGGCAGAATTTGCTGTTTATTTATTTAGAAGATTATACAGTGAAAATTACCCATCAAAATTTGGCTAACTATATATATCAGCTTACACACTTATTGATCCACTCTCAAGCAATATAAAAAAAACATTTATATACAAGATTTAAAAAAAGGTAATAAGGAGTATTGCTCTGTTTCTATAAATTAGAAAATTACGAAATGTTATATTTTATTTGTTCATCAAAAGTTAGATTACCTTGCTTCACAAATTTCTATTTTTGCATGCAATCAACATTTTACCAGATTTGTATTTAATCAACCTTTCTTTTCTTTGTGAAAATTAAAATAGATTACATTTTTAAGGTTTTATACATCAGTACAAAAAATCTCTTTACCAGAAGCAATATATAAAATATTTATGAACAATGTTTAAAATTCTTTGTTTGTTTTTCATTTTAGGTAGATGTTTACTTATCAAAAAGTTTAGCAGAAAATCTTTATCTTCTGCAGGTAAGTTACAAGGCTTATCTTACTCTAATCAATTATTGGCCCCTATCATCTATACAGTTGTCAAATTTGTTTACTTAAAATATTATAATTATGCAAAAGATCATGAGGATCATTGAAATACATAAGGCATCAAGGTGTGGCATCGAGGGCTGCTACATAAACTCTCCAGCTACGGAATCTCTGGAAGGGCTCTCTCAATTACCAAGCCCTTCCTAACAGGTAGGTTCCTGAAGGTCATTGTTATCAGCCAATCATCAGAAGCCCATAAGATCATTGCTAGTGTTCCTCAGGGTTCTCTCTTTGGTTCTACCCTCTTTCTATTTATTAATGATTTGCCTAAGAGCATACCCTGATCCTTAGTTAGTATCTATGCAGATGATATAATGGTAATCTAGAAGACCAGAACCTAACAGATCGTTCTCTCCTCTGACCTAGCCAAGGTTGCTCAGTGCCTGAAAGACTGGCTTGTAAAATTCAATATGTCCAAAACCAAACTAGTAACATCCTACCACCACTGAGCAGACCCTGAACCTTCACCCATCATCATGGATGGATCTTCTTTCAAGGAGGCTACTTGCCTTTAATGTATATTGGGACTCAAGTTCTCCCCAGACCTCCAAATAGAACTCGGATAGCCAATCTATATCTAAAGATGCAGAAAAAAAAAATCATTTCATTGTACTACTTTAGTAAGCATCTGACTTCCCCATATATACTTGATCTTTACATCTGCTAGATAAAACAAAAATGAAATATTGCTGCCATATCTGGACTGGAGCTGCCTAGTCCCCACTTGCCTGTCTTGATAGTCCAAAAGTGTCTACACGGCCTTATGGGTGATGAATTATTTTCCACCTTACAACCTCTTTCTCACAGACAAAACATTGCAAGCTTCTCACTTTTTTATCACTATCTCTGTGGCATGTGTTCTGTTGAGCTACATTCCTTAGTCTCTCCTGCCCTGACCTTTGCAACTGGGACCTGCTATGTCATGTGTGAATCATCCCCATTCCCTTCATAATCAAACAGGTAAATTCCATTCACACTGCTTCTTCCCAAGAACTGCTGCTTTTTGGAACAAACTCCTGCCTGGCTGTTTTTCCAATCATTACACTCTTGACCTCTTAATAATAACAACATCAAAGAATGGGACTTTAGTCTGACTGAAAATAATGTCAATAATAATTTGCCTATTATTCAATTTTAACAAATATTTTTTGCAAAATGTTTATGTAATTTTATTGAAATAAAGATTAATTTTCTACTTATCTGTACTCTGATATATTCCTTCTATTACGTAAAAGATATGATTAATTTTTATTTTCAGTATCTTGTGCGACCCTCTCATTTAACTTATGATGATGTAAAACCTCTTAATGTGAAAGTGAAGCCAAACCAGAAAGAAGTAAGTAATTTTGATCTATCATTGATTTTTTTCTTCTATGAGGGGGTGCTGAAAATTACTGAAACAGAAGCTCCAAAATAAATTCTGTTTGGTCAGATTATGTAATTTCAGACATCATTTCACTCAGCCTTTATATAAACTCAAGTTGAAATATAACTTAAACACTTTATTTAGTCTAAACATAACTTAAATAATATTATATTTTTTGAACTACTATGTATATTGCTATGTAATAATGCATTATTTTTTATCCTTACAGATTCAACTTGAATTACCTCTTAATACGCACACACCTAATTATGCTTACAGCAAAGGTGAACAAATGGCTTTGATCGTTGATGGACAATACAAACCATCTGAACAAAATTTTTTTAACAGGTAAAAAGTTGTTTTAATCTATATGATCCATTTATCAAGGCTTACAAACTACATTTGATAAGCAATACATGAACTATAACGTTATCTATTGATAAGAGAAGAGCATACTAAAATGTGCATCCATCTTAAAAGGAAATACTTGATATGATGTTAAAAAAACTTAAGTATTGAAACTTCCCTCTTGAAACTTGTATCATTTTAAAAATGACATATTACAAATATTTTGAAAATGTCACTGCAGTACTTTCCTTTTAAGCGTTAAGATTCTCTTACATCCTCAAAATTGTTTAAAATAATTGTTAAATTCTAATACTTTTTTTTATTGACAATTTCCTCCTAAATTATTGTATTAATACAGAAAAACATGATTTTCCTGGTAGAAATTAGCATTTAAAACAAATCCAAGATGAAATTAGTTCATTTTACTGCTTATTTTCTGAACTGAATTTTTTCTCCTGCTTATTGTATTATAGTGTAAACACATTACTGCAGGAGTTATTTGTCACTTTTTTTTTTATTTGCCATATACTGTAAAACATGAAGAAAAAATTAATTTAGTATTAAAACAATTAGCTATAAATAAAATACAATATTTTTATTCATATTTTTAAAATTTTATTTGCTCAATTACAAAACACTGAAAGAATTTCTACAAAATAAGAAAAATTTCTGATATGATTTCTTTCTTCGAACAACTTCATTAATTACAAAGAACTAAGATGAAAATCATTTACCATATTTTATGTCCTATAAAGATTTATTCCCAATTCCAACAGGAAATATTAAGAAAAAATTCTTGGATGGTACATTGAATGTTACAGGAACTTTATTCATTGAATGTTACAGAAACTTTATTCCTATTTGGTCCAGTTCAAATAAATTTCATTTTGTGCATTTATTACTGAACCTATTTGTTTAGGCAACTTATTACAACAATATATTTTCTCCAGTTTTTTTTTTTTTTTTTCTTTCTTTCTTTCTTTCTTTCTAGTCAAATTCCTAATCTTATGGAAATTTCCACCTTTTTAGTTGTATGGTAGGTTATAAGAATAAAATACTGTTGCTAGAACAAGTCAATCTGTTTTATTTTTATTGTTATTTGTTACCAACAATCAGTCTGTCTATATTTCTGAGATGAGGTATTATGTACACTATTTATATTATTCGGACTTCATCTTTGTCACCATATTTATCACAACGTTTTAGGTGGTTGGAATGTCGAAGTGAACCCTTTATTTCGCTCACCGGGGTAGACTGTTCTAGTTCCACGTGCCATGTTTGATGGATGTCAGTTATCAGTTATCTCCTGTTAATTTCCCTCTGAAAGTTCTCCACTGCCTTAACCGGGTATTGAACTCACACTCTTTGGGTCCTGTCACTGGATCTACCTCGGTGAACGAAATAAAGGGTTCAGTTCGACATTCCAACCACCTGAAGAAGGCTGGAGCGTACAACGGCCGAAACGTTATGATAAATATGGCGACAAAGATGAGGACAATAGTCTGAATAATGTAAATAATGTACCAACAATCAAATTTCAAACAATGACATTTTTTGTGCCCATTAAGCCTACTTGCAGTAAAGTTACTGATTAATGAATGAAGAACAGTTAAGAGGAAGATCTGTGCCTCTTACACTACTTACATTTGAGTTTTTCTTAGGCATGCATAAAACAAAATTATTTTTTTTTTTTTTTTGTAAGACTAGAATAAGAATAGACTACAGTTAACAAAGATAATGTCACATTTTAAAAATGATCCAACATAAAAATCTAAAAACATGCTTAGGTTCTATGCTTTTACCATTTTGTTATAGCATACCTCTGGATGATAATGGATATGTCTCCAATTCATATAAATACAGCAGTAAATACTGTATGTTGGTCTGCAGTCAGAGATTCATTGTGGAATTCACTTGACTCACTTCTAGCAGTTAAATACTTCTTCTATGCACCGCTAGCGAATCTTATGTGTTGTTCTTGTCCTAAGTATTATCATTCATTACCAACCTTCATGTGATTATTCAGTAACCTTCCCTAGGTTACAACACACTTTAAAATAATGCTTTTGTAGAATATTGTAGATTGTATGAGACTTTTATCTTGACATCCTTTGCCCTTACAAATACTCTTTTTTTCTAAAAACCTCTGCTTAAAATGGTTTCTATAATTTGTGGAACAGTGTATACTTATTTACTGACTTATAAATGACATTTAATGTCTTTTGAATCCATCTCTTCTCCTCCCAGCTATGAGGTAAATAATAGGGTAGACAAAATAGAAACCAATTAAGAAAAAAGCTACGAATTTCAAACTGTGGAGAAAGCAACATGAAATCATTACTATCTTTCCCAAGAATGTGTGGCAATTCATAGATAATGAAGAAAAGAAGTCTGTGGGGGATTGGGATTGTCCATTTCCTGAAGAGACTTGACATTAAAAAAAATAAATGCAGAGAATATTAAAGTAATCTAGTAAATTTGTAGAGGTATTAATTTTTAGCAGTAAATCAATTGCTCTAATCACTAAGCTATGTCTGCATTTTGTGAATGTTAATGAGAATAAATGAAATATTTTCTTGTATGGTTATTATAACTGCTTTCATCTTAAGTATTTACTATTTATTTTATGCAAACTTTAGTGAAATGGCTAATTTTCTTTTTCAGTAATGTCATGGATAAAACAGTTTTAGCATCAGGACCTTGCACTGCTTCTACTCAGCGCTATGCTGTTGGTGTATATAAAGATGGTAAATATTTTTGTTATTTTCATGTGCTTTTTATGTAGCAAATGAAACATTTTAGAAAAGCTAATATCACAAAATTCTTGAATTTTACATTTAATTACACATTTCATTGTAAATTTGGAAAATATTTGCTTAATATTTTTTTTAGTTTACTCAATATGAAATTAGCAAATAATTCTCAAGCTTAAACTTCCCAAAATCAAATTTTAAAACCAAATGTTAGCTTGTACTCCTAATTTTATTTTATATTCTGATGACGTTTTCCTAATAAAAAAGAGAAATACTTCACTATTATTTAATTTTTCATACACTTATATTTTTTCATATTTTTGAAGTTTAGGATTGTTGTTCATCTATACCAGTTATAGCCAAACTGCTGCCCACAGCCATTCTGGGTATGATGATAAACTACATTCAGCAGCAAGGCCTCAAGAGGTTTTGAGGAGCGTGGAACCACCTCTTAATTGTTGTTGTTCCCAGGTTCATCCTGACCCAAGGTGGTAGCACCTTTTTAAGGTCCCAGCTATGGGTAAATAGTTAACATGATGAAACCATAAAATTTTTATAGTAAAAATACCAGCAATATATTTTCATAGTAAAAAAAAAAAATTACCAGCAATAAATTTTTGTAAAAGAAATTACCAATGCTCTCAAGAAAATTAAATTTTGGCATTTAAAAATGACCCATAACGAGTTGATATGCCACTAAACATTCAGTTAAAGCTGCCTGCAAACCATGTATGGCCCGTTTGGCCTTTCTGAATGGCATGCTGAATTTCATGAGGAAAATAACATTTACTAAAATTTTGTTTCATCCTCCCTTGTTCACTCACATGTTTTCATACATAAGCAATGATTAAGTAAAATGTTTCTTGAATTTTGTAACTTTTTGTTGAAGATAACATTTTCATCATTTTAAACCATTGGCAATTTTCGCTGAGGAAGATCATGTGTGTAAATATCAATTGGTTTAGAAACAGGACATTCATAATTTTTTTTTCTCTGAAGAAGAAATTTTTTTTTTTTTTTTTTCTTAAAAATTATTTCTTGTATTTTCAAATGAATAAATGAGGAACAAATCACACCCATCAGCAGTGTGTGTTGATCACACTGTCATCTGTGATAAGATTATGCTCCCAGACTTCAATTTTTCTGTGTTGAGAAATCTTTTCTCCCCCAAAAAAACAATCAACCTTTCCTGATTTCTAAGGCGGGTCATTACGTATATGGTTTTCTGTGGGGAAAGTGACTGAGGCATCTTCAATAAAAAATTAACTTGAATTTTTTTAGTAGTGCAGCCTACCTTATGATTAGACATATCTGACATGTTCCACTAGTTGAAAAAGATTGACCATGGATAGTCTATTCACAATATGTGGAATTGTTGGTGGGGAAATAGTTAACAGCATAAAGAATAGAATCCGCAAACATTCAATCTCTAGTTGGGGCAGTTTGCATTCATTTTACACTAATGCCTTTTGGAAAGATATGACTCTATTTCTTCCCACAACTATGAGTGATAGTAGTGCAGCTGAAGCCCTTAAGCCTTGTCAAATAGATTCAACTTGGGTGTTGGTTTAGCAACCCAACCATCCAATGGTCACTGCAGCAGCATCACTTTGTCTGGTTGGGATTCTAGTGTCTGTGAAAAGCTGCAGAAATAAATAGGCAAAAAAAATTTGCTGATGAGTTAGAATAACATCTGAAAAATATTCCTTGAGATAACTATCTACTGTGTGTGTGTGTGTGTGTGTGTATATATATATATATATATATATTTTTCAAAAATTTCCTGGCATCATTTTATAAATGCGTTACCAAGTTTACCTAGCATTGTCAAGGTTGGTTTAACTTATGATCAGAATTAGCTTTTATTTATTATTTCAATTTATTCATAATTAAACAATGCACACACATGCATGCAATGAAGTGCTGAAAAATTGACCTGATCCACCTCCATATATCTGTATTTTGTTCAATCAGTATTCAGGGAATTATGTCAGGCTAAGAACTTTTCAGTACCCACCTTGTGTGCATAGGATAATATCAATTTTCATAAAACAATTATCTTCTTGACTAACCATTTAAAATGTAACTTTTTTTTTTTTTTTTTTTTTGGTCACTCCCTAAAATAAAGTGCAGCATGTTTATTTCTTAAAATTTATGTTTAATTTTATCTTTTTAGAGAAATAGAGAGTGGAAAGTCATTCATATATTCTTCTGTTTGGATGGCATCTTTGAACTACAATTTTGTTTCCGTAATAAGTCTAAATTCAGAAAGTAACTT
The DNA here is from genome assembly GCA_963932145.1 of Acanthosepion lycidas. Taxonomy (NCBI): domain Eukaryota; kingdom Metazoa; phylum Mollusca; class Cephalopoda; order Sepiida; family Sepiidae; genus Acanthosepion; species Acanthosepion lycidas. Next base: position 43,735,568 of record OZ010581.1, on the reverse strand, counting down.
ATATCTTGAGTATAAAGATTTTACGTAAGTTTTTATAGAAGGACATAAGTGGTTCCCAAATGGTACAGCACTCCTCATGTGGAAGAGGATAGCAGGATAGAGGGAATGACTGAAAGACAAAGATTTAGAAAAAAAAAAAAATTCATATGCTGAAAATAAATGTGATTTCAAAACTTAAAATGGATTACTTGTAATTGTATGCATGAGTCCCAGTATAAATAGTTATAAATAATTATTGACCGATTTTATTATCGTGATATTTTTGCATTATATCAAGTATTAAGAATATATTAACTAGGGTCCGTAAATTGAAGGACAGAAAGTTAACAATGTTCTGAATCGAATCCGCGGTTATCTCCCTTTAACCCTCTCTCTGGACCGTCTTTGCCATATGGCTGCATGTACCTTTTCAGTTCATACCAAAAAAGAGAGAGGCTTCTTTGTGTTTATCTCAAATATAATGGTGATTACTTGTCAAAAACAAACTCAAACCTTTTCATTAAATTTGTGTACTTAATCATATTATAAGTTACTTGTTATATAATATATTTAATGCACTATTTGTAATTGTTTTTTTTTTAATGTAGTTTTTATCACATAAATTTTGGTGAGACACAAGCAAATTTTCATTCAAAAAATACAGCCCAGAGGAAAAAAAAAGATTTGGGAACCACTGACATAAGTGATAATATTTTGATGTTACAAATATCAACCAAATTCCTTTTATAAGATGATGAGTATACACACAAGTAAATTTAGCTTTAAAAGTTTTTTTTGCATTTTCTTAAATGTTTAGTTAAGGTTCTGTATTAAGTTTGTTTTCTATTTGTTGAAATACAACTGCTATTCAGTAAGGTACATCTGGAAGATGTATGTATGTAGAAGTAAAACTGCTATTCAATAAGTTATATCTCGAAAATATCCATGTTGTATCCTTAAAAGTTACAAACAGACAAAGGTGGTACTCAAGTGAAAGGAACGGCAACACTGGCATTTATTGTAAAAAAATTTAAAAAATACACTACTGAAAGACGGAATCGGTTAGCTGGCTAGTAATTCCTGAAGCAAGTCCCCAGATATGTCCTGTGCATACTATATATATCTACTAATATAGTGAGTTCGCAATAGGGAGAGTGGGACATTCCATTACAACCATATGTTAACCGATTTTGTGGTCTAGATTGAATTTATCTATCAGGGGCCTTAATGCACAGACTTAAACAGACACTCTACTATACGGTTCTCAGTTGACAGGTGCCATTAAGTGAGCTTGTATACTGTGTGATTTACATTCATAATGATGTCTCATGCAGGATATTTTGGTAAGGCATCACCCAGGTCTATCAGTCCCCATCCCCATACAGTGCTTATGAGCTAAAATTTTTATTGCTTTTTTCAGATGTCTGTCAATCCAGGTAACTTTCAAGAAATTTCATACTGAACCCTTTATTCAATCTACAGAGCTAAATTGTTATAGGATACCTTGTTTTGGTTACCTCCTGACCTTTTTCTTTTTTTGTACTGCTCAGTTATCCTGTTTCCACTGAGTCTGACTATATCCATACACACAGTCCAGAGACTGAACTCACAATTACTGTGTCACCAAATTCACTAACTAATGCTTTAATCCCCTATGTGTTGTGGAACAATCCTAAAGCTAGAGCTTGGATTCTTAAACTTCATGTTCTTCTTGCAGCTTTGCTGTCAAGCTTGGCTTCCTCTGCCATCACTGTTCTTTTTTAATCCTTTTGCCATGCCCCACTTTTTACTTCATTCCACTAGAATTGGTAAGCACCCTTTTTCCTCCATACATGATCAGCCATGCCTATTTTCATTGTCACATCCCTAATGATAACTTTTCAACATTCCTCCAGTCTTACTTTTAAGGTTTGGCTTGTTTCATATTTATATTCTGTCACAAGTGCAGAAATGTAACAGTTCATGGTCATGTTCTCATGTGTGTAACGTTTGATTTGGCAGAGATTTCTCTTTTAAAGTCAAGCTACTTCAAAATACTGTCCTGATGTTGTATGGACCACAGATGTTCTGAATCCTTTCTCAAAAAACCTCTACATAAGAGAGACAGATCGTGAGAGTTTTCCAATCTTCCTCCTTGACCCTTCTGTCTCTGCTTGCATAATTTGATGTTATACTTGCTGGGTAGTTGTTACTCTAGAGGATATGTTTGATGCTGATCATCTCTTGTTGGTATGTACTCAGGTTGCCCACTAGTCGGCATCGGATGATCTCTTTCTTTATGATATTATCCTATGGTGGATGGCTTGTGATATACAAAGGTCTTAAACCCATTTTCTCTGCAAATTAGTATACTCAGGAAGGCCAGTTGATCTTTTTGTTGTGAACTGGATCAAAGGTCTTATTGACTTCAAATACTCCAGCGGTATATATACATCTTCCTGGTGGAGTCAGAGTATGATAGTTTGATCTAGATATTTCAGTTGTGTTCCATGTATATTTTAAACAAGGATTTAATATTAGAAAGTACTGGATTCAAATAAAATTTATCACACAAATTTAAAGAGAAAACTAAAAATGTTACTTGAAGAAGAAAAATGGTTTTATTTTTTAATTAATCCTCTGAAATATATAAAAAAGAAATCACCTAAAATAAACCAAACAATTTTTTCAGTGTATACCTGTGAAATAGTGTTAAATTGTTTCTATACCTATGATAATTAAAATTAAATACAAACACTTTATTTTCAGTTTATATGTTATTTCACAAATGCACAATATTTAATATGATGCACCACACAAGCGCTGTGGTAATAAAACGTGTGTGCAGTGCCATTGCAGGTATTTTCAGTGCATTTGGTTAATACCTGGGGTTGCAAAAAAAAACTTGTGATAAAAAATGTGGTCATGAATGAAAAAAGTTTAAGTTCAGATTTAGTGCATGGGTGTCTCTAAATTTTAGCACAGGTTTATTTATGTACTTTTTACCAGAAATGCAGTTATAAAATACCTATTCTGTTTTATTTACACATCAATAAGCCCCAGCCTAATGATTAAAAAACAGCATTTACTTTACACAACAAATATTTTTCAATATACTACCATTCCTTGTCAATGTGATGGATGAGTTGGTGAGGTAATGGATAGTAGCTCAAAATGATAAATCAAGAGAGCTGAATTTGAATTCCCCTCAGATTTATTACATTCACTTATGTGCAAATAATCTTGGGAAAGGTTTGAATCCATCTCCTCCCCCAGCTATGGATTAAATAGTAGGACTTGTATTTAGCAAAATTATGGTTGTTCTCAAAAAAATTCTTAATGCAATATTCACTCAAAAAAAAAAAAAAAAAAAAGAATTATTCTTACAATCCAAAATATGTTTTAGATTTAAATAATCCACTAAGAGTTGATGAGCTGTAAAAACAAATCTATTAGTCAATGTACTTAATTCATTAATAGATATTAATCACATGTATTGAATCACTATACCATGAAAATCTCAGATCAAAATTCAGTTGACTTCATGACATGATGTGGATTCACCTTTGTATATTATACATTGCTAAAAATAAATAGATTAATCAATATTTAAGTATAAAGCAAACCTTATTAAACCTCTGCTATTTATTTTAACTTGTAACATAATACTTTTTTTTGTTAAAATTATATTGTCTTTTTCTTTCTTATATAGGAGAACTCCACTTGACTCCTCTGAATGCTATGACTCAAATCCGACCATCTTTCTCCTACATGGACAAAGCTGATACCAAACAAAAGGTTCTTAACTCTAAACAAATGGAAGGTGGAGGAGGTATGTATACTTTTCATCATATACTCTCTTAACCTGACAAAATGTTCTTGTTTAATAAATATATAATTTGCTAGGCACAAATTTTTGTAGGACAGCTAACACTAAAAAAAAGTACCAGTTACTCTTTTGTACTAAATAAAAATGCAATCTGAAATATCCATGGTGAGGATAACTTCTAAAATAAACAGGGAATTTTTAATTCCTAGAACAAAATAATCATGCATTGAAAAAAATTATTAGAAAAATCGTAATAATTCTGTACCAAATGTACACTGTGCTGGGAGAGAAATTGAAGAAATGATGTGATTGTACCAGAACTTATCTTTGGCACACAAGAGTACCACATCAAAATTGCTCAAATTTATACTATTTACCAATGAAATGATGCTATGGCATTTATATGCATTTCAATTTGGAGTAAAAGGCAAGACTATACAACTATAATGCATTTACATAACTATTCACATATATAAATCACTGTTCATCAATCAAGTGACATTTTATTTGTATTAAAGCTATAATATATATAATATATGTTTGTGTGTGCGTTAGTAAGACGTAGGATAGTATCCAAAACCAAAATGGAGATAATGGCGCAGAGTGGAGATCTTTTTCTTTTTTTTTTTTTCTTTTTCTCTTTTTAAATGACAATGCATTTTACCAATTCTAGTTTCTGGTTGTCAAATCTGATGAGATAATTTATTACCCCTCTTAATTTCAAAGATCCCAACACATTTACTTACACACAGTTTTGTCTTTCATTCTGACCTGAATTTGCTAAACAATACATGTTGGCAAAATATAGTCATTTACAAAAAAAAATAGTTTTCCACTTTGTCCCATTATCTCTACACACACACACATGGCTGAGTGCTTAGTATGTTACTGTTTTGTCCATAAGTCTCAGGTCACAGAGTGACACTTTAATCCTAACAAATGTGTTTCTACAGAAGGATGCTGAGAATACCATGGACTTTAGATAAACTGGAAACAAAAAGGAAATTTATACTTAACATAAGGAAGTGACATTTGAAATTTCTAGGGCCCATAATGAGAAAAGAAGTTTTAGAAAACTTAATGCTCACTGGACAGATTGAAAGCAAGAAAGAAAAATGACACATAACCTATTTAAAAAGCTTGTGTAAATGGATAGCAGAAAAGAGATTTGGAGAAAAGACAAAATTTACTAAGAGCTACAAAGGACAGGAAATGGTAGTTATGATTACCAACATCCTGAAGGAATATGACACACAGAAGAAGAGAAACCTGCATATATCATTTCATTTGACAGAAACTATGTCATAGCATATCTTCTGTCAAATGAAATGATATATGCATGTTTTTCTGAATGGTTTAGTAACATTTATTTTGAAGCTTTATTTTGAATATTGGTTTCAAATCTTTATTATTGATTGATGTTTTAATTAACTTCTCCCTGGATTTCTTAAACTAAAATCTCCACTCACAAATTTTCAAAATTTTGTTTGCTCACTAAAAATGGATTTTAGTTTTATTCCTTCCTGTTTCAGTATCATTATGACCAAACTTGAATTCATATAAGACATAAAACAGTTCATTAGATATCTGAAATAATGACTATATATATATATATATATATATATATATATATTCCTTTATTATAATTTTATCGTATAGACAAAACCATTTTACTCACTACAAAGATGCAGCTTGGTTTCAGTGCATTTCAACTGCACATCGACAGGTGAGTATCGAAAATGGTTACGTGCAGTTGAAATGCACTGAAACCAAGTTGCATCTTTGTAGTGAGTAAAATGGTTTTGTCTATATGATAAAATTATAATAAAGGAATAATTATCGCTCTACTATCAGTATCGAGCCCTCTTTTGGATTAATGCTGTGAACGTTGGAATTTATATATTACTTTCATTCTCATCGCATCGGAGATATATATATATATATATATATAAAATATAATCCTTTGTGTAAAGATAGTGAGTATAGGATGCAATTTTAAAAAGCAGAGGGTTTTCCAGGTGTCAGGAGCAGGTATCTTATTTTCATGTATAAAATGCACCTGATTTTAGACCAAAGCAAATAACCAACACTTGTGAAAATGGAGAAAATAATGAAAGAAAAAAAAAGGAAGGAAAGTTTGTTTACTTTTGTGATTTGTAAGCATTAGGAAAACATGATAATGAGGATTGTGGTATAGGGCCACTAAATCGTCAATACACATTGAGAAAATAGATTGAAATAAAATTGAATAAATATTAACTTGTTTGTTTGGTCTTAATTTTTTTGTAACAATCTGAGGTATTTCTTTTGAAATTAGTCTTGTGGTTCTGAAAAGGATTGATTGTGAGAAATCCAGGTCATGTTTCTGTGCTCCGAGATCTGAGAGTGAAAGGTTGAATTTGTCAAACCCTTCAAGCTCACTTTCATTGTTGGATCTGTAGAACTGATTGAATTCATTCTTTGTCAGGTTGGGGTACAGTAGGTATCCTCAATGAGACCATCATCATTGGTATCTTGTGGTACCTCTGTTAACCTCCATTTCTTTATGGATTCCTTATATAGGATATCTTCTTTTGATGCTGTCAAGCATGTTTGAGGTGTAGCATTTCTTGAAGGCTTTGACAATGGTAGCAGTGGTGATGATCCATTTTGCAGATTTCTTCAACCTCTAGTTTTCTCATTCTGCCTCCCAATGTGTAGGCGTGATTTATTTCTCTTTGTTGCAATACGCCATTAGATAAATATTATCTCTCTGGTAAGCAAATCTGATTTTGTTTGTTTTCATTCCTTTTAAGACACAGGAGATTTTTGGATGAAAACACCTGAATTTTATACACACAGGATTACAGTAGGAAAAATATATGAAACTTAATAAATTTAGCAATTTCATATTTGAGTAATTGTGTGAGAGAGAGAGCAAGAGATTTCAACCATTGTTAGTTATTTCCATAGAATGAATGGAAAAAGTCATAGATAGCCATTGTCTTTGTATAAAAAAAACAAAACATTCCAGAAAAGTGTCATATGTAAGCATTATAACACCATTACCCTTTTCTAATTTCTGTCAGTAATTTGCTAATCTGACTGCAAAAAAAAAATACTTGAAAATTCTGGAGGGCTTTTAAAATGCCTTTTGAACTGTAAGGTCAATTTAAAACCTATTCACCTATCATCCTTCATTTTTTTTTCCAAAATTCTCACCACATATATATATATATATATATATATATACACATACATATACTGTATATTTTTGCATATAAGTCAACCTTTAAATCTTAAAAGTTACACCCCCAAAATGCAACAGTTACAAAAATAAAAATTAAATCCAGTGGTGTATCATCACTTGTAAGTAGGCCATGGATCACAGTAGGCTAACAACTGTCTCAGTATGGTAACTACTGATGTAAATATTTCTAATAGAAACAATTTGCATTATAATGCTGTACTTCGGTTTTAAATGTAATAAAACTACTTCTTAATTTCCACATTAAAATGCAATATGCAATATTCAAGATTCATTTCATATTAAATATTAGAGACAATTACATGACAATTTGTAAAAGTTTCGCTGGGCAACGTGTACAAGTAACATAAACAAATCTTTTGTTCTTGTAGTGGGTGTGTTCATACCAGTCATTATTTCTCATAGTAATGTTAAATAACAGCATTTATGATAACATAATCTATATTTCTAATTAAGATTCATTATCATTGTGGTGTTAAATAACAACATTTAGTATAATATGCAAACTTTATTTTTCAATAACATAACATTATACAGGTTTTTTTTTGGGGGGGGTTATTTGTGGTGTTAAGCAGCAAAACATTTAAGATGCCACAAAATCTTTATTTATCATTACAGAATAAAAAACATAAGACACTGACATACATAATTAAAACCCTTCAAAATTACTATAATCATCACCTGATAAAAAAATGTTCATCATAAACATTGTCATTTACAGTTTTGTCATATGGATCCCAGTCAATCATGTTATACTACAGATATCAGCTAAAACATTGAAAATTTACCTAGATTTTGGGTCTTATCTATAGGTTGCCTTATATGTGGAAATATATGGTATATTTTTTATAATGATTCTTTCTCTGTTTTCTGTAGAATCTTCTCAAGAGGAGGAGGAAGAAGAAGCCAAGCCAGTGCGCCTGAAATTTGCCCGCCATGAAACTGTGGAAGCTAAGGCTCGCCGTATGGCTTCATATGATTACTTACAAAAGAAAAGAGAGGAGGAGCAATGGATTAATGTCAAGCATCATTCCATTGATGTATGTCAACTTAATATATTAAAATGAACATTTGTGATTAGTCATGGGCTCTTTTTTTTTTAAGTGTTCTTGCAAAAGCATCATATATCTTAAATAACTTTCTGTACGTATAAGAACATAATGAAACAGTATCTGTCTATATTTCTGAGATGAGGTATTATGTACACTATTTAACATTGCTCGGACTATCCTCCTCATCTTTGTTGCCATATTTACCACAACGTTTCGGCCATTGTATGCTCCGGTTGGAATGTCAAACTGAACCCTTTATTTAGCTTGCTGGATTAGACTGTTTTAGTTCCACGTGCCATGTCTAATGGATATCAATTATCTGTTATCCTGTTAATTCCCCTCTCTAAGTTCTCCACTGCCTTAACCATGTATTGAACTCACACTCTTTGGGTCCTGTCACTGGATCTAACTAACACCTTTATCCATTGTGCCATGTGTCCTTGAAACAGCAACTATAGAAAATTATTTTTGTTTTTTAACCTCAAAACTTTATAAGTCTAATTTTTAATATTGTATTCACTTTAATATTTGTAAAACTGCATATCATCTGAAGATGTTTATTTTTTTTTATTTTTAAGTTGTAAACTAGTGTTGTGTCCTTTTTAAAATCAATATTAAAAGAATTTCCTTATTTTTTTTTATGTAGGATTTAATACTTTTATTGTATTCATTTAATTATTTTTTTAATTGTTTGTTAATTTCTTAGTTCTCCAAAGTTTCTATTATTTTTATAAATATTTTCAGTGCATTGTTTCGCATAGGAATTGATGACCCCTGCTTATTTACTGCATACAATGCAAAAGTATAATAAGTATATAAAAAAAAAAATAGGTATGGGATGTTCAGGTCACTGTTGTGCCAGTTATGTCTATACAGCCAAACTTAAGTCCTACATTGGGAAAATCAGAATAAAATCTATTATCCCATTGCATCAGATGTTTGTTGCTTGGTACTACAAATATTCTTCAAAAGGTGCTTAGGCTATGTAACTTGGAGAACACCCATAATGTAAGATCTCCAGTTACAAATGAAATCTGTGCAACAACAATAATAATAATAATAAATCATTTTATTTCCCAGGATGATAAGTCTGTGTCTGAGAGGAATCTATTGTTTGCTGCCAAGAATCATGAAGTGACAGAATTCAATATTCCTGCTTGGGAATATCTAGAAAAACTTATGCCTCCTGTTACAGAAGAGCACAAGTAAGTAATAGATCTTTTTAAGATTTTAAAGTCATTTTTCCTTTTGCTTGTCATGCAGTAATATCAGGAAATAATCATGTTATTGTAGGCAGGTTGGGTAAATTGACTGTTTGAAGTGTACTTCATATATATTTTTAAGGAATCTTATACAAGAGCTATATATAATGGTGTTTATAATACATTCTGTATAAACAGTTTAGCTTTAAATTATTTGGTAGTTCTAAAGAGAATTCATACAATAGATTTGAAATATTGTCACTATAATTTGCTGTTTCATTTCCATTAACGTGCTTTTATTTTAAAGAGTTGTTTATTTGGATCTTCTCACTAAATTCACTTGGTATTAAGAATTGATATAAAAAATTTAAATCTATTAATAGATGCCAAAATTTTAGATTGATACATTACTAAACTGGATTTTAATAATGCTCAACACACCTTTTTAAAATTAGGATTTTTTAAAAATTTATCTGTTTGTAGTTATTTCCCTTTTAACACTATGAAAAGAAAAAAACTGATTTAAAAAAAAAAAAAATTTAATCATTTCACCTGAGCAAGGCGATAATGCCACTAAAACATAAGGGGTTACTGACAATGAAATATAACTATAAAATGTTAGTAAGGATTGAGGACAATAAAAGATCAATATTCAGAAAGATAGAAGATGGCAGATTGACATTGTATTTAAATTTTTTAAGATCATAGTTGATAGGAAAGCAAAAAAGATGGAAGAGAATTCCACAGGCAAGAAGTGCAAGAGAATAAACTATTAGAATAGAACTTATGATTATATCTAGCTAGTTAAACAGTAAAAGGATAAGACCTAGTTGCCAATCTAGTACTACACTTAAATTCATGAGGTCAAAGTACCAAAGAAGAAAGTTCATTAGAACAACTGTCATGAAAATATAGAAAAGACACAGGAAATCTACATTATGGAAGTGGGGAAAGTGACTGAAGCCAAAATGCCAGGTCAGGACCAATAACATTACAAACCGTTCTTCTGTCAAGAATTTTGAGATTTATAGCAGAAGTCAGATGTGGCAGCAATGTTCAATGGTGCACTGCTCTAAATTCAGAAACCCACTTTGGCAAAGAATAATTATTACTTCATAGAACTGTAATTGGGCATTATCATGTTTAGATGTGACACAATTCAGAATTCAGAAACCCAACTTTAGCAAAGAAGAATTATAATTTGATAGAACTGAGATTGGTCATATATATAATGTTAAACTATTGAATCGAATTTCTTTTTTGCCATCATTTTTTTTTTTTTTTTTTTTTTTTTTTCTCTGAAAAAAAAAATTATAGTACTGTGTTAAATTTTAAAATGCATAAGTGAACCTAAAAAAGAAAACTTCAAAGAACTAAACTTTTTCTAATGTAAATAAATCAATTTTTTTTTTTTTTTTTTTTTTAAACAGTCATAGGTTTGATGCAACAACTTAATTCTTGTCTTTTTCTAAAACAAGGCTTTGGCCAAGGCATCTGGCATCTAAGCCTACAGAAAAATCACTTACTGGATAACTAATAATAAATACTTGTGTTTTATCAGTTTCCAGCCATTCAAACCATTGCACTATTTTATAAGTGTCAGTATTAATATTTCCTGTAAAAATTTATTAAGTAGCAGCTAGATCTCGGCATTTTACAGTTGAAATAGCTAGGTGTAACCATAACTTCTATACTAACAGTTTTTTTCTCTAGCATTTTTTTGCTTGTAGAACTCATTTCTGGCTTGTCAAACCAACTTTGATCTTCAAAAATTTAATTTCAATGTCAATTATTATCTTCTTTCTCCTTAATAATGTTTTTCCTTTTCTCATATTCTTTCACACACAATAACCTCTTGTATCTTAGTGGCTTCATTGCCTTGTTTGAGGTGAAATGATTAAAGAAGAAAAAAGTGATCTATGACTATTTATATTTAGAATATAGAGCAATTTTATCTTATTTTCTGCCATGTAGCCCTTGCTCAACTTAAAAATCTATCTGTACATTTTTATATTTTAACAAAGAGGTCAGATAAGAAGCATCACCAGATATTTTATACCAATTTTTGAGATATTTTTGTTTTTAAATCCTAAAAATATTAATATTTTCTTCAATTTTTTTTCATATAGAGAGAAGCCAGCTTTGCCAAATAACATCTTATCTCTATCCCAACTCCGTACAATGCCCTTACAAGAACAGGTTAAGGCACTGCTCATAAATGGTGAGTTCTCTTTTGTATTGGCATTAAATTTTATCAGGTGGGGAATACCATAGAAAGCTTTAGTTCGAACTTGTGATATCTTTGGATATAGTGTGCCATATTATTTCCTAGTGACTATATTCCTAGGTCCAATCTATATTGTTATTGACAAATTACTATAAGCTCTGTTATCTATCTTATCATTATTTAAATTATATTCTTGATAGATAATTTTAATGTTTGCTATATTTAAACAGACTTGTATTTACTTTCTCTTATTAACTAATATATTAGGCAGAAAGCAGATACCATATCCAGTTGATCACCAAGTCACTACACAAATTATGAAATATTAACTCTTGAATTTTTTTTTATTTTTAGTTTCCAATCCCAACACCATTTTACCAATCTTCATCTTAAATTTCTTTTTAATCAGATGTCCTTTTCTATTTCTAAGTTTTTGTCATCGCTACTTGCAAATATACCAAATGAGAAGCATAAACTGACAAAACTCGTATTTACATTATTTACATTTGGACTGATGTCCTAATCTTTGTTGTTACTATCACATTTTTTCAGCCGCTGTGCCCTCTGGCCTTCAGCTACCTGCTGAGTCATGCAATTCAGAAAAATTATATCATATTCTGATTTCTGCTTGTGAGTGTGCTTATTACCATAACAATAAAAATGGCACATTATAGTGAGAATTTGTTATGATAATATTGTTAAATAGTTTTAACACAACAGAAATTTTGCATCCAATTTTCAACTTCATAATGTGTGTGAATTGGGAGGTAGGGATCTGCATTTGCACTTATCCTTATAAAAATGACCAGATTGTTGTATATGTGTGTACTCTTAGCTTTCTAATACAAAATGGATTCTTAATAATTGATGGGGGGGACCTAAAAGGTGATTGTAAAACCATTTAAGGTATCAAAGTACAGGTGGAGTCAAAAAATTCCTCAAAAAATCATATCAACATTGAAAAAGGAGGTGGAAAATGGAAAGTATTAGTAATTACTGCTTAAATAATGATGTCTGTAAACTTATGATAGATTTTTGTTAAAAAAAATTTTTTTTTTTTTTTTTTTCATATTATGTAGAAATGTAACTGCTTATTTATTTTTTACTAGTTTTAACCTGTGAACATTTCAGTTTTCCTATTTGAAATTTCTGACAAATCTTATTTCTTCCTTTTAATGATTGAATAAGTTTATAGCAAGTTCTATGACTAAAATATCTGTAGAAATTTTCTCATCACATTGTTAAATATTTGAGCTTAATACTTAAACTTTAACAAAATATTGCAATAACCATCATACATATGAATGCTGGTTGTTATTTTAAGTAAGTAATTACAAATGAAAAGATTTGAAATTGATAACTTTTGCCCATTTCACTAAAACAGATTTCTATCTTCCTTTCTTTTGATTTTCTCACTGAAATCAAGTAGTGTCTCTAATATACCTTTTTGTCTTTTCATGCAATCAAAATAGAATAGTTCATTATTTATGAGGCATCAACAATGCATAATGGTTGTGCAAACTAACAAATGCAGGGACAAGCACAATTATATGATTATTTCCAAATATAATAAACAAGTGAATTGACAATGAATTTAACAGCTGTCTTTGGCAGTCTTTAATTGAATTTTCATAAAGGAATAGATGCCTTTCTAGAACTTTCCTTTTGTGGAAAAGAATGTTGCACCTTACCATCATCTTGACTTCTTCATTCAAAAATGAAATAAAAGTGACAGTATAAAAATAGGTAAAAATAAACAACTTAGGAAATCCTTTGAATCAAAATTTTTATACTAAGTTTTAAAAGCAGGTTATGTTTACTTTTGATAGTTACTGTAAAATCTTCAATAAAATTTATCTACAAAATTTTGTTGAAGTCTTAATTTATTTCAAAGTATAATGGCTAAATTTTGATTAGAACAATTCACTTCTATGAAAATCATAAATGTAATGCTTTTTAGTAGGAAGCATATGACAGGACCAATAACACCAGGTGTTCCGACAAATATTTCTTTCATCTAATGCTTAATTTAATAATAATAATAATAATTGTTCATCTAAGAAATTTGATTACATCTAAAACTCTTTATATAAAATATAAGATGGAAGTGTTTGGTTTTCAGAGAAGTAAAGGAAAACAAAATGAAAATTGGAGATTGAAGTACTTAAAATTAGGCATTTTTATTACTGATCTTTAAATGTGTAAAACATTAGGGTCTAATTGTAAGTAATTTTGCTTTAAGAAACAAAGCAAGAAAATTAGATTTTTTCTTTTTTTTTTTTCTTTTTTTTTCTTTTTTTTCTTTAAGTTTTTTGTTAAAAAACTTAAACTCTTAGCAAACAACATTTATGAGTTAAGTTTCCTGTTTATCATAAATTAAAATGTACTAATTTATGACAAACAGAAAATAGATAATAAAAAAAAAAAGTCACAATGCAAATTTTAATTTTTCATAATTTAAGTTTTTGTTTTATTCATTTTAAAACTAATATTTTAGTTTGTTTTTTAATTTATTTCTTAAACATTTCAATGATTTTTTTTTTTTTTTTTTATATGCTACTAATAAATAATCTTTCCATCTAGCCTTCCTTCCTTCTTTTCATCCATCTGAATTAACTCCACATAGATATATTATGCATTTTTTAAATCTGGATGATTCCAGGATTGAAAATCTGCTCTTTGTCTGGTGCTTGAACATCCTGCATCATGATTTGTATCCAGATGAGAAGGAAACAATTAAAAATTCAAATTTTAGAATAACTGAAAAAAATTAGTGGTCTTAAAAGTTTTCAATTTATATTAGCTTAAAGTAACACAAAGACTTTGAATTTAAAAATTTTTGTTTTAAATTCAGTTTAAAATATCCCTAAAACTTTGTATTGAGGAAATCAATTGTATTTCCTTCAAAATATCAAGGAAATCTGAGTTAAAGTGAAAGGTTTCCTGGCATGAGAGTTTGATTTGAAGAACTCAATTTTAGGCCTGAATTGGAATTTTGGCCCAGATCAGACTTTCAGATGGAATTGGGCTTATATCCTGAATCAGTGAGGTTTTGAAGTTCCATGGAGTGAATTGAGGAATTCAGTTATTTCTTCAAACTTATCATTGGTGTTTTCTAAGCTGGACCAAAAATCCCTTTAGTTTTGGGCCAGAGGCCCAATTAGCCCTCCACAGAAGTTAACTTTTAAGCTAGTGTTAAATAAAGTTAAAAAAAAAAAAAAAATACATTTTGGCTTTGAGACAGTTTAAAATTTTTGGGATTCTGATTCTGAGATGGTGGTTAAAAAAAGCCCTGTTTCCAATTGATAATCATTGTAGAATGATGTGGGGTATTGTAAGATGAAGCAACTGAAATAAGGTGAAGAAATACTAGTCATAATTTAATAATAACAATGCTAAGAAATTTCAATATTATTACTAATGATTTTTGTTAAATATAATGAAGCTTTATTACTTCCATGTTGATCCTGTTATTCCATGAAATAATTGATATTTCAAGAAAAATTATTTTTAATCTGAAGTGATCGAGCATTCTGGTGTTTTAATAATTTAATATTTTACTGAAATTTTGTCAATTACTTTTGGAATTGGTAAGTTTAGATTAAAAATTATTATAAAAGACAATGTGTACAGATTTTGTAAAAGTTGCTAATTTTTGTCATTTCCTGAATGAGGAAATTTTTGAGAGTTCACATTTTTGTCTGCTTTTTATGAAGTTTTAAGCAAAGATTTTACTTGAAAATCAAAGAGCTGAATTCCAATTCCAGTCTGGTTTGTTATATTCACTTATGTGCAAATACGCTTGGTAAAGGTATGAATCCACCTGTTCTATCCCCCAAATATGAGTTAATTAGTAGGACTTGTCAGTAAATCATTATCATCTCCAAAAATTATTTCAATATATTATTATTTTTTGACTTTAAATAACTTGCAAAAGATTGATAGGGCCAATAGAACTAGGGTGTTGCAAGTCTTTTTTTGTAATAAATCAGATCTAGTTTTAATATTTTACTTTTTTTCCAAGTAAGCAAGTATAAAATTTCTCACTAATTCTTTAATAGTGTAACCCAGATATAAGAGAGTTGTCGTGATCGGAGAAGAAGTCTCTTATATCTGGGTTTGGTCTATTTTGTTTAGGTAAGTATGGCTCTAATTTGGGACCAGAGAAAATCTCTCTTATATCCGGGTTACACTGTAAATACTTAGCACAGTTTATTATTTTTGTAATTTACAAACAAAATTAAGCAAAAATGAAGTCTTGGAAATTTAAATTTCTCAGGTGTGAAATTTAGAAGATTTATTAACAGGTATATTTCTTTTACGTTCACTGATTGTTCATTTCAGCTAAAGTGATTCAGTTTCGCCAGTTGCTAGCTCTTCTTCCACGAGGCACTGATCCTACAGCAGTCATCCGATGCCTACAGCAAGTTGCAATCCTTGTTCAGGGATGCTGGGTTGTTAAAAGGTCTGTTTAAACATACTTGGCATAAAGAAATACAATGTGCGATGGATAAATTGTCGTTTAAACTGCAAAAATATAAAAATAACACTGACATCTCATTTTAACAAATATATTTACCAAAACTACACAAAAATATCTTGAAATGCTAAAGAGTAAATTTATTCAATAAAATCGCCATTGCCTTCAAACATGGCCTCTAGATGACTTTGAAATCTTCTACAACTCTTCTGGACAGTCTCCTTTAAGTTAGTGAATGCTGCCATAATCCTTGCCTTCAGTTCATCTTTGGTGTTACAAGGAGTTTTATTGGTCTCTCACTCAGCTGCACCCCACATGATAATCAAGGCGGTCACAGTCTGGGGAGTTACTGGGCTAAGATGTAAGGGGGTGATATGGTTGCAGAAATTGTCTGACAGCAATGACTGTGTTCTCCTGCTTGTATGGCATGGTGCAGAGTCCTGTTGCCAGACATAGGGTCTTCCAGCAGCTACCCTCTTCCACAGGGTAGCAGTACCTCCTCAAGGTACTTGATATAGGCCTCAACAGAGGCTCTCTGTTACAAATTTGGGAGTTCTTTTCTTATCAAAATGATCAGAGTGAGTTTTCCAAGCTGCTATACCTTCATAATCACCATTAGACTCCTCCAACTCTTTCCAAATTCTAGGTACTGTCCTCAGATTGACACCCAAACACTCTGAAATGTTTGTATTGGAGTTTCTGGCACAAATGTCAAGCAGTACAGCATGCCATTTCCAAATTCCTGATTTCAGAGTGAATTGCATCGTGGTTCTCTTTTTTTCACAGACAGTACCCTACTAATTCTACTATTTTGTGCAATCATCAAAATCAAACAACGTGTATGCACAAAATTAAAAAGATAAAATGATGACAATTTACCCATTGTACATTGTACTTTAGTAAATTATTCCCATTTATGATAAATTAAACTATTTGTCATAGACCAATTAACAGGATAAATGCATTTTTTTCTCTATATTTAAACAGAATTTTTTAAAATCTTAACATTAGATCCATTTACATTATTCCCAACTATTTTATATACTGTTTGAGTTTGTTTATTAACCAGTATACAGTGTGCATATATTTTTTAAACTCTTCTGCTTTTATAAAACTTGCTTTTTTTTTTCTTTTTTTTTTTTCTTTTTTTTTTCTGATATTACCAAATAAAATTTAAAAAATTGATTTATTCATTTGGATTCTCCCTCTCATGCACAGTAT
Source organism: Acanthosepion lycidas (assembly GCA_963932145.1). Classification (NCBI taxonomy): domain Eukaryota; kingdom Metazoa; phylum Mollusca; class Cephalopoda; order Sepiida; family Sepiidae; genus Acanthosepion; species Acanthosepion lycidas. The sequence goes on along the minus strand of OZ010581.1, from coordinate 43,718,352 downwards.
GTTAATACAGGAAAATAACATCTTTGAAAAACTGCCTAAATTTGTTTGAAATTGCCTTAATCCCTCTCTTACAACCAAATTAGATCAGAATAGTCCTATATTCCAAAAATAGTTCAATTGTTAACCAGTTAACTCCAGTAAATCATTTTTCTAAACAGGAGATTCTGTTTTTGAGATCTCTTTATTTTTATGTATTCACTGATAGTTTAAATGTTTTAAACAATATTGTTGCTGAAATTTATTAGATTAATATGGTCTTGTGCATCATTTTTGAGAATCATGCACCTACTAATACAGAAATGTATAAGGATTTAAATTCTTTCCTACCAGAATTAGTTTGTTCCTGAAGTTCATTTTCTCAATACTGTAATTTATCGAAAATAATACACTCCTATAAATAACACTCACGCTAACAAATGATCCAAAAATTAAGAAATATATCTATCCCTATGTATAATACGCATCTATAAATTTTGTCAAAAAAAAATATATATATTTATGAAGACATTTTGTCAACCTTGACATTAAGAATACAATCAAAACTAAGCAGCTAAAATAATGTTGAAAATTACCATCTGGTTTCCCTGATAAATATCACATTTTATTTTGCTGCCAAAATGTCATCAAAATGTGTGACTTATAGTGCAAATTTTAAACAAAAAGTAAAAATTAGCAGAAAGAATAGGAAACAGAGCTGCAGCTAGAGAACGTGAGTGAGGCTAACGTACATTTATGGAGAAAGAATAAAAATGAACTAAACAAAGTGTAAATCAAGTGCCAAAGCTATAAGTAAAGGAAACAAAAGCTCAATATCCAGATATGGAACAAAGTTTAGTTGAATTTGTGAAAGAAAGATGATCAAGAGGATGTTCCATAAGTACTGTGGAAATAAGGATGAAGGCAAAAGAACTTGTGTATCCTGGAAACATATTTAAAGCTTCAGCAAACTGGTGTTTTCTTTTTATGAAGAGTTTTGATATATCTATTAGGAGAAGAATATCCATAGAACAGGACGAAGATAATATTGTGAATGATAATTTGTTTAATAACACTTTAAATATTGATTCTATAATAGGAAGTGATGATCATGATGAAAATTAAAATTTCAATAAATGTGATATCCTCTTTTCTTTGAAATTAGCCCTTTTATGAATTTATTTTTTTTGACAAATAAAAAATGCAGTTACTGATAAATTTATTGACAAAAAAATGTTACAATTATTATTGTTGGATTTAAAATGAAAATTGGGATATCTTTCTTATTTTAAAACAAGTACATATTTATTATAAATCAATAACGAAAAAATATTTTTTAAACCTATTTATAATATGCACCCCTATTATCATGTGTAATTTACAGTAAAAAAAATGTGTATTATTTTCGAGAAATTACAGTATTTGTATTAAAATTAAAATTTAATTAGTTTATTAAGGCATTTTTAATGAGCTGTCATGTAAATAAAACATTTTTATAGAATATTAAATGCCTTCTTTTTGTATTAGTTTTTTCTTAATAATTTTTATAACATTATAAAAAGTGTAGGCCTCAAATAACCTTAAAAATAAAAAGTTTTACATTAAAAATTTTAAAACAATGATAGATTTCAGTTTCAGAAGTGTTATATACATAATTAGTAAAAGAATTTATTTAATTTTAAATATGTCTGTTCTTTTTTAAGAATATATATTGGATTTTCCATGGTGTTTTTCAGTGAGATACTCTATCCTAAAGGTACAACAAGTCCTCATAGCGGTGTGTCAGCTGAACATCTTTGCAGAGGACGAGATTATTTGGTGAGTAGTTATCTTTACAGAAAGTTATATGCATCATCTTTGGTAATTGATTCGATTTTAATCTCGAAGACAGGTGGCATTTTTTTTTTTTTTTTTTTTCCATAAGTATTTTTATTTTTCAGTGAAAAATAATTTTAAAAAATTATCCTCATTATTTTAGCTTCCTTCTTTATTGTTTATACCAGTAACATGTCTTAAAATTAAATAAAATTCCTAATTATAATTTGGGTTTTCATTTTTTTTTTGTCTCTTATAGATGTGGAGGTTTTTACATTCAAGCCATGTCACTAGGAAAGAAATCTCTTTTGTTATAAAGGTAAGTTCAATGATTTACTCTTCATCTTCTTTGACCATTGGAATATTTTCAGTGAATATTTATCTTGGCTGTTCTCAATTAGCTTAACACTTTGAGTACTGACAACACCACCTAGAGAGAAGGCCAAGGGTTGATTAAATGTGATGTCACCACAAGTAGTATATGCCAAAGTGAAGCTGCTGAAAATGAATGATTGTAGTAGGCTTTTTTTTAAAGTATAGAATATTTTTTATATTACTAAAAAAAACAAAAAAACTTTATACAATATTAAATTATAAAAATAAAGAAGAAAACAAGCAAACAATATTATTATAAAGACGTTTTATTCCATAAAAATTATGATACTAACAATTGAAATTGACAGAATAATTTTTCGTATTAGATGAAGAAAAACAAACCAAGGTTTGATTTCTACCTTACATGATAATAAATAAAGAACAAACAATAAATAGATTAAAAATCCATTTTTATTTTAAAGATTATTCCATAAAGTTACTATATTTTATTGACATAGAATATTTTTTTATATTACAATTACATTAAAAAAGAAAATGAACAAAGCTTCAATTTTTACCTTAGAATAAACTTTATTGTCTAAAGGAAAATTATTTAAAGTTTTTTTATTTGTTGCTATGTTAAAGTAAATAGTGTACATTTCATTACTGAATTTAAAGACTATAAAATTATTTTGATTGTATAAAATTATTTGAAAAATATTTTCTTTACAATGAAAAAAATCAACCTGGTTTTAATTTGCATGTTCTATTTTAATTATTTTGTAGTAGTAAACTTATAATATTGAATTTTTTGTTGTGTAGAAAATAAAACAAATTTTAAATAATTGTAGAAAAAAAAATGTTACATATGGCAAATTTAGCTGAAGGTTTGAAGTTTTCTTTTTTGGTTAACTTGTTTTTAGTAATGTATTATTATTTTCCCTAGCACAAAAATTATTCATAAGTACATTTGAAGAGTTCTAGACAAGCATTCTTTCTAATTTTTTAATACTGTGACCCTCACTACAAGAGTCTACATGAAAAAGATGCTCATTATCTGCCAAAACATAAGGTTATATGCATGGCTAATTGCCTTTGATTTACTGAATGAAGAGGAAATCTTTTGTCAATTTACCAATTATATGCAATTATAGATAAGAGCATTTGTTGTAGTATCATTAAGATATAGCAGAGAACTTCTATTAATCACCTGAAAATAGCTGTTTATTTCAGGTATTTTGTCCTCATTATCACTTTCAGGTATTTTGCAACCATTGCATTTCATTTTCCTAAAAACTGCATAACAGCATTAACCTGCTACATTTCATATAACATGAATAACTTCTTTGCATTCATTAACATCCTCATCTATTAAATCTGTTAAATTTATAAATATCTAAATTTTGCTCACCTGCCATGTCATCCCACTTAGTTTGTAAATTCTTCAAATCAATACTTTGGTTATTAAGGTCAGGCCTCAAGTTTAAAACTGACATCATTCTGATGTTTTTGTTTTTTTTTTTTCCATACTTAAACACTTGGCATGTAGAAATATTATATTGATCACCACCAAGTTGCCAGTAATGGCCATATCTATCCTCTGGGTGTTCTGTTTGAAATTTACCAGCTGATGCATACATCATTTTCAATTCTTCCGTGCAATGTTTGGTCAGTTCTAGAATTGCATGCATAGTATTGATGCAAAGCTGTTAAGGTTTCATTTGTTAGCTTCCCATTTTCCAGAAATGCTAACCAGTTGCAGAATATATTGAGAAATATATAATTATCATTTACTATAAGTGGATTAGCATATTTATTTTTAAGTTGCTAATGTTTATATGGTGTTTTTACACTTAGTATTGTCCACGTATAAAATGTTTTATGTATTCTGCAAAATTAGGCAAACATTTCTGTTTCCCTATGGTCAGCAATCCTTGAATAGTGAATTGGTTAAAAATTTGAAAACTAGTGGAAGAAAGACCCTTTGAGGTCAATTTATAGCAACATTTCAAAATTGACTGAGATTCCAGGGGATGAAACTTCTGTAAAGTACAAAATGGGATACTGAATATTACCTGAATCATGATTTCCATTGGGATAAAATTTTGAGAACATGTATTTACTTGCATCTTTTTGACCAAACCAATTGTTTCTAATGCATTTTAGTATATGAACCGAATACGAAGAAAAGGGGTCTAGATTTCATAACTGGAGGTGGATATACAATTGAAAGTTTTGCAGGACTACAAAAGAAAGATATAGCTTTCTTATTTATTACATTATTACCTGTTATAACTGATATTACTCTAAAGCCTATCTCTTCTAGACCAATTATATGCCGATACATATCTGCAGAGGGGTAAGATATGAGTGTTACCTGTCAGATGTAGGTGGTGACCTGTAATGTCTGGGGGTGGGTTCCTGGTGGCTGAGGGTTTCAGAGGTCGGGGTTAGTTAATTCTGATTCTCAATACACTACTTTGGCCCTTACTTGGATTAGAATAGGGTGGTTGGAGAGGCCCAATCTGGTCATTCGGCTGGTCATGACAAGCCCTAGCGCCTATAACTGTATCAATTTATGGTGTACTTTATAACTAAATACAATACCCCAAATATACACCGAGATAAAATACCATCTCTATCCAATTTATAGGTGTTAGAAGTTGATGGTTGAGGGTCATTTAGTTCAAAGAGATCTAGACCTAGTCATGGCTGTGAACATGCCAGTTTGTACACTTATTTGGGAAGTGCAACAAGTGGTTTAATGAGTGCTCAGTCTCTCTCTAATATGAGTATGCTGATCTGACTAGCATCAAGGCAACTAGGTTTCCTCTTTGACATTTCCAAATGTTGAGCTCCAAGGTGGGTGGGGGGCACAGGCAGTGAATCTTGATATGCAAAAATCATGAATAATCAAAACAAAAAAACAAAAAAAAAAAATGTCTTTCAGACTGATTCTGAAAAATAAATCAATACAGAATTTACAAGATTTTTTTTGTGCTCACATCCCTAGAAGAAACTCTACTGGCAAAAGTTTCCCACTTTCTTGATTGAAAAGGTACAATCCAGTAGGATTATCCTTAAAACAGAAACTTGAGAGATGGCAATTTACTGCTTAAGGTGGGACATAGGAAACATGCAGAAAATATAATAAAGATGAAGACCTTTCATAATATCAAAATTAAAACCTTCTCTCATGCAAGACTGAATACTTCTATGGGAGTCATTAGAAGTAAAGAGTTGTCTCTGGCCACACCTGAGGAAATTACACCTGCCTTAGGAAGCCAAGGGGTCAGTGATTATCATAGAATCTCAATTAAAAGAAAAGTGGAGATAATTATAACTGACACATATATCCTTACTTTTGGCACGCCTGAAATCCCCACCTCCCATAAAAAAAATAGAAATAGGGTATAATATTGAGCCAGTGGAACTATATATCCCTACTCCACTAAGATGGTTTAGGTGCCAAAAATTTGGACATCATCGGGATAGCTGCAGGAGTCACCCAACATGTGAAAAATGTGGCCAAATGGATTAAGACCATACTGAAGATGAAATAAGATGTGCTAACTGCCAGGAAAGCCATCCAGCATGCTCAATAACATGCTAGTTCTGGAAAAAGGGAAGGGAAATTGTTGAAGTAAAATATAAGAGAAACATCTCATTTTCAGAAGCACGGCAAGTAGTAGAAGGTTACATGAAAGGCCCTTCCTGCACAAAATTAATTGAAAATAAGACTACAAATAATGACAACTAGCCTGACAAAATCAGAGCTCTCTTTGAGAAGCGTGTACACTTGGAACCAAATAATTGGTCCAAATTCCAAACTTACCTAAAAAGTCTTTATTTCAAGGAAATGGTACAGGCTGAACCACAAAAGGACAATGATAAAAACTGAAAAAATAAAGAAAGAAAAAAACAAGTAGCAAAAAAAACAGCTCGGGCACAAACCCCCTCCTACCAAAAATGCCAAATCTACTAAACAAAGGTCACAGTGATTTCTTATCTGTCCACTAAAAGCCAGGAAAGACAGACTTGAAAAACTTATCTCCCAAAATAACAGAATCAGGCAAACAAAAGCTGGAAATCCACAATGACCAAATCCCTATGCAAAACCTATTTGACGAACTAGAAAAGATGGTGGTGGAAAGTCAGTACCTCAAATGGCTAAAACCTCCGAAATAAAAACCTAGGAAAAAGAAATCAAAACCCCATAAAGACCGAAAATGTTTAGACAGCCATGCATAAGATAATTCAATGGAACTGTTGTGGAATAAAGGTAAATATAAATGAACTACTTCCGTTAATAACAGACTTGTCACCAGCAGTTTGCCTTCAGGAAACATTCTTTAAGCAAGATGATAAAGTGAATATAAAAGAACACCATCAATATAACCCTAACACATGACACTGGGCTTCATGCACATCTGGCGGTACATCTATTAGGTTGGTGCAAAAATAATGACGTAATAATGTCGTTTTCTGACGTATTTTTTAACATCAAAAAATGACATTATTACGTCATTATTTATGCACCAACTTAATGAGTTAGGAATGATGTATCCCAAAGTAAAATAAATTTGACAACTACTTCACAAGCGACTGCTGTGAAAGTGACCTTACATAGGCCAATAAACATTTGTTTGGTATATGTCCCACCAAATGAATGAGTAAATGAAACTGAAATTCCCTGCACCCTTTATGATCCTAGTGGAGTTTAACTGTTACTGTTTGTGTCTTCACAGCACCATATGGTGATATGGTGCTGTGAAGACACAAACCAAAAGGGAAGGACTTTAGAAACAATTATAAAAAACAATGATTTGTGTATTTATAATAAAACTCCGACTTACATAAATCCATTTACTCTGCAATAGATTTATTCATGTGTGATTCATCAATCTATATAGATTTCTCTTGGATGGTTCTGGTGGACATATGCGGTAATCATCCCTTGCCAATTGTTCTGTAAAATTCAGAACATAATGATAAAAAATCCTTTTTGTTGAAAATTAGGTGGTGCGAACTGGGACAAATTTAAAAACCAATGTTCTGATAAACTAGCTGAAGGTAAATGCATCAAGAACTTAAAACAGTTTACGGAAATCCTTATATCTATTGCAAAGGAATGCATTCTAAAAGGTTCAGTACAAAAAAAAAAGATGTAACAGACCTTGGTTCAGTGATGAGTGTAAAGAAGCTATCAGGTTCAGAAGAACTTTTAAGAGATTTCAACAAAAAACCTTCAATCTCTAATTTGTTACAATCTAAGCAACTTTGCGCAAAAGCACGGAAAACAATTGAAGAAAGCAAAAAACAATGTTAGGAAACTGCCAGGAGACTTAATTCTACCACAGAAACGAAATCTGTATGGGATATGATGAGTAAAATAGCTGGTAAACATCATACTAACACTATAAAATATCTCTTAGTAAATAATTGTAAAATAACCAGCAAAAAGGATATCACTGTTTAATTAGCCAAAACAATCTCCAAAAACTCATCTGCCAAGAATGGTAGCCAACAATTTCAGAAGCTCAAGCAAAAAGAAAAACAAAAATTAAACTTTAAATCAAATAACACTGAGAGCTATAACCTACCATTTACTAGAGAGGAACTAAAGGAATCTTTAAAGAATGCCCACATTACAGCTGTGGAACCAGAGGATATCCACTACCAATTCATAAAACAGTTGTCCAACAAATCATTAAACTGTTGCTAAATTAGTATAACTATATATGGACAAGTGGCAACTTCTCAGATATGTGGAGACAGTCATTCATCATCCCTGTTCCAAAACCTGGAAAAGATGCCACTGACCTTGAAAACTACAGGCTGATAGCACTAACGATCTGCCTATGTAAAACTATGGTCAACAACAGGTTGACTTGGTATCTGGAAACTAACTCCCTAATCAGTGACTACCAATGTGCTTTTTGGAAAAAAGAAGTACCATGGATCACTTAGTATGCCTTGAAACCTTTGTAAGGGAAGCTTTAATTAAGAAAGAATATCTCACAGCAGTATTTTTTGACTTAGAAATGGCATATGACACAACATGGAAATTTGATATCTTGAAAGATCTGCATGAACTAGATCTAAAAGGAAGGCAGATTCATTTCATAGAGAATTTCCTGAAAGACTGGAGGTTTCAAGTCCATATAGGAAGTATATTATTGGAACTGAAAGATCAAAAAGGGGCTCCACAAGGAAGCATTCTTTCGGTGATGCTATTTTGCATAAAAATTAACTCCTTAGTTAAAACCCTAAGCTTAGGAGTGAGAAGGTCTCTATATATCGATTTTTCTAATTATATACAGATCTTGAATTATGAATACCATTGAAAGACAACTTCAACAATGTCTCAATAAAATACACAAATGGACAACTGAAAATGAGTTTACATTTTCCGAAAGGAAAACCAAATGTTTACATTTCTGCAAATTAAGAAAATTGCACAATGATCCATAGATGGAGCAGAAATCCCAGTAGTGGAACAACACAAGTTTCTAGTCATTATATTTGATAAAAAAAATTAAGGTTCATTCCCCATCTAAAATAATTGAAAGCAATAATGTAGCAAATAGGGAACAGATTGACTAACCATTAATCAAATTATACAGATCACTACTTTGCTCAAAACTGGATTATACTCGTTTCGTATATGGGGCGACCAGGAAGTCATACCTAAAAATTTTCAATCCAAGCTATCATTAAGGCTTCAGATTAGTACTCTGGGCTTTTAGAACATCCCCAGTGGAGTGCTTATACACACAAGCTAATAAAGCACCTCAACATTTATAGCACACTAAACCTTGGCACCATAGTACTATGTAAAAATAAAATAACAGCGGTACCTTTGAACTGAATTACTGCAATCTCTTCTGACAAAAAGATAATGCTATACAATCCTACGGACTCTGGACAAAATCCATTTCTGCAGAGTTAGGCACCACACTCTCAAATATACAAGAAACAACTGCAGCCAGTATTCCACTATCAAGCAATCTGAAGTTCTGTTAGAATTACATAATCTCCCCAGACAAAAAATGCACCAACTCGCATTTCAGTTTCATATTGGCAAACTTCTCTAACCATACATCCATCTATACAGACGGGTCAAAATCTGAGGACAAGATAGGATGTGCAGCAGTGAGCCAAAATATTACCAAAAAAAGTTGCCTTCCAAAGAGAAGTTCTATTTTCATTGCAGAGTCTCATGCAGTTGAGCTAGCTCTCAACATTATCTCAGAGTAAACAAAAAAATTTTCTAACTTTTTGGGGCTCACTATCTGTCCTATTGGCTTTGATGAAGAAAAAAAATCCAACAACCCATTTATTATGAAATTATACAAAATGACCATTATTATTAACAAGCATAAAGATATCGAACTATCCTGAATTCCAAGACACATTGAAGTTAAAGGTAATAATGAAGCAGATCTAGCAACCAAATTGGCTTTAGAAGTGAATAAAAGGACAAAAATCCCATACACAGATTTTAAGGAGGTTATTAATGGCAACAGTACTGGGACGATAACCCACACAATAAACTCTTTACAATCCAACCCAACCTAGGAGAATGGAAGTCACCTCCCAGAAAATCTTCTAAGAAAAAGTGGTACTTGTCTGCATATGCATTGGCCATATTGGAATAACCTACTAAAAAAAGATCAACCAGCATGTCAAGCCTATAAATCAACTCCTATAAAAAAAAAAAAATTGCCTAAGTTGGCTATTATGAAATTGAAAATTGGCTAAGTTGGCTATTATGAAATTGTTGTTTGAAGCCATATTTTATAATTGATCTCTGGTAACAGTGAATGTTTTAATGAACAGGTTGAGAACACTCACCTACTCTATGGTTCTTGGATATATTTTTGTTTTAATTAACTTTTGCAGAAAGTAAATTATTAGGTTGGTGCAAAAATAATGTCGTTTTTTGACGTATTTTTTTTAACGTCAAAAACGACATTATTACGTCATTATTTATGCACCAACCTAATACTACAGAGTTGTTCTCACCTGCTTTCTAATAAAAAGATGTAATGAAATAAAAATTAGTCAAAAATAAGGAAAATTACTTCATATAAGAAACTCGGATAACTGTTTTGATTCTTCAAATAATGAAAAGATTTGTCATGAAATGACACTAGAAGCCAATTTTTGATTGGATTGTAACAGCTATTTCTACATGATAAATGTCATAATGTTTGGTTCTAAATACTATGATTGCTGCTCCAAGCTATATTGAATTAGATAGCAGAAATTATGACTTCACATCAGTTTTGTTGTATTTTTTTTTCTTTTTACTCCTTATCTAAAAATTGTCTTCTCCACAATTATCAGAAAATTACATAAAAATCTATTCAAATTTTTTTCTTATAGTAATAACACTTTGATGGTCCCTTTTCTGGAAGGGTGCTGAAAAGTTCATGGCCTGATCCACTTCTCAAAATCTGACCCGGATTTTTTTTTTTTTTTTTTTTTTTTTTTTTGAGATATTGGTTGGGTGAGGCTAAGAATTATTCATCACCTACTCATATAAAAGTTGATCTACTCTAAGTAATTACTAATGGCTGATCATGTATATGATTTTAGTTTCTCCTCTATTTATTATTACACTACACAATCCATAACTTGTATTATTTTCCTTGTAGCTTCCTGCTGAAGATGTAAAAGACATTCTTGAACAAATGTCTCGTGTGCGTGCCAGTCATGGATGGGAATTTCTTTTTGAATATGACAAAGAATTTTGTAGCAGGTAATCAAAACACTTACATAATATCTAATTTTATTTTATCACAGACACAAATATTCACTTTTTATAACAAAATAATGTCAAAAATTTAATAATACACTGACTTCAATAAACTGGCTTCTTAAAGAAGAGAACTTTAGGAAACAACTTTTAAAAAAAGTAATACGCTATATCAATTACATTAGAAATTATCCAAATTTAAAATTGGTTATTAACATTTGAAAGATTGGTTGTGTTTTTCCCTATTGACTTTTAACTTCAACATGACAGAATTGGGAAGTAAAAGAATAATTGCTGTATCAATATATAGGCATCCCAAACTAAAGTTTTATTTTCAGTATATCTAAAAACTTAACTTTTAATTCAGACATAGAGAGTTTTTCTTGGTAGCTCAATGAGCATCTAAGTTATGGTCATTTAAAGTTAGTCAAACTTTTCTGTCTCGTGTACTATTGGGCCAGAAGCCAATTTTAATCTGTATAACTGAAGATGCAGGCTTCCAACAAGTGAAAAATAATTATAAATGTAGTGTTATATCGATAGTCTGGAAGTAAAAAAAAAAAGGGATACAAATGAAATCAATACTTTTAAGATCTATCCAGATAAAAACATTGGAGACAATGTTTTCCAACATGAAATAATTTAAAAAAAAAAAAAAAAAAATGACAGACAGGCAATTCTAACTGTTCCTATAAATTTATTTTCAATATTTAATGCTTTGCAACTTCTTGCTATGATTCATAACACAACAGAGATGAAGCTATTATTATTTTTTTTTTTTTTTTTTTTTTTTTCAGTCGTATATCAATGAAAAAAAAAAAAAAAAAAATTCATATTTACACCATGTAAAAACAGCCAGAAAGGGCAATTTGAGCTTAGGGCAAAAACAAGTCAAAAGTATACAATCCTGAAATTGCCACAAAAAAGTATCCATTGATGGTACATGCCTGAAACTTTGAAATTTTTCTAAGAGAAATTCAAAAAACAGAGTTGAAAAAAATTTTTTATTTTTTTATTGATTTAGTATTGGGATTTTGTTCATAATATAAATACAGTGTCAAATTGATCCCCAATTTACCTGTATTATGTACTTATTTATAAATGTCAAGTTTTAAAACTATTTATGTCATTAATAACTTGCATACGACTATAAATTAGGAGAAAGGGCCTCAATAGCATGCAGTTGCTAAATTATTAAAATATGTGAACCAGCTATAAGGAAATCATTATTATTTACCATTTTATAAAGTTTGAATCAATTGGTAATTAGCTGATGTTTTGCTAACCATTCCAATAAATAATATATAATAAAGTGTAAATAAACAATCAAGCAAAAATCACAGCGCAGCTCATGACGTCACGCATGATCACACGAGAATGAAAACAAGAAGTGTTAAGTATGGAAAGCCGTTTTTCGCTTCCAGCGTCTCGTATGCACGAGTTTGTCATTGCTTGGAAATCTTCCATGCAAACAAAAACAGACCATCATTATTGCCATGTCCATGTATTGTTTAATATATTGTAATGTTATTGTCATTTTTGATGATGGCTTAGATAGGATTAAAAACGTGTATCAATATGGTGATTTTCTTTTGTCTTTCAATGATAATGTTATTAAGCTTATCAGACGATATGAAAGGAATTTGCATAAAATAAATAGACAAAACTTGTCTATATTATTTAATGAAACATGCATCAATATATATATATATATATATATACGCACATAGACACCCCAATCAAAGGACTGTCAATAAAATTGACAACATTCTTATTTTGTGTATATTTACATCATACTATATTTAATCTAATATGATGAAAACTTTTTTTATCTACTGGTGTGACATGTCACATTTAATCTTGTCATGTCTACAGCTGGCATATTGGCTGCATTGCCACCATGCAACAGATGGATATGAGTTTTGCTCGGCTTAATAAGGGTCATCACCTGGAACAATGGTGAGGCTCAGCTGAGAGATAGCCAACCGCTCTCTTGAATTCCAATCGGTGGAGAAGGCAACATGAAGCCACTCCACTATCTATCCCAAGAAAGCATGGTAATTCATGCACAAAGAAAAGGAATCTGTAACCTATACCATGAAGGAACATAACATTTAAAAAAAATAAAGACAAGGAAATCATCTAGAAACCTACATTTCCTCTAGAAGGGATTCTCAAGAAATTCTAATGTTTGGTCAGATTTTGGGAATTGAATCAGGCCAAGAACTTTTCAGCACTGCTTTTGAATATAACCAGTCCCACTTTAGAATTATTTTTACCTCAAATTTAAAGAAATTCAATAAGTTATATATTTTTCATCTTTGAAGAAGTTTTTAATCCCACTACAAACTTTCTGCATGTAATTAATAGAAATAAGAAGTGTTGCTTCATTGAACCACAAGTAACAAATTGGATGGCATTTGAAAGCCTGATGCTACTAAATTTTGGATTGACTTTTAGTAGCCCATGTCAGCCCTGCTTATTTTAAATATAGCCCTAAAAGTCACAAGTAGTGACATTCAAAATTTAATAACATTGGGTCATCAAAAGCAGCACAATCTTAAAATTCTGGAAATAAATTGTAATAGAATAACATATTTTTTTTATATATCATGTTAATTTTTTTTTTTTACTTGCTGCAAAATGATCTTTATAATAATTTCTTTTCTCTTCCAGGTATCCTGAAATTGTACAAAGGCAAAAAGTTTTATGGGAGGCTCGATTCCAGACTTTATGTAAACAGTTAAAAATAAATCCAAAAGAAGTTGAAAAAAAATGCAAAGGTATTTCATCTGTTTTTCCTTTCCTGGGCATTTTATCTTTAGAGAGGAAGTTTGATCAATACAATTATATATAATAGGAAATTATAACAGTAAAGGCTTCCTATGCATTCCCATTTCGCTTTATTTCTTAGACAAGTTCTTTTCTGGCTGAGTTTATTGAAAGAACATTGATTAAGAGTCTATAATATCTGAGGATTCAGTTCAAGCTACAAAGAGGAAGCTCATGAAATATATTACACACACAAAAAAAAGAAATATGTGCTTAGCATTTTTCTATTTAACAGTTACTAAATATTTATACAAGAGAATTCCTTCTCACTGTGGAGTATAGGACCACAGCCTCAACTCACTGGTGTTGCTGGTGTGGTTTTTGTAGCAAGTCGGTTTTTTATGATGCTGAGTTTCTAACCCCATACCATAGTTATTTTGAATTCAGAGTTATCTTTCTCTTAGACTGACTGCCAACCAAGAGCAAAGATTATATACAGTTGTTTTTTTTTATATAATTGCTGAAACTAATTTACAGTTTTTGTATTTAAAAAAAAAAAAATCTTAATCACATTACAAACCATTCTAGAGATTCCATAAACAAAGAAAAATTGGCAATGTTTAACCTTCATGCCCACAAAAAAATCTTGTCTGTATTTCTGATATGAGGTATTGTCCTTTTGACACATGGTTTTTTTGTGGGCGAGAAAATTAAACATTGTTAAAAATCCTTTTTTTTTTTTTTTTTTTGCTTTAAAGAGAATTAATAGATGTTTAAAGAGTGAATAGTAACATAATAACTATGTTCTGGGAAATTGAAATCCATCACATTAAAGTATAGATGCATTAGAAAACAAATTTTAAGGGACAAAAAGCAAATTCTCACTCAACTAGATGAGTAATTTAAATTGTTGAAAACAAATGGATGCTTTCAAGTAGTTTGTCTGAACAAATTTTTCAGTACAGAAATTATGCCAAATTCTCTTGATTTCCAAAATTATCGAAAACCAGCTCTCTCATTACAAAGAAGGAAAAACTTGTCTTTAAATGATACTTAGTAAGAAAAATAATTTTAAGTTGGTCACTGATCAGTGATTTTCTTGTAAGGTGTTTTAGAGACTCATAAAAAAAAAAATATCCTGATTGTCCTTAAATCTGAAATTATGGTGGAGCAGGATATTTTGGTATACAGGGCTTTCTTGATGAAACTGGATTCACAGCTAATTATATGCAAGACAAATGTTGTGGATTATTCTGCATTAGTTCAAAAGCTCAATCCTGATGGAAATGGTGTTTTCCAGCAGAACAATGCTCTTTGGCATTCTGCCAGATCTAACAACACCTGAGAGAAAATGTATTTGAAGCCATTTTCTTGACTGATTGATCACCAGACATGGACTCAATTTAAAGTTTTATAGTGAGTATGTATTACATTATTGGTGAATTAATTTTAAAATTATGGGTAAAAAAAAAAAATAAGGAAATGATTTCTGCAAATACAATTTCTACTATTTAACCCATAGCTAGGGAGGGAGGAGATAGATTCATACTTTTCCAAGGTTATTTGCATGCAAGTAAATATCAATATGCTCAATAGTAGGTGTTAATGTTGGTACAACAGAAAATAACTTACGAGATGATTCTACTTCGCCAACAGTTTATCTGATAGAACGAAATGGCAAACTACTGTGGGGAAAAAATCTGCCTTGTCAGTTATGTATTGAAAGATATGTGATTGCCTCAGCGTGTATCATGTATGGCACAAAAAAGCGAAAAAAAAGAAAAAAAAATATTAATGAAACTCAATCAACTTAAAACTTACATGACAAAACTTTCTTTTCCAGAACAAGCTTCTCCTGAAAAATCCAAAAAGCCTCGTACCCCTACAAAATCAAGAAAACGCACATTAAGTGGTCGATCTATATCTGATCACAGCGATGTTGAAGTGGACAATCCAGACAAGGTGATAAACATCAAGGAAGAGTCTGATGATGGTGGCTGTGAAATTGTAGAGGTCAATAATGAAACTTCTCTTACGAATGGACCAGCAAGTAAAGAGGCCAGTGGTGCTTTGTACAACAATCATGCCCATACCAACAGTGGCAGTGACATGCAGCAGGAGCTTCAGTCATTTGTTCGGGATAAACTTTATTCGCGTTATGTTTTAACACTGAGTGAACTCAAACGTTTATTTCACTTAAAACTAACACAGTGTCAATCTGGTCACATTCTTGGTACGGGGGTGTCTGATAAAATGTTGGAGCAGGCCGTAATTGATGTTGGAGGCATTAAGATCAATAATCAGGTAAGAGAAAATGAATTTTCATTTCATATTTTATTCCTTTTTGTACTACAGACATTGCATTTCTTTATATTTATCAATGTTTTCATCTAATAAAATGTTTTATTAGAAAATGTAAAAATGACAATTGCATGTTACAATTTAATTTGAATTAATCATCTCCACATCTAAGCAACCGAATGTAATGTTTCTAGACGTCTTTTTTTTTTTTTTTTTTCTTTCTTTTTTGTAATTCCATTTTTCTACATAGTATAGACCACAGACTTCTTTGTCTGTATTTCTGAGATGAGGTATTGTAATTATTTACACTATTTGGACTGTTCACCTCATCTTTGTTATGTTCATGACCTTTTGGCCAGCCTTCTTCAAGTGATTGGAATTTTGAATTGAACCCTTATTTCTTCTATCGGGGGTAGATTGTTCTAGTTCCACATGCCAAGCCTCTTCCGGATATCTTGGTTACTTTCCTTCAGTAACTCGTTTTGCCAAGTTTATTATTCACCTCTGCTGTGGCTAGGTATTGAACTCGCTTTTCTTTTTGTGTGAATTTCTTAGAATAGATAGTGGTTTCCCATTGCCTTCTCCTCTTGATTGGAATTCAAAAACCCAGTCTAATTGGTCTTTTTTTAACAATAGTCGGAAGTAGAATTGATGGATTCATGCCTTTCACGAAAGTCACCATAGCTGACTAAACATGAATTTGAAAACTGTATACCAATTCTGCTTTCTGTGTTGATAAGTTACACTAATTATATTTCTTGTTTTACTAAATGAAATTAACTTCTAGACTATTTACAAATTTTCTACTACAGTAAAGATTATTTCTTCTACTTTTAAACAATACTAAATTGCTGGATGCACACTAAAAGTGGAATTTTTTTAAGAATGAAATAGAATATTGTGAATACACATGAAATATGGTGTGTTTTTTTTTTGTTTTTTTGTTTTTTTTGTTTTTATTACCTCTTTCATTTTAGATATTTAACCCTTCTCACTCTATATGTGACTGTACAAAAAGTTTATCCTGCCACTGAAGGTGACTCTGATCCCAGAACACTAGTGTGTTTGAATTTCATAGTTGTGTTGTCATATCCTGCTATGGCAACGGAAAACAACTTGTGAAAATAACAATAAGGATATCACAATTGAAAAGCTTTGAATGCAGTGAAAGGGAAGTAATATTAATAATGCATAGTGTTAAAACTTAATAAGCTTAGGTAAATCTAGCACAAATCTAGTAGTTTAGTGTACTAGTAAAGCTCAAACTCACTACTGTCTAGGTTGTAACTTACTTGATATCAAATCTTATATGTCTCAAAAAGTTCTTTTCTTGGTTTGTCAGTGATAATAAATTTTCAAACATGATTACAGTTTCTTTCAGATTGAAAATCGATTTTGCTGTGAACTTATACAAAATTTAGGAGGTAATGACAATGAATGTCATTTGCACAGAAAATGACTTCACTGAAACCATTAAAGTGTCAAATTATCCATTTCACCAAAAAAAGTTAAAAAAAAATTAAGGGAAATAACTTTTATATACAGAGAGAAGGATCCAAGCTTTTGAGAACAAATGCATGAGAATACTCTTTGGCATTTTTTTATTGGGAACAAAAAACCAAGGAGTTTGTGTGGAAAAGGGTTGAAAGTTTTGTAGGACATGAACCTCTTCTTGCCACTCTCAGAGAAAATGGTGTACTTTGGATACATTACAAAGCACAACAGCCTGTGCAAGACCATCATGCAGTGCACAATTGAAGGTGAACATAGGAGAGGGCACCAATGCAAAATCTGGTTGGACAATGGACAGGTCCATTAGAAATCAGAGCCATGTTTGAATTCCAGTCAGGTTTGTTACATTCACTTGTGCACATATACCCATGGGAAAGGTATTCATCTGTCTCTTCTCCTCTCAGCTATGGGTTGAATAGCAGAACAGACTGGGTCCTATAGCTTTGGTTGGCAACCAGTCTACCACAGAAAGAAACAGCAATCTACAGTGGAAAAATCTTCTGCCTAGTCAGTCATGAATCAAAAGACTCATGATCACCCCAAGCGTGTATTATGTATGACACTTAACTGACTTATTATTTTATACTTTTGTTGCTTATTTATGATAATGAATACCTTTTTCTCCATAAATTCATTACTGAAGTCTTCATTCACGTAATAATGTTGCTTAATATTTGGTTTTATTCTCAGAATATTTAAAAACAAGTAAAAGATAATAAATAAATTCAATTAAATATTTGCTATATCTAATATACATGCATAAATAAATTAAATATTAAAAAAGTCTTCTGTATTAATTCATATTACTCGTTTTTATTTCTTCATTTAATTTTATTTTAATTTATATATCTTATTTTCGTTGTCTGAAAAAAAGACAATTTTCTGGTTTTAACTGATTCCAAGTTTAAACAAACCAACTGACTTATCCATTCATTGTCGTAAATAAGCAACAATCAAATTAATGAGTATAATTTTTAAATGACACATAATTTAAAAATAAAAGAAGCAACCTTCAGATATAACAGTTATCTCCCTTCAATTTTCTACAATTGGATTCGGACAAATGACATTCAACTGGGTTATGAACCAGACCCATAAAATTTGGAGTCTTAGTATTTCATTTCCGTTTTGTAAGCCAATCACTGTAATGACTGAATTATATAAATTGACAGATATTAACTGTTCTGCTTTGTCATTAAGTATTTCTGAAACAAATTACAAATCTATTTTAGTCCCCCCCCCCCCAAAAAAAAGTTTTTTCAGCAGAGCCTAGAATATGTTGACTGTATCTACTGCAATGGGATAAGACATCTTCCATCAAGAAAAAAAGGAAGCTGCCCATTGAGTGGATGCTTGTGGACTCTGGTATGAATGACTAAAGTTTGCCTGTAGACACGAGTATAATAAAAACAGATTTCAAGAGAGGTTCATATGTCATAAAATCCACAAATTCAACAAAAATGAAAAATCAAGTATAATACTCTATTTAGAAAGGCAATTTTTTTCACTTCTGTTTACTTTAAAAAAAAAAAATTTTATTTTGCAGTCTCATATTTTTTGCCAAGTGCAAAGTTACTCAGCTTGCATTTTTTAAATAAATAATTCTCTTCATGTTCATAAAATTTCAAAGACTACATGAATTATCACAATTGCAAAAGTGTTGTTTTATGTTGTCTTCCAGTGGCCTCCAGCATCCAGTGTGGATGAACCAGTTTTTACTGTCATAAAAAATGGTGATTATTTAGATCCTGTAAGTAAACATTTTTTTTTTTTTTTTTTTTTGACTTTTTCATTTCAACATTTCTTTTTAAGATACATGATTGATTTTCCTTTACTCACCTGGAGAATGTAAAATATATTTGATACTTTTTAAAAAATATGTTTTTCTGTTTGACCTTTTAAGCAGTTTATTGGAGAGCAAATGTACAACAGAGTGAACCAACTTTCCTATCACTAAACCTGATAGTTGATTCAATATAATCACTCCACTTCATGTTAATGAATGGGTCTCATTCTATCAGTGAATAGCAACTTTGTCTTGTTTTGGACATGTTTGCACTAATTACAAGCAAATACAAAGAAGTATCTATTATGATCAGAACTGTTGCATTGGTATACCTGGGAAAAGTGATTACCTGTGGGATATAGAGGCTGAACAACCAAGAAGATTGTGGTTTCAATTGGAATTTTTGTGTTGGCATGAAATCTTTGATGCAGCTTTCACCAGGGAAGAGACTTCACTGACACAATTCTCAATAGGAAGATTAAAAATATCATGTCATGAAGAAAATCCTGAAATGATTTCTGATCTGTCTTGGTATACTCAGTCATATGATCATAATACAAATTGCAGGTTATTCATATATATCCTTTCCATGTAAATCAAGCTTTCTTAACATTCCAACAAATTCTTCATGTACTTTATCAAATACCTTTGTGCAATCTATGAAACATAGATATAAAGTCTTTCTGCATTTCTCTGGCTCATTCTGATAATTTTCTGATCATGAAAACTGAAATTCCAGCATGAACAAAACCACATTGTTGTTCCCTTATTTTTCATCTAGTTTTTTTTCCTTACACTTTTTTTTCACCTAATACAAGGCTCAAGAGCCACTTACGGTAGAGGGTTACTAAATGAGATTGTTGTAGAGGCAGACAAGGAAGAAGTGAGGGATGCATACTATGAGGGTATGTAGGACAGATAACAGTTGGCCCTGGACTTGATGTCATGATTTGTAGCAATTGGGCAAACATCTTTACAGGAGTCTGTTCAACAATGTAACAGTTCTGGGGAAGAAGTTGAGTAGAACTTCCTCTTTACTAGTGGAATACACAGAGAATGATGATGAGTCAACTGTGAAGGTTTGAACTAGAGGAACTAAAGAATGTAGTTCGTCTTAACATCTGACATAGAAATGGTAATAGTGTAGTGATAAGCTAGCAATGTTTTGTTATTGGGGAAAGGGTATTGAGTTCTGGTATGATTTTCATTCAATAAAATCCTGATGACTAGATTTGTTATGTGGCTCAAAAAAAATAGCTTGCATTCATTTACACTTAATTCCTTTGTCAGCTCTCTGAAAATTGATTTACGTAGATCTTTCAGTATTTCAGGTTACTAGAACATTCTCGGCCTAATGCACTACCTCAAATTCTGAGCAAATGATTAAAAACCAGAATTATTTTTATTTATTTTATTTTTATTTTCGAATCTCTTCTTGGTCAGGCTGAGAACTTTTCAGCAACAATAACAACCACCTCACTCTCTCTCTCTCTGTGTGTCTCTCTCTCTCCCACACACTTGAATTTCATTTATTACTTAAGTAATCTTTTCAATCCTGATACCTTCTAAATCTGTCAGCATTATGACGATCTCCTCTGGTCATCATATACTTTTTGTATTCTTACATCAGATTTTGCTGTCTGTGCTTTTAAATTTTTTTTTTTTTTTTTTTTTTTTTTTTTTTTTTTTTTTTTCTTTTCCATTTCACCCCAAGCAAAGAGATAATGTCAGAATGCAAGGGGGTTACAGGGAATGAAAAAGAATGAGAAGACTTTAGTGAGCAAAAGGAGAATAAAGGAACAAGATTTAAGACTGAAGGGGATGACTGATATTGCATTTAAATTTTTGAAGATTTAAGCAATGTAGGTTTTCCTTTTCTATTGTCATGGGAGTATTTTCCACCATTGCAGCACCTTCTTTTTCTCCCCCATTAAAGGTTTTACTTTTTTAGATTTTATATAGTCACAGAAAATAAGAAAAGTTCTATTTGCTCACCAAAGAATCTGACATTGCTTGACTTATGAAAATGTCACCACTCTTAGAAACTTTATTCATATATCAAGACATGAGAAGTACTTTGAAATTGTAGTTTGCTATTTATTTGCTTGACATTGAAACAGCTGTAAAACTTTTTGAAAGATTTCTATTTGGAGAAAATGTTTATATACCAAGGCTTACTTTTTACTGATACATGAACATGCTGAGTATTGTTTTATAATCTTTTAGCAAAGTATTTTTTTTTTTTTTTTTTTTCCCTCTCTTGTCTCTTTAAGATGCGGGAAGTTCTTATGGATATGTTTCGAACATCCTGTCGTGTTCGGTCAAATCTGTTC
This sequence comes from Acanthosepion lycidas, assembly GCA_963932145.1. Lineage (NCBI taxonomy): Eukaryota > Metazoa > Mollusca > Cephalopoda > Sepiida > Sepiidae > Acanthosepion > Acanthosepion lycidas. Next base: position 43,696,778 of record OZ010581.1, on the reverse strand, counting down.
AAGAAGAAACTGGAGGAAACTGTTGGAAATAATTTCACAGACAATGACTGCAAAAAGCTGTTACGAGTATGTTTCTTTTTGGTTAGATTTTCTGCCTTTATGTCTAAACTATCTTATAACTACGAGTTGGACTAATTATTGTAAATTTTACAAATACTTATTGAACAATATGTTTAAAAAGGGTTTAGATAGCTTTTAAATTGAATTTAGATTTGTATTACTTTACAACCTGGTAAAAATTTAAAGTACATTCTGCCAGAAAAGAGTTAAATGAGTTATTCTTAGAAAATAATCACTTCAAAATTGGTTAATTTGAATGATTCTCCTGTTTTTTGGGGGGTTTTTTGTTAATTGTTTACTATTCAATGTTTTTAGAATTCTCAAGCACATTTTGGAGGTTAATATTTTGCACAAGGCACTAAAATATTTGCTTCTTGAATTCTTATTGCAAATTTTGATATCTGTTTAAGGGGTTAAGCTTGAATAATAAATTTGACAATGGCGTTTAAATTTGTCTAATTGATTATTTAAAATTAATTTTTTTTTTTTTTTTTTTTTTTTTTTTTTTTTTTTTTTTTTTTTTAGATTTAAAAAAAAAATTAAAATTAAGACAAATAATTACATTTACCTGTAATTAATCTGTTCTGGGCACCAATTTGTGGAATGGGCATTGTAACCTTCTCTGTGAGGTTAAAAAAATAGCAACTTGAATTCTTCCTTTTTTTTATGGACCAGTGGGCAGGGGACCCAGAAACATATTTGACGGCTGTGCATATAAGAAATTCTAAGTCTGCCATATTGTAATTGTATTTCATGATGTGGTGTTTGATAACTCATTACATGGCCCTAGGCTGGTATTTGATCAATAACAGCAGGGTCAACTGGACAAAGGGGTGTGATGTTAAGAGACCTGAGACCCCCTAATGAACTCAGTATTACATCATTGATTATATGGCCAGGCACATCATCCTGGTGTATTTCTAGTTGTATATCTTTTAAATATTTTGCGTCATTATCTATAATCACTTCAGTAACTTTTTATTTTATTAATTTATTTAATATTTTATCTATTTGTATAATAAATCCTGCTTGTTATATCATAACTTCCATAACTAATTTTGAAATCCTGAATACTACAGATTAGTTAAATTATTTTTTAATGTTATTGTGCTTTTCTTTCTCGACATGTTCAGCACTACAGATGCCAATGTTTTCAGTGCTCGTGCCAAATGATGTTATTTAACATACCCCTTCTGAAATTCACACTTTGTGTTCCTTTTTTTATCCATTCACTGCTGTAACTAGTAGGTTGGTGCAAAAATAATGACGTAATAATGTCGTTTTTTGACGTATTTTTTAATGTCAAAAAACGACATTATTACGTCATTTTTGCACCAACCTAATAATATCAGCTTTCAAGCAAAGCTATTTAGTCTCTGTGAAATCATATTTCTTTCATAAAAAATGTTGATGCTGAGGGTGCTAAGATTAATTTTTGAAAATTTGAATTTTTTTTTTCTTTTTTGATTATTTTCAAATTAAAAATGACCTTTGCTTTTTTTCAGGATTATTGCATCACAAAAGGTTGTTTATGGTATTTGAAAGGGACATATACTGAAGAATCATGACCAATGGCTAAATTTTCTCATTGTATACTGTGGACAGTTGTATACTGTCATTCTTTGTCATTAACTGTTATTCCCGATTTTAACAGGATAGGAAAAGCTAATGTGAATTTACTTCTCCTTGATTGCTTTTAGGGAATGGACTTCATATTTTCATATTGAAAAATTGGCTTTACAATAAATTCTTTTTATAAATTAACCACAAAATATTGATTTGTTTTTTATTTACATTTTTATAAATTGGTATTTGATTATAAAGTGGAGACGTACAGACCAGCAATTGCCCTAAAGAAAAGCTTGTCAGAAAAATATTATCTAAAGAAATAGTGGAGGAAGTGAGTTTTCAACTGCGTATTCAGTGTCTTGTTTTCAAAAAAGAGTGCTAGGAACATTTTCACACAACTAAAGTAAGTAGGTAAGTTTAAAAAATTAAAACTTAAAATTATTACTTGTTTGCTTTTTAGTCTCCTGAAAGATTTAAAGTTGTGTGTGTGTGTGTGTGTGTGTGTGTATGCTGGACTCTCTCATCAATTTCGACATATGAGGGTCAAGCAACTCTGTTCCTAGAAACCGACAGCTAGACTCCTGCACAGATCATTTGATTATAGTAGTGAAAGCTTGTGCAGAACAAACCATGCTTTTTGGAAGAGCTGAATACAGAGAACTGGTGTACAATATACCACAAGCTCCCTAAACAACCCTCTGCTGGTTTTGAGTTCAGAGTTGTCCTTCTTGTAGACCAGTTGCCACCCATGGCTATAGAAATCAGTCTGTCCTGCTATTTACCCATAGCTGGTGGGGGAAGAGGAGGATTCATATCTTTCCCAAGGGTATTAGCATGTAAGTGAATGCAGTGGATTCAACTGGTTTCCTCAATCTAAGCTGCTAACCATTACTCCATCATGGCACCTAATATATATATATATATATATATATATATATAATTTTTTACTAAAACATTTCGCCTTCATTAGATTTGATTCAACTTTCCATTGAGTATTAAAAGTTTTATTTAATGTTTCAGATGTGTCCAAAAAAAAAAAAAAAAAAAAGAAGTTTAAAACATTAAAGTTTTCCTTTTCATATTTTTTATTAGTTTACTTTTCAGATTTTCTACATCTCCAGTTTCAAATTTAAATAAAGGTTTAAAAAGTTTAACCTTCATGCCCGCAAACGGTGTATCAAAAAGATGTTTTTCCCTTAACACCACTATTTTTTAACTACCTTCACTCCATCAGCAATGTTTGTTTAAAAAGTGATTAGATTTTTAATAAAACCCAAACATGAAAATAAATTTATACATTTTTCTTTGTTCTTTGAGAATTTACCACAAAAATATTAAACACTATTTATTTATTAGATTGTTTATTTACAAGAATAATTTTATATTTACAACATTCAAAAAATGTGAACCAAATAATGCAATGTTTTATCATTTACCAATTTATAAACAAATAAATATTAAAACAATTCTTTTTATTCATAAATTAGTAAAAATTTGCTAAATCATAAAGATGTGAACCAACTATAATGAAATCTTTATTTTTTACCATTTTATGAAGTTTGAACGGATTGGTAATTCACTAATGTTTTGCCAACCATTCCAAAGAAAACAGTTTGTTGAAAATATCGTAGGTTTTTATGAATTTTTTGTATAAAAATCTTTTCACATTTATCTCTTTATAAAATGGTAAATAATAAATATCGCATTGTACTTGATACACATATTTCTATAATCTTGGGAGTCTTGCTAATTTAAAATAATAGAGGTATCAACAGAAAAAAACATCCTTTTGACAGCAATTTTTGTGGGTATAAAGATTAAACATTGCCTAAATATTAATACTTTGTGCTGCAAAAGATATTTTCAGACTTTTATTACAAAATATTTCTTTCATAAATAAATTAACTCATTAAATGACAAAATACCAATTTTATTGAAAGGATATAATTTTTGATAGATATTTAAAATCTGGGTCTTTTTTCTTTTTGCTCAAAAATTTTCTCATGCAAATTATTACATCACATTGTTTTATGCAATGTAAACAATTTTTCAAACAAATTTCTTTGTCTACATAGCCAATTTTTTGTATCAGAATTTTCTCTTGTCTTATGCATTTCATACCAGTTTTAGACATTTTTTTTTCATTACTTCTTTATTAAAGTGTGTGGAGATACCTATTATCAAGCATGATTTCCGCAAACTCTTTCCAATAAGTAGTTTTCTTGATTGAATATCATTCATACATTTTAACAGAAAATTTTGTTCCACCAAATAATATTAAATATTCTACTTGTCTAATACAACTGAGCATGGTTATGGGGCTGTTGATTGTGTCGACTTATTTGGTTACTGGGTTGTGTTAAAAATTTCTCTTGGTGTTTGGTTAATCTTAAGGTTTGCCAGTTTCTCAGTCATGTTTTTTTTTTTTTTTCGGGAAGATTGTTGGGAGGATGATGCAAAACTCCCTTTGAGACTGTGCAGCCAATGTTTAAAAATAAAAAGGAGCAAAGAAAGGCATGAAACTAAAGGTACTTTGATAGCTGCACATACACACACCCAACACCCTAATGGAAATGTATCTATCCACCTCTCTAACACATACATACATGCATATATATATATATATATATATATATATATATGGTATGGTCTATTAATGGATAAATGTGCTCAATATCATGAATAGTGTAAATATAAAAGTAGATTCTGAGGCCAAGTAGTGACAATCTTCAGCAACAGATTTAATTCTGGCAAAACCACCCACTCTGAGTGCCTACTAGTGTACATAAATGTCCCATAGAATTTAGTTGTTAAATACAAGTTTATTTTCATTAAATTAGTTTTAGTTCAAATTAAAGCATATATATTTACTATTTTTATAATACAATTCCTAAACTTTTTTTTTTTTTGCTAAAGATAAGCTTTTTTTTTTTTTTTTCTTTTTTTTTAAATGGTTGTGGAGGGGGTGCCTAACAAAAAAAAAAAAAATGAGAGTAAAAAGGCTCTATGGGTTAAAAAAAAAAAAAAAAAAAAATGATTGTTCACATATTGTAAATAAACATTGCTTGGGGAACCAAAAGTGTATATAATAATAGCAGTGTCAAGGTAATAACCATTCTTTTTCTTGTGGGCATGAAGATTAAACTTTGCCAAAATTTTGTATGGAATTCTATCCTTACAAAAATGACAAAAGTAGCTGCTAAGCATAAAAAAGTTTGAAGAAACTGCAATGTGCCAAGCGTCAACTTTCAAAATAAAACTTTCTCAAAGGAGTAAAATAAATATATTTGCATTTTAAAACTTTGCCACTATTGCAAAGACTATACTATTTTGCAATAGTTGCAAAGTTTTAAATGTGTAGTATAAATTATTTTTAACTACAGTGTAACCCGGATATGAGAGTTGTTGGGGCCGGAGAAGAAGTCTCTTATATCAGGGTTTGGTCTGTTTTGTTTAGGTAAGTATGGCTCTAATTTGGGACCAGAGAAAATCTCTCTTATATCCGGGTTACACTGTACTTGTAAAATGAAAGCCAATTTTTACTAACTTTGTATATGAGCTGTAACAAGTAAAAATATGAATTTGCAAACATTCAAAAAATGAATTTCTTGTTTATTACAGGAGAAACCACAACCATAAATTTAGAAGTGACAGAAAAAAACTTGACACTAAGAATTCATTTAAGTAAGGAATTGAATCAACCTGATCATTTTTCTCTGTTCAATAAGAGGAGGAGACTCGTGATAAACAGTAAACATGCTCCCTCCTCACATACACGTCCACGCACACAAAGAGAGGGGGGGAGAGAAAATTACACACCAAGTATAAAGTGATTTTAATTTAATGAATAACCAAAATATGTTCAAGAAAAAAAAAAGTTCATAGAAGATAAAGATCATTTTTGTTCTATGACAAAAACATGACATACTTCGTCAGAAAAAAAAATAACCCACGTTCAATAGGCGTCTAGGAAAATCCTTTAAAAGTAGAGATCTCGAAAAAAAAAGATACCTAAAGTTTAAAATGCATTTTTTAAAAATGAAATATCTTTCTTGACGCTTTCTTTCATTTTTAGTTTTAATTGCAAAGTGTAGATAGGTTCGCCTACCTCCCGATTCATACTCCTCTCCTGTCTTTTGAATAGGCGTAGAGGTTTTATTCTTTGTTTCCTGCTTAGAATTGTGTTTCCGGTTTCTTTTCATTTTCTTTCACTCCCAGTAGTTTCATGCGTCTTAGTGGCATTATCATCTTGCCTGAGGTGAAGTGATTAAAAAAAATTCCAATAGGCATACTTTTCTGTATTTCAAATCGAATTTAGATTGATTGGAATGATTTTTTTGAAGTCGCTAAAATCGGCCATATTGAGAAATCTATCAGCACAACATAATTCTCTTTATTATTCACAAATAAAATATACTTCTCAAACGTTATTTGAGGAAGATTAGCTGATTTCAAGTTAAATTATCTGAATTAAAACATTACTTTTAGCATTTTTTTATTTTTTTATTTTTTTTTTTTTAACACAAAAGGTGGGTGTTTTTATAAGGTGTTAATAGACATTTATCAACAGCTTGATGTTTGGGAAATTTTTCTAAGGAGGAGATAATAGATATAAAATTACAACGAATACAACGTAAGCGCCTTTTTATATATTTTTTTTAACTACCGAGTAATCTTAAAATTTTTTAAATATCTTAAGCATTCTAATATTTTATTAAAGTTTAGGTACTTTGGCTTTATAGTCAGACGAAGACGCTTGTTGAGAAAATATTAGAAAATTACTAATAAATTTTAAATTTACTACTGCTTACTGCTCTTTAAATTTAGTTACTGCTTCCGATAATGTCACAATGCCGCGTATGGGCGTCCGTATTTACAAAAGTCGTCACGTTTACACAATTATTTTTAAAATACTGGGACCGATGTGAGGGGGGGGGGATGAACAGTAGTATATTTTTCCATTTATGATTAGTAAATATAGTTTTTACTTATCACTTAACCGCTACAAATTAATACAGCACTTTCATTTTTAAAAGTTTATAAATTATTCTAATGTAAATTTTTAGAAACAATGAAAATAATTCTTGTAAAAATTCATTATTCACCGACAATTTTTATCATAAGACAATTACAATAGTGTCCATTTTATTCGTAGAAACAATTAAAAGCTTTTCTAATTAAATAATGTCTTAGTTTTGTTTTTTTGTTTTTGCATTTCTTATTTTACAATTTAGAACAGATTTTAACTGGGAGTCTTGTTTGATAAAAAAAAATATTGATATTTAAATATTTATTGTCCGAGATATTGTGTCCTTAAAACATTTTTACACTCTAGAAAAATTAATTAATTTCTCGAAATTCCATAAAATTAAATATGTAGTGGGGAAACAGATGTAAAAAATATTTTTACCATGATTTTCTAAAAAGGAAATGTTTCAAAAATAATTTCTGAATGTCCTGAACTTTTATTAAAATCCGATAATTATCTGATATTTGCAAGAATTTCCAAATCGGTGTTTTTTACCACAAAATGACTCAAATTCCCCATACAAATTTAAGGTCCCCCGATAACTCAATAAAAACGATTTTTTTTAACCAAAATTCCGAGTGTCCAAAAAAGGATTTTTAAGGAATCTTTTTATATATATTTGTTTGACGATAAAACGTCGCTTTTATTAAGTTTTTTTGGACATGTTTTTTTTTTTTTTACCTCCAAAGATCTGCTAAAAAAAATGAGCATACCATGATATATCATGGTATGCTCATTTTTTTAGCAGATCTTTGGAGGTACCCACTTTAAAGATATGTTTCGTGGAATCAATTCTATACTGGTGTGTCTGCAAAAGCTCCCATCGAAAAAAAATGTTTTTCAAAATGTGTACAGTATCCACTCTCCAGATTCAAAAAAAGCGTCGGACATTTTGCATGCACTTTTTTTTACTCACTTTATTTCTTATATCAAATTAATTTTTTTGAGCAACAGGAAAATGCAAATATTTAAATAAATAAAATGAATAGTTAATGTTAATTAGTTTTAACCTTATTTGTTTAAGTTAAGTAATTAAATGTAATAATTTTTTATTTCATTTAGAATTATACATTTATTTCAACGACGAAACAAACCCAGAATTTTTTAAATTGTTGTTTGCTGAGGTTAATTTATTCATATTATTATTTTATTTTTTTAGCTATGACAGAACATTAACAACTAAGAATATAATCTTACAAAAATGTTTATATTCTCTAACAAATAGAATTTCTTAAAAGAATTTTAGGATGTAAAATTCATTTGAGATTTGAAGAAAAAATCCTATCAGTTCACTCAGTGTTCAACTTCAATGTATTTCGTTTTTTAACCTTTTTTTCCCCCTTTTTTAATAAATACTGATGATTAATTAACCGCAAGAAAATACGAGAAAAGTAAATTATATAGTAAATTATTGGCAACATAGAATAATGATAAACAGATTAAACTTTTTCTTTTTCTTTAATCTCTAAAAAGAAAAACTGACTGAATTTTAAAAAGGAAAGAGTTCTGTTCTTGTCCATATAAAAATAAAAATCAGTATCTTTATTCTTTATGTATCGAAGTCAAATAGCGGTCAAAAAACATTGAATTCTGAAGCTGAACAAAAAAAAAATAGAACGTTTAAACATCCGTGATTGGTACACAGCAATTTCATTGGGCATAGAGAGGATTTAATTAAATGAATGTGAAAGTCAAAGCATGTAGGACAATACAGTACTTCTTAAGAAGGCGTGACTTGTATATCTAATGGTTGTAAAGAAGGCGTGCCAGTTGTGAATCGAAAGCAATTGTGTGAAAAAGGAAAATAAATGGGCGCGACAAGTGTAACAGATTTTAGACAAACGAGTGCAAAGGGGAAAATGGTCACACTTTTTTTTATTTATTTCGTCTTTTTAGTATAGCAAGATATCATAGTTATTTCAGAAATTCTAAATAATTATTTTGTTCCAAAACCAAACAAGTAGTAAAATTACTAAGCAACAATCAAAAAACTGATTTGTGGCGCTTTCTTGGTAATTTACTTGTTACGTTCTGTTAAAAACTTAAAATACAACGGATTTCCGATTGCTGCTACTAAATAATAATAATAAAAAAAAAATCTTTAACCCAATTTCGCAATTTTTCTGTTATCTTTTTTCATAAATGACTTTGAGACCTTCAATAAGCACTACTTTTTTTTTTTAATTCGATTTCTTGTAATTTTTGTAAGGTTTGGGACAAAACACTTTGTAACAGTAGCCAAAGATCTCCCAGAAACAGTTTTGCTCACTTTTGCAATAAACCTTTTTTTTTTTTTTTTTTAGATTATTACAAAATAGTAAATAAATAAATAATCCCTATAGCAATATTTATTTAGAGATTAAGGTAAAATTCAAGTTCAGCGTTGGAAAAATATTTTTGAACAAAGTTTTCCGGATTTCAAGAAAAACTACATTTATTTATTTAAAAAAAAACATATTGCAACACGTGAAATTCACGTATAGTGTTGATAAGTTCACCAAAAGCATTCAAGTTTCCATATTTATTACACCAAAGAAATTCACTTATGAGGGGAAAGGAATTTGTGATGTTCCATTATAAGTGAATTTCTTTGGCGTAATAAGTATGAATGTTTTTGCTCTTGTCTAGTGAAATCGGCGTCTTCCGTGTTGGCAATGTTAATATTTAGTTTGTCGAGGAAGCTGCATTTTTAATTTCAGATAACATTATTGAAGCCCGTAAATATATAATCAAAAGTTATAAAAATGATATCTCGTATTTTTTTTTTTTTTTTTTGTTTTGTTCATTTATTATGTTGAGAATATAAAAGTTAAATCAACTTAAATATTTACCTGTTTTATGTTGATAAAAGTTAAATATTTTTAACTTATTTATAAACTCTATCCCTATGCTAGTAAATAATTTATTATTTTAATCGTCGTAGAGAACCCTTTTTGCCTTCCATCATTATGGCTGACGCTAACCTCCAGGAGAGTGGTCCATTGCGCCTTATTGGGTTAACGTTTTCCAGTGACATGTAGTGGAAAGACTCTATTGAATCAATTGCTAGGCTTATTGTTAGGAAAGATGGTCCACCGTGTCGTGTTAAACAATTTTTCTTGCCAGAATCTTACACATACAAGTCTACCATTTGCCCATGCATCGAATATTGAGGTCACATCTGGTCTGGTGTTTCTGCTATGTACTTAGAGATTCTTGATTAAATACAAAGAAGAATATACTATGTTATCGGTCCTGACCTGGCATTTCAGCTTCATTCACTTTCTTACCGACGTAACGTAGCTTACCTGTAACTTTTCTACAAATACTTTCATGGTAAATGTTCTGATGAGCTTTTCTGTTTGGTGCCTTAATTTTACAAATTTAACCGCAGTACTAGATTGGCAGCTAGGTCTCATCATTTTACTGTTGAAATTACTAGATGTAACCGTAATTTCTATGCTAACAGTTTCTTCTCTCGCACTTCTCGTAACAACAAACACGGCAACGAACGCTTACAATCAATGAACATAAAAGACATATTGACATTCTGTCAAATTTGACTATGGCACTAACAGCTGTTTAGACAAACTCCTCTTCCGTAACAATCTGCTAGGTGAGGGGGTCTATCCAAGTTTTAAATCATCCACTCTCTTCTCTCCCTTTACCATCATGACATACCAGGGACAAGACATTTTTGTCAATGACAGCAGAGAGAAGTTGATTCATGTCTTTCTTAAAGGTATTACTCCGAAGTGAACATAAAAATGATCAGACGAAATTCGCACATCTTCAGATTTATAACTGTCTTTATGTACGTTGATATTTACAACGAAGCTTAGCTTAGTCCGATTCAAGGCCATAGTTATGGAGCACTAAATACGAATCTAACTCATTCTACGAGTACAAGTAACGATCTACTAATTTGCTAGTCTTTGTTTCAGATATCTAATATCTGTCGATACGCCTGTATAAAAATGTTAATATTTTCCTCAAAAAGAAAAAAAAGAAAAAAGGTCGACCACAGTATTTCTGAAAGATAACATTTTTAAGGCAAGTAATCTCTGTAATTAAAGCGTTCAGTATGATTCGGATTTCTGTAAATAAATTCACTTTTACTAACAAGCCCGTAGATCATGTAACCGTAAGTTCTATGCTAACAGTTTCTCCTTTCGTACTTCTCGCTTGTGGCAATCCCTTCCAGCTTCTTGTTTCCCAGTCAAGTTTGATCTTCAAAAATTTAAATACAATGTCGATCATTATCTTTTGTCTTCTTTGTTCTTTTATTGTTCCTTTTCTTTAATAATGTTTTTCTTACATTCTTTCACACTCAGCAACTCCTTGCGTCTTAGTGGCTTTATAGTCTTGCATGAGGTGAAATGATTAAAAAAAGAAAACCCCACTTACGAGTAGATAAGAGAACATTTAATTTTATTTGTTACTATGATACATACATATATACCTCTCTCTCTCTCTCTCATCAAGATCATTCATAACTCGTCTTCGGCACAAATGAAGTGCATATAGCCCCTGGTGATACCAATCTTGTGGCAAAACTGAAATTGTGTATCATATTGTTGGGATCTGAATTTGGTATCAGAAGGTTTTTATATTAAGATGATTAGTTTACGGCCATGTTCACCATATTAATCCACAACAATATAGAATATAGACATTCAAAAACGAATCAATCACAAGGCAATTGAGTAAGAAACACCGATTATGAGATTTCAATAAAACAACATGCATTTATGTACAATTAATATACAATTTGAAAACTTGTAGTTTGATGATGCAAGAAATTGACCATTGATAAATTTGGGTTTCTTATTGATTTATAGTTCAAAATTGTTCAAGTGTTTAAGAACTGGTCAAACACAGTTAAGTGGAAAATATCATTTATACAGAAATTTGTGTAGTTTGTATGCGTGAATAAGGTAGGGTTTAATTGTCTAAATTTTCCAGAGTTGTTTACCTTGGATTGTTCTGTGTTTGTCTTTGTTTAAAATACAATTTCTATTTTAGTAGTGTTTAAGAACACTTTTCTTAGAAAGATGTGAGAGATTATGTTGATGTTTGTGTCAGCAGTTGACGCGCGAAAAGTATCTTAAGTCAAAGTAGTGACACGCGTGGATTTGTGTGACATCTCTCTGAAGGTTATTGACTGACTGGTGAATTGGATCGAGATGGTCCTTTTTATTTGTTTCTGGAAACCAAAATAGGCTCCAGCGAACTGGGCGCGAAAACAGTTTTTCGACAATTGTTACATGTCTCAACCAATAGAAAGTTGAGATTTGCAATGCGAGGTGTTGGTTGGTTAAAATTGATTCTGATGGAAGAGTGTATTTTATCTCGGAGGTGAGTATGCAATATGGACGATTCTATAATATTTTTTGACTGCTTGAGGGTGGGAAAAAAATAACATCTATGGAGATACCATGGAAACAGCCAAAACGAGACCATAACCACCATTTGAACACACTCGCCCGAATATAGCAGAACTTATTTTTAAGCTAGATGGACCAATTGTTCCCAATGAGAACCCTCGACTAAGGAGCCCCGCACTTGGGTAATCTAGTCAAATATACAAATTTTACGTTTTACAGAGAACAGCAACGATATTTTAAATTCTTAAAAAGTCACTCGTATTTTTTGTTACACAACAGGTTATCTTAGCTAACCCAATGCATTTTTATCTTAGTATTTTTATCTAGCTATCTTTCTTCATACATATGAATACATGTGAATGACAAAATAGAAAAAGTGGCGCGTTTTGATCCGAGAAAGAGCTTTTTCAGAAGTACTGTATATGCTGTTGTTGTTTTTCATAATAGCATGTACATTCAGATTTCTTTCTCGGTACTGAACGCGTCAATAAGTTGTTTTTTCTTTCTGTCATATTATTTTTTCTGATACATAGACTATAGGGCAAAAGTTCTGGACCACCCGCTGGAATTAATTTGGTTTAATTAACTCCTCCTAAGCTGAGATACTGAAAATATTTAACCCGTTAGTGAATAGAGTTCAATTTTTGTAGAAAGGAGTTACCTAAAATTTAAAATCCGCCAGCCATAAGATAGCCATTAACCAGCAAGGTAGATTAGACAGAAAGGGTTAAAGTTTTAAGGGAACTTTATGAGTAATGGGTTAATTTCATTATTATTATTTGTGTATATTATGTTTCCTGCTTTGTACCCTGTAGAAACGGGCCCAAACTATAGTCCTTATGCCATATAGGAGAATTGTCATTTAATTGATAGCATTTTTCTTAGTATATGGAATGTTCCTAGTAGGGCGATCTTCTGGCCAACTTCTATGTTGATGTTACCTGAGACACTCTTAATAAAATTGTCCATTCCTTTTCTCGCGAGATCCGATTAATATTGGTACACTCTCAGTCTTCATTCTCCACATCCTGTTAATTTCGATCTCCAGGTCCATGTATTTGGACAATTTCTCGATAATTTTTATGGAGATGTTTCTCTCAGATGGTACTGCTGTGTTAATAAGCATACACTTCATGAATTTCTTGTCTTTTATGATAATATCAGGACAGTTGGCTTTTATTTCCCTGACAGTCTGAATTGACATGTCCCAGAGGATAGTTACATCGTTATTTTGGGTAACTCTGTCTGGTTGGTGCTCATATCATCTCTCAGTAGTTTTGCTTTTGTGCTTTTTGCATATCTTCCAGTGCGCATATGTCGCTACTTATGTCTGTAGGTATATTTATTATTTGCTAGCTCCGGACATCCTGAGATAATATGGTCGACAGTTTCATCATATTTTCCGCAGATACTGTATTTCGGGTTAGTTTAATCCTTGATTATGTGACAGTGATAGGATCTGGTTTCGAGAATTTGGTCCTGAGCTGAAATAATTAGGCCTTCTGTCTCAGCTTTCAACCGGTCCTCCTCAGCCACTGATGTGTTTTCTGTTGGTCCACATCTGCTTCTTTCTTTCATTTTTACGTATTCGCCATGCAACGCCTTGTCTTCCCAGTTTTTTTTTTTGGGGGGGGTGTTTTGCTTTTTGTTTTAATCGTTTGGTGTAGATGGTATTCGCTTCGTTTTTTGTTGGTAGTGTTCCACGTATATTAAGCCGTTTCTTGAAGAGGGCAGCTTCTTTGTTGATGGAATGGACTTGGTGTTTTACAGTTTGTAGGAGAGGGTCAGTGATTTTTGTGAGGTATGCTTTCAATCCGATTGTTGTAAATTTTAGAGTTCAAGTTGGATTAGACTTCGGCCTCTTAAAGCTCTTGGTACGTACAGCCCATCAACATCTGATTTTGGATGGTGCATCCTCATTTTGGTAAGCATTTTTCTGGTCTTGCCGTCCAACCTTTTAATGTCATCCAACTTCCATTTAATAATGTTGAAGCTGTATTTCACTACGGGTGGTGGTGGTACTACTAATACTACCACTACCACCAACACCACCTTTGATTTATGTTATACACATTTCCTTTTGGGTCCCAACTAGAGACCTAAGGTCAGAAATGGCTTCATGACATTTTCCACTGATCATTTTTGTAAAAAAAAAACAAAAAAAAAAACTAAAATTACACACTTTTTACATAGATAAAAGCCCTTCGCAATTTGTGAGCTGTACTTTTGAGTACACATTTTCCATCTGTTTAAGGCATGAACCACCAGTAATCCCTTCAAAGAGTCTATCGGAACCTTTTACAATTAATACGAGGTCTCCAAATACAACTGGAATTATTCATGTCCTCATGTGCCACATTTTTTAGATTTTCACTTCAAAATTCTTGTATTTTGATAGTTTTTGAATATCTTTAAAGATATTATTATTATTATCATTATTTTGATTATTGAATATATGATAAAACCCTTCAGGAAGAGAAAGTCCCTTCAGCCTGAAGTGAGCGAATAAATTATATTTGAAAAAAGAACGCAGCATTCAAATTTTAGATGATTCTTCGAAATCCAGAGGGTGAGTACAAACGTTTTCTCCTATACTATATATATCATTATACTATACTGTACTATACAATATACATATATATTAGTGCTACAAGATATCAATACGTGAGATCTACCTAACAAATAAAAACAGATCGAAATGCTTAAGAGTTCTCTTTTGTAATTAATTTCCCAATTTTTCTCCTAAAGCTAAAATAAATGCAAAACATATTAAATTTATAAAAGTTTTCCTATCTTTCTTTTTTAATCATTCTGTCGGATTTAATACATTTTTTGCTTTAATATTTTTTAAATTCATATATATATATATAGAGAGAGAGAGAGAGTCCTTCTGCTGAAGTTATGCAAATTGCATAAATCTCAATAACTCGAATTTTCTTTGAAAACTTTTCTTTAACAGATCGCGAAAGATATTAAGGAGATGTGATTAAATATACTCTAATGTTTAAAAAAATTATTCGGTATTATTATTATTATTATTATTATTGTTTATGTAATAAGCATTAACGTACGACAATTAGATATATTGTGGGAAAAGTAATTTTCAACAATATACGCATTTTTTACGTATTTATGGTAATTTTTTAACTTTTAACAAAAACGACATTCTTGTACATGTATTTATGAATAATATTATACATTAATTACTAATTTTTTAATTAATAACTATTTGTTGTTGATATTAATAGCTATCTGCTGATGTGTTAAAATGTTGGAATAATGCAATAATAAAAATTTAAATTTCATCTCTCTGGTTGATGTCGCGATCTGTAAATTTAAAACGATTAATTCCGACGCCAAAACAAAGCTTCAGTTAAATTTTTAGGCAGTTTCAACATGTTTCATTAAAGCTATGTGATGTGGTTCTATAGAAGGATGCTGAAAATACCATGGAGAGGACAGGTGTGCAACGAAAAGGTTTTAAGGAAAATAATAACAAAAATGACTCTTGTACTTAGAACTAGAAAGAGACGGTTGACATTTCTGGGAAACCAAATTAGGAAAAAAAGGCTTGGAGAATTTTACATTCACGGGACATGAAGAGAAGTTGGGCAGATGAAATAACTCTTGTAAATGGATGGTAGAACAGGAGCTGGGATCGATAGAAAAGGGGCCAAACATTTTTAAGGAGAGGAAGTTGTGGAGAGCCATTTGTGGATTTCTCACATCATGAAGGGAAAATGATATATATTTTATATCATATCCTTTATATATGAATATCTAAGTATATACAAGAATACACAATGCAGAATTTCTGTAATATCGTATTTCATATCGTATAACTTCTCACCGTATATAACGCGTAAATTAATTTTTAAACTAAAAAATCCCAAAGAAAAAGACAAATACAGAGGAAGCCGCTCATCTGGGACAAGGTCTTTAAATAACAATAACTGGCTGATAACATTATGCAAAAGATATAAAACTTTGAACAATTTACATTCCTTGTTATCAACAATTTTACAATATTCTTATATTGTAAAATTGTTGATAACAAGAAACTTTGAGTAAAATTTGAATTTTTAATTCCTTTTTGACAACAAAAAAAAAAAAAATCTTTTTTTACCTGATGGCTGATGTCAACCTCCAGCAGAGTGGTTCATTGTGCTCTTCTCGGACTAACATTTTCTGCTGACATGAAGTGGAAATATTATATTAAAATCAAGTGCTAGGTCTGCTGCTAAGAAAGTTGATTCACTGTGTCATGCCACACAATTTTTCTTGCCAGAATCTGTCTTACATATTTATAAGTCTACTATTCGTCCTTGCTTTGAATATTGCTGCCACATTTAGCCTGCTATGTATTAAGAAATTCTTGATAGAATACAAAGAAAAATCTGTAATGTTATTGGTCCTGACCTGGCATCTCTTCTTCAGTGACTTTCCCACCGTTGTAAAGTAGCTTCCATGTAGCTTTTTATTTTATAAATATTTTCATGGTAATTGTTTCCTCTTTAGTACCTAGACTTTATTAATTTAAGCGCAATACTATAATGGCGACCAAATCTCGTCATTTTACAGTTGAAATGGCTACGTGTAACCGTAAGTTCTATGCTAAAAGTTTCTTTTCTCGTATTTCTCGCTTGTGCAACTCTCATCCGGCTACTTGTTTCCCCGTCAGCTTTGACCTTCAAAAATTTAAATACAATGTCGATCATTGTTTACTGTCTTCTTAATTCTTGTTCTTTTATTATTCCCTGGACACGAAGAGAAACAAGGTTTTCACTCAAAATTTAGAATGTTCTAAAAAGAGGGAAATTTTTTTTTAAATAATTAAAAAAAATACTTTGTTCTTTCCTCTTAATAATAACATAAACATTTAGACGTTAAAATTTTGTTTTCGTCAAGTTTGGCGTCTTTTTTATCATGCTGTGCTTTGTTTTTAGCGATCTCACGGAGGTACCTATGTTGATATTTACAACGAAGCTTAGCTTAGTCTGATTCAAGGCCATAGTTATGGAGCACTAAATACGAATCTAACTCATTCTACAAGTACAAGTAACGATCTAATAATTTGCTAGTCTTTGTTTCAGGCATGTCGATACGCCTGTATAAAAATGTTAATATTTTTTAATTAAAGATAACGTTTTTAAGGCAAGCAATCTCTGTAATTAAAGCGTTCAGTATGATTCGGATTTCTGTAAATAAATTCACTTTTACTAACACGCCCGTAGATCATGTAACCGTAAGTTCTATGCTAACAGTTTCTTCTTTCGCACTTCTCGCTTGTGGCAATCCCTTCCAGCTTCTTGTTTCCTAGTCAAGTTTGACCTTTAAAAATTTGAATACAATGTCGATCATTATCTTTTGTCTTCTTTATTCTTGTTCTTTTATTGTTCCCTTTCTTTAATAATGTTTTTTTTTCTTACCTTTTTTTTACACTCAGCAACCCCTTGTGTCTTAATGGCTTTATTGTCTTGCATGGGATGAAATTATTAAAAAAATGAAAACAAAACAAAACAAAAAACACTTACGAGTAGATAAGTGAACATTTAATTTTATTTGTTACTACGATAAAATTTAAATAAAATGTCAATTATTACCTTCTGTCTTCTTTAATTCTTGTTCTTTTTATTGTACTCGCTCCTTATTTTTTTTTTTTTATTTCACATTCTCTAAGACTCAGTAACCCCTTTGCGTCTTGGTGGCTTTATTGATTTTCTTGGGATAATATGATTAAAAATAATAAGATAATCTGTAATTTTATTAAACTTGTATTTAACCATTTACTTCGAACATTTAAAAAAGAAGAAACAAATAATATATAAATCGAATCAAGAAGAAAAAAAAATAGATGAAAGACGAATTCAACTGCTAAGGAATTCTTCTATCCATGATTAAAAGAATCTGCGAATAATCCTGAAAGGTGCTCCTCCAAAAATCTAGATCACCACAGCCTTGCAACTGATCTTTCCTCTGACCTTAGTTCTAACATCTCAGTGGGGGGAAAACCGGCTGATCAAATTCAATACCTCGAAAAGCAAACTATTAGGTTGGTGCAAAAATAATATCGTTTTCTCACATAGTAACATACGTGAGAAAACGTCATTATTTTTACACCAACCTAATAGTAACGTTTCATCTTCGCCGAGCTGACCCTGAATTTTCGCTTATGTTCATGAACGGCTGTACTCTCAGTGAGGCTCCTTGTTTCGAACGCCTATTAGGACAATTTACCCTAAACCTCAAGTGGAACTTATATATACGATCCATCGCCAAAGATGCTAGTAAAATGATCGTTTCCTTGTACCGCTCCAGAAAGTATCTGACGCCTGCTACCAGGCTCTATCTTTACAAGAATCAAATCAGACCAAAAAGGTATATTGCTGCCATATCTGGGCTGGAGTAGCCAGCCCTCACTTTCCAGCCTTGATAGTAAAATAAAAATAAAAAAAGAAGTTCTACGTGGCCAAGTGAGTGATGAATTATTTTCCACTCTACAACACCTTTCCCACAGATGAAATATCACATGAATTTCGCTACTCTATCGGCATTTCCATGCGGAATGTCCTGACAAAAGCTACATTCCATTAATTTCAGGGCCGTACCAGTTTTACCAATTGTAGTATCTTTTTTTTTACAGGGTTTTATTTCAACAAAATTCAATATATAAATACAAGAAAGAAAAAAAAAAAACTATCAAAGCAAGGAGGTACTATAAATTTTAAATGTTCTTGCAGCTAACCATGTTGGCAGACTTTGATAACTTAAGCTAAATTCTAAATTTTTTGCCCCCACCCCGCAAAAAAAAATTGTCTCTACTACGGCCCTGAGTTTAGATCTAAACTGCTAAGACCCAACATACCAAGTACACTGAAGCGAATTATCCTCATTCTCTTCATATTGCATTGCTAAGAAGGAAGTTCTCTTCTTCCCAAGAACCGCTGCTTTGTGGAATAGACTCCTGAAAGAATGCTTCTCCAATCGCTACACTTTTAACCACTTCAAGTCTAGTATCCGCATATCTTCATAATGTGTACTTCTTACTCTCTCCTCTTCTTTCTTTCTATGTGCCGTGTCCTTTCAGGACGTAGACGATCATGGCTCTCCACCTCCCTCTATCCCTTGCAGTTCTCAACAAGTTCCTAACCTCTGCCACCTACCCGAGACCATGTTCTGTTATCCACTTGCTTAAGGCCGCTAGGCATGTCATGCGTTGTTTTCCCTTGTCTTTCCTTCCCTCTATTCGACCCGTGAGTATCAGATTCTCCAGGTCCTCCTTCCTCATTATGTGTCCCAGAAATTTTAGCTGACTCTTCCTGATGTTAAGTACAAGCTTCCTCCTTGTCTGCATCCTCTCTAAGACCTCATCGTTGCTCACACGCTCGGTCCATGATATCCTTAGCATCCTTCTGTAGAACCACATCTTCGTCGCCTCGAGTCTCTTCTTTATCTTTGAGGAAATCGTCCAACATTCGCTGTCGTAAAGAAGGACAGATGCCACGTAACATCTCAGTATTCTTTTCTTCGTTACCAAAGAAATCCTCCGGTCTCGCAATACTCCGCCCAGTTTTTGGAATGCGTCCTTGGCCATCCTAATACGTCTACGGATCTCACTGTTGCATTTACCGTCCTCTGTCAGAACGCTTCCCTGATATTTAAACTTCCGCGTCTGCTTGATACTAGTATTCCCGAGCTGCAAATCGCTTTTAGGGTTTATCTTTCTACTGATGACCATGCATTCTGTTTTCTTGTAGTTTATGTTTAGTCTCTTCTTCACGCTCTCCGTCGCTACCTTCTGAAGGAGATTTTGTAATTTCTTTTCCGTGTCTTCTATCAGTAGTGTTACGTTCATAAAACAACCTCACTCAGTAACTCTCTAGTCTCTACCTTTTGTTTTCGGTCTTTTATTGGGTGAACAATTAATTAAAAAATCCGTTGCCGTAATATGATTTCTTCGAGTTTTACTCTCTTAGATGATAAATTTGATTAAAATAGGGAGCATTATACAGTGTGAAATACAGTAACGGGTGCGCCAGGTAAATGGGAACAAAATATATGGTACTACTTTAGCGTGCGCTGTGCTGCAGTTTCCGTAGTCTACGCTGTGAAATGACCATTAACATGCGGTCTGCATTTCATGGTACGAATTTTATTACCGGTGTTTTTATTACCCTTTTTGACCCGAGTGCTCCTGACCGGTCAATTCAAAATTACCTTTAGCGTGAAGTCTTTCATGTGCTTCCTTTATTTTTACCTTTTTAACCTGAGTACTAACCCTTGAACCTTAACACAAACCCTGTAGCACCAATGAATTCCACTATAGTGATGACCATTAATCTACGGTTTAACCTTTTTCTGATTCTGATGATTCTGATTTGTATGATTAAGTGTATGTCATTAATAATAAATTATTATTCAATTTGTTTTTATCATCCTGCAGTATAATGTTCTTATAGTGGATGTAGGCTGCACATTGACGTGTAAAAGTGCAGGTTGAATGCACGCTAAACTGTAAATGACTTGGTAATACGCACGCTAAGTGAGCCGCGTTGGAGGGTGTAGATTCCTGCTAGAACACGTACATCCACCTTTCATTCCAGAGCATGAGAACCGTGTCTCGCACTTCGAAGGAAGAAGATAGGTGGAGTGACATTGATCTTATTGCTCATGACATGCTAGAACGACGTTAACGTCATGTATATCATCATGCGCCCCTCCGTGACGCCCTTGCCTAGACACCCATCATCCCTCCTATTCCCCTGACCACTTTCAAGAAGTTGGTTACCTCCGCGTCGCCGTGGTCGCCGTTCAGTGTCACCAGCTCGACATGCCATTTCTATTTCTTATTTCAAACTGAAAGCAGCCATGTTATGTTGTCTGAAAGAGAAATTAAGATGTTAAAACTGGGCGCGTGCTAGGTGATGTTACGTGAGGCCAATCTCTATTTATGTCCCGCTAAAAGTGTGTTCCAAAATACCTAACGCATCATGTAAATTAACGCACGTATATACAGATTTTAAATGTTACTACGTAACTACTAACTACATAAATGTGTTGAATTATCATTCGAACAAACACGTACCGCTTATCGAATTTATTGAGATATAAACTGATTTGATAATGATTAGTTAGTAGTACAGTACATTAGGCCATCGGGTAACCAAGAAGTATCACGATCTGCAATGTAGCAACACTTCATTGTTGAAATACCTAACTGAACTTATTGGTAAAAAATAAAAATCAAGTTTTTAAGTCAAGATACCAAAAGAGATGGATCTCTAAAACCTACTGTGGTGATGAAACAAGAGACAATTAATTCTCTTACTTTGCACAAACACACTTTTTCATGATCTTTGACGTAAATCAAATCTGACCTTTTCAGATTTGAATATTACATCAAAGAGCGTGAACATACGACAATACAAGAAGTTGAAGAAGAAACAATTTAAAAAAAAACTCACTATAAAACGGCGCTATTACAATATAGACTCATTTTATTTTTTGTTACTACTAGTCTAAAATCCAGGAAAACAAATATTTTCTCATAAGAGTAAAAAAAATAAAAATGAAACAATAAATTGAATAAAGAAAATCGCAAAAAATTTAACCAGTTGAGTAACGTCTAACTTATACTAGTAGTCGTTTCTATTTTTAAAATATCTGAAAAGTTAATAATGTAAAGGAAAACGCGTTTGAATATCACGTAATAGTTGACAGACAAAGTCAAATTAAATGTTAAGTCCATTTAGTGCAGAAATGTCTTAAAAGACATAATCGCTGCGAACAGGATTCGAACCTGTGAGGGCATTGCCCATTGGATTTCGAGTCCAACGCCTTAACCACTCGGCCATCGCAGCAACTGATAATCCGCTTGTCATTTTTGCCTATATATTATGAAGTTTGTTATTCGCCGCTTCATTTGGTGTCTAAAATGGAATGGGTGTGTGACTATGAGAACTTCTGCTGATTGAATTGTCTCTATTTTCAGCACTTTTTTCCACTGTTTCTGTGAAGAATATAAATATACATAGTACCGTGCCATTAATGAAAACTAGGTCGTAGTTTAACTAAACGCTTCTTTCTTTTTGCTTAATGATTTCTAGCAAAGAACAATGCCAAAAAAAAGTTACTACTCATACTGTGTGCGTTAGCTGAAAAAAAAGGTGGCAAGTGAGGGGCAAAATAAACAATGCAACCTTATAAATTAGATGATTATCTAAAAAAAAGCTCGAATTTCATCTACCTAGTTTTTAAAAAGCTGCTGTCACTGTCAGCTGTTTGCCAATCAAAATACGTATGTCTGATGAAGGCTAAGTGCGTAATTTTACGCGAAATAAAGATATGAACAGAAAAGTTAAAAAACATGATTTCTGATTTCAACAACAGTTGTGGTTTTAGATTGAAACAATGTATTAATAATTAAGCTGCTGTGATGCGGTTTCAATGCCCGTGTGAGTGTGTGTAAGTGCGTGCGTGTACGTGTGTGAGTGTGTGTAAGTCAAGTGCGTGTCTGTGTGTGTGTGCGCGCATGTGTCTGTGTGTGCGTGCGTGTGGATGTTACACAAAAAGCGAGTTTGTTGTGGACATACAAAAAATAATGTATTTTTCTGATGCATGTCACAGGTTATTTGAAAAATATGAGCCATTTTAGATTTTAATGTAAATTTTTTTAAACGTGTGTCAGAAATCAATTCGATTATTATAATTTATTTGCTGCTATTTTTTGTGGATGCTACTAAATAATATTTTTATTTTATAAGAAGAAATCAGTCTTAATGTCAGTCGGTAGAGTAGAGAATAGGTTTAACTAACAATATAGAGGGACAAACAACCATAAGACTTTTAAAGCCAGCTCATTTGACCTATTTTAAACTACGAGAGCTCAGCATTGACAAATAAATTTAATGGGAACACTCATTCATAAATGTTCTACATTTCTTTCGTTATTTAATTACCAAGGATATAAGGAAATAAATTACTTCGATTTTTAAGTCCATAATTTTTAAACTTTTTTCTAATTCCTGCAATCACAAAAAAAAAAAATAAACAAATAAAAATGCATATATAACTGAACTCTCTCTCTAGTCTAGTTATATATTTTTAAAGTTATTTTGAATAAATAAATATAAACATCAAAACAGTACTTCATTCAAAAATACCAAGAAAGAATGAGTAAATAAATGGTTTCCATAACATACACACACGATAAAATAAAACTGTAAAGGTAACAAAATTTATTCCTATGAATTTTGTTAACAGTTACGCCCATCCATAGTTGTTTTGAGGTTATCATTCAGCCACAAATAGATCGGTAACGTTTTCTTTGTTTTGCTTTGGATAAAAATAAAAATAAACGTAAAATTGATGTAAAAATAAAATGCTTTGGTTATAATTTTTTAGGAAAAGTACTTAAATTTAGTTATTGGATAAGAAATATTCTTATCGTAATTATAATCTATTAAAGTTGATTATAAAAATTAAAATATTATGTACTTCACAAAGATTCGTAAAAAAAACAAAAACAATAGAGTTATAAAAAAAAGAAGAAAAAAATTATCCGGAGTTCACCGGAATTTACCGAATGATGAATAGACCGAGACGAATGCACTACTTTCCGTGTAATAATTCTTTACGTAAGAGCAGACAGCTGAGATCGGTCAAGACGAAGGTGGGGCATGCAGAATTGTGTTGAAAGAAAAGAAAACATTTCACATTCGTAAAAACAAGATCTGATTTTTATTTTGTGTAATTAAAATAAGAGCATATAATGGCATATAGTAATAATATGTGTTTGTGTGCACATTTTAATTTTTTTATGTTTCATCACATGTTTGCCATTTTTAGTGGCAAGTACGTGAATGAAAGCAAGGTCATTAATCAATTTTTTTTTAAATTATACTTTATTTTTAAATTGAGTAATCAATTTATTTGTGTGTGCGTGTAGTGATTCCTTAGTGTGAGGGCGTTACTTTTAATTTCAAAATAAACTCATAAAAACATTTTATTTCGAACTTTTTTTGCAACTAATTAAACTAAAGTAAGGTAAGGAAAAAAATAAAAAAAATAAAATCCTTCATTTAATTTTCGAAACTAAGGTAAAAAAATGAATTAAATCATTTCTTATGGATTTTATAGCATCAAGTAGTCCGCTTCTAAATAATAAACGAATAATTCTTATTATTATTCTAAATTCTTTGTCAATACTCAATAAGGAATGGCTATAGGATGTCTTATCCATCACAGCTACACCAAAAAGCATACTCAGAGGCCCTTTTTTCCCTTTCTTTTTTAAGAATAGAAAGATACCCCCACCCACCCCTACTGTTCACTGTTCCTTGTTTCTTTCTATTACTACTCTTTCTATGGACTTGTGTGTGTGTGTCCTTGTATACATGTTGGTGGAAGGGTGTGTACGGGTTACATTACTACTGTATTTTCTTGTACACTGAATATAAAAAAAATCGTCCGTTACCGGATTTTTATCACCTTTGTTATGTTAAGCCACAAATGACCCCACCCCGCCACAACCAATTTTCTTTTCAGTCAATAGCTTTATAAACGAACATCACTGTTGTGGCATAAGTACAAGTAATAAAAAAAATTATTATATTTATTATTCATGCTGAATGATGATAGAGTTGACCTGAAAGCTCACAGTCGCTATTCAATTTGGAAGAAAATTATTAAAAAAGCTGGTGTCCGGTAACTGGGAACTTTCTCATTCTTTTATTTGAATAATGGTAATTAGTCGCTTTTTTGTAGTAGCTTACTTTTAGTTTAAGAAGCTTACAAGAAGTTTAAAATTTTTTTGTTTGTTTGCGTGTGTGTGTGTGTTAGTTTGTGTGTTTTTTGAAGATTTTATTTTTTTACAAGCAAACAAATGAAATAGGGTTAAAAAAAAAAATTAAATAAATAAATAAATTTAAATAAAATAAAATTAGGAACTTTTTCCTGACTTCATTATTTCCTCTGTCTCTAATGAATGCTCATGAGATACATTTTCTGTGCAACAACAACAAAAAAGCGTGTGTACCTTATGTTTTTTAAAACAATGAACATGCCTATACCAGTGGAAGATTGGAATAGGATTTATTTTTATTTTTTCATGATTTAAAAAAATGTTCCTTATTTTGTTTTTATTATTTGGTTGATTTGTGTTAAGAAAGGATAATTTATTTTGTTAGCAATTTTTTTCTTACGCGAAAATAATTGATTGAGTTTGCTAATTTGACTGAATTGACTCAGTGATATTTTTCTCTCTCTGTCTGTCTGTCTGTCTGTCCGTGTGTGTGTGTGTGTTATTGTAGTTGTTTTCAAGTTTTCAATACTCATATGGTGACTCTCGTTAGAGATCAAGTGACAGCAAGTCCCCACAGGATTCTTGCCTAATGCTGTCGTGGTGAGTTCGATCCTCACTAGGTAACTCTACTTTCGGCCTTGTATCACATCTCAGTTTTACGCTTAGTAAATAAATGCTGTCGCAGGTTTTTTTTTAAGTAACGTAACGAACGACGTATATTGTATCATTGAATCACTAAAGAAAACAAAAAACTAGCATCAGCAGTAATTTTTAACAGAAGAATAAAAAATAAAATATTTTGGTTACGGATATCTCTTCTTCAGTAAATAATCAAACAAACAAAACATTTAAAAACGATAGATAGATAGAGATAGAGATAGTAAAAGAAAAACAAAACTGTTTTAAATCCTCAGTAAATCAAGAAATGGGGGAAAAAAACAACGTAAATAGTACAATGGACATAACTTTTCTTTTTTATTTGTTTATCTAGTGTTTTTAGTTTTATCTCTACTCTTCTTAATCTTCTTTACTGCTTCTACTAAATAAGAAAAAATAACCTGTGACCGGACATTTATGAAGTTGAAGTGGCAGTCATTTGGGTTTTTCTTTATTTTTCCAACAGAAGATGCTAAGAAGCTAAAATCAGTCGTGATAGTTACAGACTCAATTTTCTACTTATCAATCTGTTTTGCTTGAATCATTGCAGACAATGAAGCAAGCTAAGCAAAGTAAGTAAACTAAACAAGTCTAATGATAAATTTCTTGTAAAAATGTTTTCAAAAATAATTTTATCAAAGTTGAACATTTGATTTTGTTTGATTTAAGGCGCATTTATTTATCTGCAGGTATTCGGAATAGCGTCCGAAACCGGGTAAAAAAAAAAAGTAAGCTCTTTCCTTCACCGTGTGGTTGTTCGTCTTCGTACCTGAAAAATAATAATAATTAAATTAAATACTAATGTTTATTGATTAAAAAAAAATGGTGTCAGGCATAACAAACCCAGCCTTGTGCCACATGTAACCCTTCTGGGGTAGTGGGGGTAGCTAAATATCACTTGTAAAATCCATTTTCTTTCAAAACCTTTTTCGTGATTTTTTTTTTTTTTTTCTTTTTTGGTGCTAAGAAACATGATTGACTTGCTTCAGCTTGTAGTTGATGTTAGTAGCAAACTGTAAAATAAAAATTATAAAATAAGGCTTCTGTTGCTTTTTAATTTTAACTATTTTATAGTTTTTTTAACCAATTAAGTAGTTACTTTATCTCTTTGTTCTTAACTCCTTAACATTAGTAAACTAAAACAAGACTTGCAGAAACTTTTATTTAAAAGCGTGTGTCGCCGCACAAAAGGTTAGAGGCCAGGTGTTCGCTAAGAGAAGAAAAAGGCAAAGAAAGAAAGAGTATACGGGTGGTAGAGAAACGAAGGGAAAAAAAGACTGACGTTGTCACTTGGCTTGTGGAGGTGTGTCTTTAAAAACATTGTGATATTTGAAGGCGTGATCATAGCTGTGTAAATGTAAGACGTGTAAATCGCCATTGTAAAGATTTTTTTTGCTTAGTTCAACTTGGAATCCTCAGTGTGTGTCCCACAAATTTCATTAGCGCTCATTTTAACCCTGGGCCAACATAAAGAACTTGAACAAGTCAATGTTCAATTCAAAAAAACATTATTTATTTTGCTTTATATTAAAATTTTAAATTTATTGATATCTAATTTTGCTAAATGTTAAGTTTGTAACGAATTATTTAGTTAAATAACCCTAACAGAATGAACGCTACGATCTCGGATTCTGGTCAAAAACGGTTAAAGTTCAATTCATTAGAATTAGATAGAATGTCTGTAGGAATGGCATGAAGAATTCATTCCCATCAGTACCGGGTATCTTGACAAAAGGTCTCGTCACTAGCATACCACGATATTTCATAGAGAGAAGGTGAGTGAGATAGCACTCTTGACTATACTACTTTTCCATAAATAATCGACTAGCCAGCAAAACAAATCTGCATACTCCATTGTCAACCTCGACAACGTTTTTCTTGCTGTACCTAGCTATAATTAACAAGAGACAATGTGGCATTTTACACTCGTTCAAGAGGTAATCAAAATTTAAATGTTAATCGCTAATCAAGCGTAGATTTGGAACTGTGCCTGCTTAAGCCATATTGCCTACGTTCGATATCTATGTATTGTAATAACTATCATCCTATATGGCAGTGACTGTTGAACAATTTCCCCGCAGATGAAGAAGAAACTTGAAGCAACAGAGATGTGGTTCTACAGGAGGATGTTGAGATTAGTATGAGCATAACATATGGGCAACGAGGGAGTCTTAAGAAAAATGGAAACGAAAAGGACACATACTTACAATCAGAAAGATACAGTTGAAATTTCTGGGATACATAATTAGGACTGGAGGACTTGGAGAATTTGGCACTAGACATACTGAAACAAGAGGGATTAGGGGAAAACAATGAACAACCTACCTAACAAATTTATGTAAATGAATGATGGAGCAAGAACTGGGTGGTATGCTAAGGAGACAAAGAATTTTGCTCAGAATTACAAAGAACGGGAAGCTGTGGAGAGCTATAAATGGCCATATCCTGAGATTGGTAGGGTACAGCACACAAAAAAGAAAACTAAGAGGCAATTCCGGATTTAGGTATGCTGATGCTCCAAGATATTTGAAGATTGGGGGCATATTGTTAAATATATATATATACGCCACAAGGTCTCATTCTCATGTAAGAAATTTGGAGGGATTTCTAAAAACTGTAAAATAATTATTTTATAATTATAAATCTATTTTATAATTATGTCTAAATCTAATACAACAGAGAGAACATTATGGCTTGACTGTCTACGAAAATTTGACTTGATCTTCGAAGTAGTGCTGTGGTTAGCAGATCTCGCGTGAAAGAAAAAAAAAACAAAAGACGTTAAATTCTAAATTGTTGCATAAATAATACTGTCAGAACTACTGATGAAAAGAAAAATATTGTATGTTGATATTCAATGTCACCGACAGAAGAGAAGATTAAGCAAAGACCTCAACCCCGGTTTCTAGATTATTGATGAATTAGAAATCCTACCATTATTGGCGGTCACAATTTTAACAACATAAGATATGCAGATGATACAGTGTTGATAGCAGATATAGAAAAGAAACTACAAGAAATCCTACAGAAGGTAGTGAAAGAAAGCGAGATGAAAGGATTAAATTAAACTGCAAGGAGATAGAATGGATGGTTGTTAGTAAAAGGATGAGCCTAAAATATAAATTACAAATTGGAGATGCGAAAATGAAACAAGTACAAAAATTTAAATATCTGGGAACAGAGAATCTAAAGTGCGACACTTGAAGCAACAGAAATGTAGTTCTACAGAAGGATGCTGAGGATACCACTGAATATGTGAGCAACGACAAAGTTTTAGAGAAAATGGAAACACAAAGGAAATTTCTGGAGCAAATAATGAGGAAAAAGGGTTTGTAAAATCTGATACTCACAGGACAGATTAAAAGCAAGTGGAACAGAGGAAAACAACGCCCAACATACGTGAGTTTGAATGCAAAAAAAAAAATGTATGGCGGAACAAGGTTCAGGAAAAATAATAAAAAAAACAAAATTTATAAAGAGCCACGAAGGACAGAACATTGTGGAGAGCCGTGACCGCCTACGTCATGAAAGGACACAGCGCATAAAGAAGATGAATGTGAATAACCGCACAGAGATGTTCCATTTCTGTAATTTGCCATTTACAAATGTAAGCGGTACAGTGTAACCCGGATATAAGAGAGATTTTCTCTGGTCCCAAATTAGAGCCATACTTAATTAAACAAAATAGACCAAACCCGGATATAAGAGAAACCCGGATATAAGAGAAACACGGATATAAGAGACTTCTTCTTTGGTCCTGACAACACTCTTATAACCCGGTTACACTGTATTAGCGACAAACGATGAGATAACATGAGGAGAAAAGAAAAAGAAAGACTTGTTTCTGTATTGTGGTTTGCAGTGTTTAAGCAACTCGCCAGCGTAGCCTTTTTATAAAAGAACAACCAAGTTAAACCGGCAGTCTCATCCTCAAACATAGCCTGAGGATGAGACTACCACCCGGTAGTTAGGGTTTAATATTGAAACCTGAATAATGCTGACCAGTTTCGAAACAGTAATTTCTGTGTCGCGATGGGATCTTTTTTTTTTTTTTTTTTTAATAATCTAGGCTCTACTTCTGTATGGAGCACTGTTTTTAAAAATAAAAACAAAAATACTAAAGAACTTCGGATCATCAACCCAACAGTTCTTTCCTATTATATCAGTACACACACACACACACAAAGATCAAATATGGATCAAATATGGATTTGAATCCGACAGAATGCTAAGATAAAGAACGAATAAGAAACGTTATTCAATCTAACATGTTTTACTTTAAAACATGTTTGTTTCATAAACGTTTCCTATTTGTTGGTTATCTTATATATATCAGTAGTGGCTCTAGGTCATCAATGCTTGCCAGGTTCATTACAATCTTTAACAAAATATACTATATACTTAGATACTAAAATAGTTCCTTTACTCTAAAATATATCTCTGCATGAAATTTAAAAAAAAACAAAAAAAAACAGACTTTCTTTTGATATTAATTGTAATAATTCTATAAAAATAAACATCTATTTAAAAAAAAATTCCAGGCACGTAAGCAAAAATAACACATGTATCTATCTCGAGTGTTTGTGGATATGTCTATGCGTTAGTGTGTGTGTGTATATATATATATATATATATATATATATATATATGTGTGTGTGTGTGTGTGGATATTTAGTTTAATTTTTTGTACGTTTATGATCACTACTGCTGACTGATGCTTCCTCAACACTAACCAAGTCACCCTCCTTGCCCCAACCCTCCAGTCGACGAGTTAAGACTGCCACGTTCTTTAATCATCGCCGACTTTAAGTCGGACTAAATTTCATTTGCCCGACTTTTCAAGTGATACATTCCAACTAAAAAACCTTATACTGTACGGAATAAATTATCTAAAATGGACATTTGAAAACAATAAGTTGAAATAAAAATGTTTTCTTTGAAAAACAGAGTATACAATTCATTAAAGATTTTAAAAAGATTATTTATAAAATTAAAGCAAGAAATTATACATGTCACCAGTTTGAAAAAGCTTATATCTACACAGCCCGATCTATCCACGTTAATTTTATTTCATTTTTTTTTTTTAACTTACTTCTTTCTTCCTTCTTTAATATGATCAATATCAACGAAATGTATTTCGGCCAATATTTTGAGGCACAGGGTTAAAACATTTAATTTTGGTTACAACTAAAGGCAAGAATGAAAAACGACGCACTACGAATGATTTTGCTGATTCAGTCGGGCTAGGATCGACAAGCCCGAATACCGGCGTCGCCACTGGTATATATATATATATATATATATATATATATATATATCGAAATGACATGCTCGAAAAAAATGGCCAAAATAATATCTAGAACAACATTCTAAACTTACAGACGTAATAGAAAACGTATCACAGGATATAAAAAGAGAATTTTCAACAAATCTCTGTTGATTTGAGCTAATTCAAAAACTTTCAAGATAGATATCAGACTTTACATCAGGTTGTAGTCAGTCAAGTAAAAATCTTAGCTCGTCTACACAAATTTGAGACAAACGACCTTCATTACCCAAAAAGAAGTGGAGCGGCTAAAAATCAAAATATTTACCAATAACTGAATCTTAATGTTAACACGCATGTACTTCTTTTACTCCAGCAAACTGTAAGTAATGGCATTTACGAAAATGTATGAATTTTCTCTCTATCAGACACACGCCTATTTCTACAAACATTTCAAATGTTTATTATGAAAAGATACACCCGTAGAAGTCAAATTACACATTTCTTTATAGATAAACACTTTGTTGTGAAAATATAACTAAATTGCAGTTTTAAATTTTACCACAATTTTGGGGAGTTTATTTACTATATTAATCGTGACTAACTAATGCTAACGCTATCAAATAAAACCAATCAAGAACAACATCGAACCAAACAACAGTTAACAATGTATAGAAATTGAAACTAGGAATTGGCGTCGATCTATCAATGAATGATTCGGTTGTTTTAATCATTATTAATGTTTGAATTCTAACAATACTGACTGATAGCTAAGCGTACGGATGTTGACTTTCTACATCGCTTCAAACAAAAGGTTAAGGAAACCCAACTAATCCTAAAAAGAGTGATAAAAGTTAGTGGACTTGGTAAACCTATTTTCCTGAAAAACCTTTTTTTATATAATTGAAAAAAAAATTTCAATCGATGGTAATGCTAACTGTTCGACCAATGATTGTCGAATGTTTCCTTATAAGGAAACGGAAAATCTCACCATTACCATTGCCATTACTAATATAACAGCACAAAACTAAATCTCACTAAATTACTTATCTCATAAATGACCTAAACAAAGCTGAATCTACAAATGAATTTACATTTGAAAAAGAAAATTATACCACCTAACTTTTCTTGATATTTTATTCATTCGAACTGATACCGATTTAAAGATAAACGTTTACCATAACGACAAAAACGATCCCATAATTGTTTACTCACCTCACGAATATAAAATAAAATCTTGTTTAATTATAGGATTTTATTTTAAGAGAACGTCAAGCTTTACACAATTTCCACCACGAAAGTCAGTAATTTTGCCGCAATTTTTTTCATAATCCCATGTCTCCACGTATATAAAAACAAGACATTAAAAAATGATGCTTGAAGACGCGATACTTTGAAAATCTGACGTGCGAAAATCTAAGATTTGAAAACGAGAAAATAAATATAATCCATACCGATGGACATCAACCTTATCAACCCACACAAATAATTTGATAATGGATTACGAAAACCCAACTTATTCAAAAGATATTGAACCATTTATATTCAAATTCTCTCTGGAAATAAGAAAAGTGGTCCGAACCGAAGAAGAAATTAAGTGGAAAAAAAACCCCCGAAAAAAACAGAAGAGAACAAGAAAAAAAACAAAACTGAATCACAGTACCTTGTCAGTCGTTTTTAACGAAACTTATACTAGAGAGGGACTGCTGCCCAATGCACAATTATATATATATATATATATATATATATATATATATATATATATATATATATATATATATCACATAATAATTCATCGACTCTAGAATAAGAATCCTTAAAAAGCAGAAAGCACTGGACGGCCATTTCGTCCTTTTTTTTGGTACTCATCAGCAGTGCACATCCACTACCGAGAATCGAAAAAAATCTATTACCGATGCTTGATCCAGGTCTAATGCTCTGAATGGAGCGGCTTGGTGAAAGACGTTGCTCTTGGGACCGGTTCCGATGAGTTATGTATACTTGGATAAGTATCACCACCGGAATTAGGAGTAGCTTCGTTACCCGATGACCCAGTGGTATGAATGCTTGCGTTGTATCGGAACGGTCTCGGTTCGATTCTCGGTAGTGGATGGACACTGCTGATGTGTCCTAAAAAAGGACGTAACGGCCGTCCAGTGCTTTCTGGATTCTTGTTTCAGACTCGATGAATTATTATGTGAAATTATTCAAATCTTCCCCCAAATTCTCTCTCTCTCTCTCTCTCTCTCTCTCTCTCTCTCTCTCTCTCTCTCTCTCTCTCTCTCTCTCTCACGCTGGTTTGGATTCAGAGTTTTCCTTCTCCTAGACTGGAGGCTGGTTGCCATTTAATGCTATAGAGCCCCATCTATCCTGTCCATATCTGAGGAGTGAAGAAGAGATGGATTCACACCTTTTCTCAGGGTATTTGTATGTAAGTAAATGCAACGAACTCGATTGGAATTCGAACTCAGTTCCTCGATTTCCTCATTCCGAAACGTTATTTATTATTATTATACCAACCACACATCCAAGCTTACAGCACCTGGTATTCCTAAGCGGTCACCCACCCAGGTACTGACCAGGCTCCACTTTGCTTAATTTCTTGATCAGACGGAGTTTCGTTGAGATATGGACGCACAGGGTGGATGATCTTATAGAAGCCAACGGCCAGCATGCAGCTAGGCGATGGAAGACTTCTACCCGCCTAAAAAAAAAAAAAGTCTGCGATTGTAGCGCCATCTGACATGTGGCACATATGACAGATGGCGCTATGATGAAGAGAGTGCGCATTACAATTGACTATTTTAAGCAATTCAATCGTGCAGGTTGTTCAGTAAAAACAAACCAAAAAACTAAGAATTTACTGAACCCTCAACCATCGTTCTCAATGAGAGAATGATTCCATCCATCTATCTATATATACACAAGGTGCGATGGGTAAATTGTTGCCATTTTATATTTTTAATTTCACGCATGCGCGTTGTTTGTTTTTTGAAGTTGTCAACTGCACAATATAGTAGGGTCAGTTGGGCACCGTCTGTGGGAAAAAAGAGTACCATGGCGCAATTCACTCCGCCAGAAATTTTGAAACGGCAGATTGTTCTGCTTGGCATTCACGCAGGAATCTCCAATACGAACATTTCAAAGTATTTGGGTGTCAATCTGAGGACAACGCAGGGGATCTGGAAAGAGTTGGGTGAGTTTAATGGTGATTACGAAGGCACAGAAGCTCGGAATACTTTGATCGTTCTGATAAGAAAAGAACTCCTGAATTTGTTGGTAAGGTCCCCAGGCTCAACACAGAGGCCTACATCAAGTGTCTTGAGGAAGTAGTGCTGTCCTGGGTCAAGAGGGTGGCTGCTGGAAGACATTATGTCTGGCAATAGGACTTTGCACCATGCCATACAGGCAGGAGAACTCAGTCAGGGATGTCAGACTATTTCTGCGACAACATCACCCATCTAGCCACCTGACTCCTCAGACTGTAACCCCCTTGGTTATTATGTGTGGGGGCGCAGTTGAGCGAGAGACTAACAAAACTCCTTGTAACACCAAAGATGAACTGCAGGCAAGAATCATGGCAGCATTCACCAACTTAAACAAGGAGAACGTCTAGAAGAGTTGCAGGGGGTTCCGAAGTCATCTAGAGGCCGTGGTTGAAGCCAATGGCGATTTTATTAAATAAATTCATTCTTTAGTATTTCAAGATATTTTTGTGTAATTTTGGTAAATACATCTGTTAAAATTATATATATATATATATATATATATATATATATATATATATATATATATATGTTCCAGGATCAATGAACTGACCTCTCTAATAAATATTTATCGATTATTCCTTCCAGATTAATATTTCCCTTGCAGCGCCTCGGTACAAGACATTATATATCATGTCTGACGTAAAATAACCTAAATAAACACGATGTTAATGACTCTGGCGCCTACAGTACCACGGTAGCTGCAACATTATCTGTCAAATCAATTTTCCAGTGTAGTGATTTCGATCTATATTGAATGCACCACAACTGTGTTGTTGTGTCAAACTTCTTAAATAGCTAATTAAAAAAGGCGTTCTTCACCACTGAAAAAAAATTGTAACCACATTTATGGCCTTGTGCCAGACCGTACTAAGATTAGTAAATAAAAATATGCATCATCATCCTTAGTGCTTTTTCGACTTGAAGCTCAAGCCCATTTTGTTTCTTCAACACACACAAAGCCAAATAGTGATTTATATTGCAACTATGTTGGACCTTACATACAGTTTAAGCATGCGCTTCACAACAGCTACATATGAATTTGAATTCATTTATTCTTCTGCTAGTTGCCAACCATGGCAAGAGAGCCCAGTCTGTCCTGCTACTTACTTATGATTGACAGAAGAGATAGATTCATACATTTCCCAAGCGTATTTGCGTGAGAGTGAGTGTAACAAACTCGACTGATATTGGAACTCGGCTCGTCGATTTATCGCTAACAATGACACTTCCTGTAATGGGTAGTGCAAACTTCTTTCTTTGTTTTTTTGTTGTTTTTTTTTTCCAACTACCATGT
This sequence comes from Acanthosepion lycidas, assembly GCA_963932145.1. Lineage (NCBI taxonomy): Eukaryota > Metazoa > Mollusca > Cephalopoda > Sepiida > Sepiidae > Acanthosepion > Acanthosepion lycidas. Next base: position 43,661,466 of record OZ010581.1, on the reverse strand, counting down.
CCCTTCAAGTCGTAGGGGATAATGACTCTGCAGAGATTTCTTTTCGTTATGATCTATGAATTACCATAATGGAATGGTTTCCCGTTGCCTTCACAGCGGTTTAGACTTCATTGTTGCTCAGACTGGCTGCCACTCAAAGCTCGAAAAGTAGTGTATCTTGCTATGAGGTGGAGAGAACAAATCAATTCATGCCTTTACCAAGGTCATCGGTGCGAAGAAATTAGGATAGAACTTGAACCTGGCTCGTTGATTTCGCTTTCCTCGCTACTCGCACGTGGCCAAATACCTTGGGTAAAAAACTAGACTCGCACAATGTTGTTAGCGCAGAAAGTTCAATCGTTATCGGGTGTCAATATTTGGGTGTTTTGTGAAAGAATAAAGCTAATTTTTTAGTAAATCCCAACAAAATTAACGCTTCTATTTGTATTCTAAATGTATTCCGCATTTTTAGGTTGACGAGTGGTCGTATTACAAATATTAATTCTCATTGGGCTCTTTTTACTTTTTTGTTTTCCTTTCCTATAGAAAGCCAAACACGTGTTTCTCTGCCGTTTTTAATTGACTAATATTTGAAACTTCACTCCTGCACTACCCTATCTGTCCTTCTCGGAGAACACGCACGTACAGCGCACACAGGCGCACGAGCATACACAATTTTGAATGATGGGTTAAGCCGTCATATTTTTTTCTCTTTTTTTCTTTCTCTCTTTCTCTCTCCTTCAAATTCAATGATGAAGGCAAAGATGGCGGATGACCAGTCCTATCCAGTGCAGACGAAGTTGTCACTTGTTTGAGGTTGATAAAATGTTAGTGTAACGGCTTCTTCCGCGCTAAAGCTGGTCGATGTGGCGACGTTCAAAGCATCTTAGAGATCTTTCACCAGTCTGAGCGATTTAGCGTTCTGCCTCTTTCAGGTGTCAGTGAGAATGTCGCCTGCTTTGAGGTTGGACTTCAAGATGTCCCTTTATTACCGCTTATCCTGGCCTCCTTGAAAACAACGGCTGTTGGTTAACTCATCGTAAATGAGAGCTTTTAATAGACACATCGTTCGAATGAATGACAACTGAAAACGATTTTTAATAGCCGAAAATAGAAAAATATTTGAAGAAACTTGAAACCTTGATGCTAAAAAGGGACACGTGCATAGGTAATCCGCCTCAATTACCGTTGTGGTCATGTAGATATTTAGACATAACTGGATTAGAATATCCTCTCCTTATATGCTATCTCTCAGTTTTGTTTAGTTTTTATTTGAAATTACAATAATAAAAGAAAAAACTATTATCGCTAAATCCCGCCATTATACGCTTTTCCTCCTCCTTTCTTCCCGCACGCTGTCATGTAGATTATTTCCCTCCAATTTCTGTCTTAACTTTTAACATTCGCTTAACTCCTCTTCATCGTCGCCTCCATGGAAAATGGAATGGGATTTACACACAAACGCGCGCATGCCCACTCAGCTTTTAATAGCGATGTAAATTTAAACTAACAAAGAAACAAACAAGAACACGTCAAAAATACTAGATTTAATTTAGGATTCCCTTTTTTTTTTTTTTCTTTTAATTCCTATCTGAATTTTGATAGAAGATTATTATTATTATTATTATTGGGTTAGTTTAATTCAGAGACGAGGAGAACACGGCTGGGACGTAATAAAACAGAAAAGAAAAATGTCAGATTTAGACTTGGTGAGGCAATAACCCATATACATTATACAAAGCTTAGAGGCACGTTTACAAAAGAAAATAATTCGCCAGAGTGTTAAATGCTACTCACCCAGAAAAAAAAATCTAAAATGAAATAAATGTGATGTTCTAAGATATAGCTTGTTATTTACATTATTTACGTTATTCGGACTGTTATCCTCATCTTCATTGCCATATTCAAAAAAACTCTACGGCCGTTGTACGCCCCGGCCTTCTTAAGGTGATTGGAATCTCGAGTCGAACCCTTTAGTTCGTTCATCGGGGTATATTGTTCTAATTCCACGTGCCATGCCTCTTCCGGATGTCTCAGTTATTTCCCTTTAACTCAACTCTACAAGTTTGGTTCACCATAAAAAAACAAACAAACATAGAGAGTCGAGTTAAAGGGAAATAACTGAGACACCCGGAAGAGGCATGGCATGTGGAACTAGAACAGTCTACCCCGGTGGACCTAATAAAGGATTCGATTCGAAATTCCAATCACCCGAAGAAGACCGGGGCGTACAACAGCCGAAACGTTGAGAATATGGCAATGAAGATGAAGATAACAGTCCGAATAATGTAAATAACATAAATAATCATAATACCTCATCTCAAAGATGTAGACAGATAAAGTAGTTTGTTATTATGTCTAAATCCAGCATGGGTTCGAATCAATCTCTATTTCCATTGGCGAGCCGAGTTCGAATTTCAGATAGGTTCATTACATTAATTCAAGCCCAAATACCTTTGGGAAAGACATGAATCCCTTTTCCCTCTTATAGATTAGAACTTGCATCTGGAAAAATCACTGTTATTCTCAAAAAACTGTTATCCAAAAAAGAAGAAATATTCTTACAATCCCTCAAAATATGTTTCGGCTTTAAATAAACCACTAAGTGTTCAAAGCCGTAAAAATTACCTATCAATTAACCAATCGATCAACATTAATAATGGCAAAGTTTTTTAATAAAACAGGATAAAAGACAAATACTCAGCCTTGAAGTTGTTTTTTTAGTACGAAGTGCCTTTAGTAATTAGTTATAGTTCCAATTAATATAATAAATTTGTAGACACCGTTCCTAGTTAGACTAAAAGCAATGGAAGCAATATTATTCACAAGTAAATGACGAGTGTAGGAAAAGGAATTATGTGGGTGATACACCTATGTGTGAAAGAATCAGTAACTAAGAGAAAGATATCTTATGCACGGAAACAAGTTCTTGCGGATATCGTCGCTACAGCATGCTTGACGGAAAAGAAAAAGAAGAGAGGAGAAAGAAAGAAAGAAAGAAATAAAGACAGACAGGAAGTGTCCCATTTTTATAGCTGCTTGTCAGCATTCTCTAATGACTTATTGGCAAAACTGGCGAACCTATGTGGGGTTAACCCATACGTATATAGAAGCGTTAGTCCCAATTAATATAAGTAAAATTCTAGTGATTGTGTTAAAATGTAAAACTAATTTATCAACATTTTTACAGCAATGTTTTTGTATATAAAGGTGTTTGTAAGTTGCTTTTCTGCGGATGAATCTTTCCATAATAATTTATTTTTCTTTGAAATCTTCATAGAAATGGAAATGTATCTGATTTTGATATGTGTACATTTTATTAAAAGTCATTATTCATAATTTACAGGAGAAAATTAAATAGAGTCTGTTACCATTGGGACCAGGCAACTGCCGGACCAGACAAAATGCTGAATGATAGAAATCACCCCTAAAAACATAAATTTGCCAGCTTATTCCACATATATATTGCTGTGTTATCAAAGGTGGAACAAAGCTTAAAACAAAAAATAAAACAATCATTAATGCTTCCAAACAATGATTTTATTGTTTCATGCAATACAACGGCTAAAATGAAAAAACTTAAAATTAAAAAATAATATATACTTTCTATCCTGAATGTGTAAATATACAACTATATATAAGAAATAAGCAAGACCGTATCACCAAAACAGTCTGCTGGTGTTGGCTGCCGTAGAAAGTTGTAAAAAACGTGTGGCGCTGCCTTTGTAGCTGCTAAACGAACTAATGACAGTTGATTAAAAAAAGCACTGAGCCATGGGAGTTACCAGACCACTGCGTACAAGATAAAGAAGTCGGGCTTTATCAGTGTATTGACTTAGAGAAGTTGATATGTTATTTCAGTTGTCGGTAACACTTTTGATCACTGGTCACTACGCTTATCTTTTTGGGGTAAAGGAGACTTTTGGTGTTGGAAATAAATCCCATTTATCCATTTTAATGGGTGAACAAAGTATTCATATAATGCAAATTTCAGATTTTAAAGCTTTTAAATTGATTTACTCTAAATTATTCAAGTGGAATATTCTAGAATGTTTAAATAATGTTATTAGTAGTTATTTTTAGCCTAAAAAATACAAACCGAACATTCTGTAACTGATATTTGTGCAAGAATGTTTTCATCTTGGCAAGAGGTAAAGAATTGACAAATTCGCAAAAGGAACTGATTGTTAAGCTCTGGAAAGAAGGTAAAAGTTACTGGAAAATCTCAGACAACTTAAATATTCCATTTACTCCCATTAGTTCATTCATTGCGAGGTATAAAAAAAAACTCAAAACTGTTGAAAACCAAAGAGCAGGTGCTCCACGGAAGATTTCTGCAAGATCTTCAAGGAAATTAATGCGTCAAATTAAACAAAATCCGAAGGTTACTCGTCAACAGTTGCAGGATGATTTGCTTTCATCAGGAATCTGTATGACTAAACGGACAATAAGCCATGAAATTCATAGGAACAATCTAAAATCACGCTGCCTATGGAAAACTCAACTGCTATTGAAAAGACACAGAGATGCCAGTTTGAAATTCGTTTGTGAGCATAAGGATAAGGAGAAATCATATTGGGAAAGAGTATCATGGACAGACGAAACCAAAAATGATCTGTTTGGACATAATTCTAGAAATCATGTATGGAGGAAAGACGGCGATGCCTTCAAACAAAAGACAGTTCCAGCAGTGAATTTTGGTGGTATCATGGTTTGGGAATGTTTTTTTTGCAAAAGGTACTGGCAATATATTAGTAAAAGATGGTAAAATGAATGCTGCAGCATATCAAAATATTTTTGGAAGCAAATTTAATGATTTTGGTTGAAAATCTTGAACTTCCTCCTGAATGGATCTTCCAACAAAATAATGATCCTAAGTACACTGCAAAATCTACGAAGAAATGGCTTGCTAAAAATAATGTAAATATCCTGAAATGGCCAAGCCAGTCCCCAATCGAAAATCTGTTGGAGTTCTCGATTGGAATTGAATTTTCAAATAACGCCACAAACATCCCATATCTGAAGACCATGTGCGAAGAACAGAACTAACTAAAATTTGCAAATCAATAATTGAGAAATACAAGAAGATGTTGGTTGCTGTAGAAGTGAATAATGGCTATTAAATGAAGATTATGTATTCTTTTTTGTATTATACGAATAGTTTTTTTCACACATTAAAATGGATAAATGGGATTTATTTCTATTAAATCAATTTTTTCCTGTTTTCTATGTATATTTAGTTATTATGCATCTGTGTACAGTTAATTATATGAAAAGAGTATGTTTATTCATTAGTTGGAAATACAATAAATTAAAAATTTGTATGTGTACGAATATTTGCTTCCCTCCACTGTATCAAAAACACTTTTAGAGAAAAGAAGTATGACAAGCTGGAAAAAGTTTTCGTGTCACACGTTTCGTCCTCTAGGATTTCATTGGACTAAATTTTAAAATAATTTTTCTCAATATATGTTTTTGGGTATATAATTTATCCGATTTCATTCAGATTATTTTGTTTATATTTCTATCACTTTTGTTATTAGTTAATGAAGTTATTTGGTAATCCGTATGGATGATTCCAAGGAGGATGTAATCCAGGGAGCTCAATGTAAAAACAGAGCAAATACTAATTATATTAAGAAACAGACAACTTTAAGGGTTCATGATATTATAATTTATTTCCTTTGGACCTGGATTTTTCTCCTAATTCTTCAGATTTCTATTTTATAATACCATGAGCCTTTAAAGTTTTCTGTTTCTTAATATAATTATATATATATATATATATATATATATATATATATATGGAAAGAGAGAGAGAGAAGTAATGGATGTATTTTTAATTCGTCATTTTTTACTACTTGAAATGTTATTTTCAGTACCCGCTTCGTTTTAAAAAAGTGTGTATTACGCCTACCGGTCGGCGCATTCGAAAAAATTGGATAAAAGAATATTCTCTCCGTGGCATTTATTCCAAATACGGGTGTCTACTAAAAATAACGTTTGATGCAACAAAAGTGTCGGATTAAAAATAAATTCATTACTTTTTTTTTTAGGAATTACTTTCTTTACGTTAGGGATACGATATTGCGTAGATATGGGCGTTCGAGAAAATCTGAACGAAAGGTTGTACATTCCCCAAAAACAGAAAATAGAAATTTGCTGTGTTGTGACGCTCTTTGTGGGTGAGCGGACTAAAGCATGCCGGATAAGACGGGAAGGAGTGGTTTCTCCTATAAAGGGGGATGCAGGCCCGAACTCTGCTGGGGAGCACATTTTCTTTATTAAGTTTTCTCGAATGCGCAGGCTAATTGACGTTATACACACTGTTTAAAAAAAATTGGGACATCTATTTCAAATACGAGTACCCACTAAAAATAACGTTTTAACTTGAATATATATACGTTCGCAATATTTAATTTAAAAGAGGCCTTAATACATAGTAAAGCAATATTATAAAATGGAAAATATTAAAAATTACAAGGATATGTAAATCCTTATATGAACCTTGTTTTCTGTGTTTACATGAAATATTGGAAATTATCAGGTTCTTTGATAAGAATGCTTTATTAAATCAAAGATCCTAGTTAACGTTAAATTATAAACAGTCTACTTTTTACCTTACAATTCAGTTAGACTTTGGAATTTGACAATGTTTTTTCTTAGATTTTAGTTGAACTGTGTTGCACTATAAATTACTTATTTTTCCAATTGTATGATTAATCTTGAGTTTAATTTAGTTCTGTATTGATCTTTTATTGGTAGTATTATTAATATCTTAATATCTTATACGGATGTATTGGTACTTTAGTTAGTATCTTTGACATTTTACATTGATTGGTTGATATTATTAACATCTTATGGAGGGCGCTCCTTACGTCTATATAAAGGTCTGCATTTATCTCTCTAGCCTCTTTTATAGCTTTTCAAATCTGGGATTAAGATGTAGTCTAAGTACGGTTGGAACGCGCCACGTTTTTCGTTCTCTCTTGACTTTTGAACTCTTGCACACACGTGTCTATCACATAGGCCTACATAAATTTCACACACACAAAAACACACATTCTCTAGTTTAAATGTTTTCTATGTAACTAGTCTTTAATTGTTTTCTTCTATTGTAATTGTAATTCCTTTTTGTCACTATATGCAATTAGTTGTCGTTTGTTTTATATTGTTTTCTCATCTTTGGCTTGAAAATTTAAAAAAATGAATCTAAAAAGATTAAAAGAAAATCCTCGCTTATGAAGAACCAAAGCATTCCGTCTTCTACCAAAAGAAAAAGGAAAAGATTTTCTTTTTCTTTTGTTTTTAAATCTTCTACTTGTTACTTTGGATATCAGTTCAGAATGAGAAATCGGAGAGCCAAGTTCTATTTCTAGTTGGATTCGTTGCATTCACTTGCGCACAAATACTCTTGGGAAAGATATGAATCTATTATGATGGACCTTGATTGACTCCTGTTTTTGATAGTAAAATATAGCATATATTCATTACAACATCAAGTGAGACATTTATAATATATAATGAGAAGGATTTATTATCCGAATGATTCTGTTGTACAAGTTCGGTGGAAGAAGGAAGTTATTGTAAATGTGATTGCAAGTAGAATATTTCTGGTTTATGTTTATGCTGGTAAATGAATAGATATTTTGGAAGTTATAAGTCTATCAGTAAATGCAATATTTCACAAAAGAAAGTGATATTTGGGTAAGTTGACTTACAGATGTCATCTGGAGCTGCTCAATTCCACATGCTCTCCTTGCAAGAGGCCGGCTGAAAAAAAAACTAGTGCTCTTAATTTCCCGCCAGTAGGGCGGTTTCCTTTGTTCTGTGGAATCATGGGAATTATATAATTTTTCATTTTTATGTGATTGCGAGATTACTACAAATCCATCTCGTCTCCTCTCAGCTATGGGTTGAATAGCAAGAGAGACTGTATTCTATAACCTTGGTTGCCGACCTGTCTACCTCAGAAAGACACGGCAACCTACTGCGGGGAAATCTCTGCCGAGTCAGTCATGAATCGGAAGTGACATGATCGCCTAAGCGTGTGTTACTTCACTTTCACTTAAACTGATTTGTTATTAGAAGAAAGGTACATTATACTTTTTTTCCCAGTCAATAAAAATAAAACTATGACAAGAAAATATAGTATGTTTAATGTCAAAAATTATTTTTTATTAAATTAAATACAAATGATTATTTTTTTTCTGAGACCCAGCAAGTTTTTTCTTAAAATTTATTTTAGCTTCCAAAAATGAATGTCAATGCTCATTGGGGGCCATTTTCGTAGAAACTTCGTTTTTGTTAGAAGAAAATTGTCAGGTAGTTTTCGAGTCTCTCTCTCTCTCTCTCTCTCTCTCTCTCTCTCTCTCTCTCTCTCTCTCTCTCTCTCTCTCTCTTTCTCTCTCTCTTTCTCTCTCTCTTTCTCTTTCTCTTTCTCTTTCTCTTTCTCTTTTTCTCTCTCTCTCTCTCTTTCTCTCTTTTTCTCTTATTATGTAGAGACTGGAACAAATTAAAAGTCAATATGAAAGCTTCAAATGAATTTGATTTTTTAAATAAATACATCCTGGTTGGTTTATTTTGACGATATCTCTGTAAATGTAAAACTATTTTTATTAACTGAGCATGCACAATAACTAAACAATCTTTTATTCTTTTCAGAGTCAGAAAAAATATTTATTCATAGTTCACATTTTACACACAGCAGTTACTGTATAAACGGTGCATATTGAAAAAAACGTACCGATGTAAGAAAAATCACAAGATGCTCGTATATTTATAAGTTAACAAATCTCAATTATCCAACTATAAAAAATCTATCATTGTACCTCTTATAATATTTATTAGAAAGAACCACTAAACTTGATAACAGCACATAGCTAAACTATAACATTTAATTATCAAACGTAATCGGAATTTATAATAAGAAATAATTTTTTCTTCTTACACCGCATTAAACCATCCGTTCATTTCAACATGGCGTATGTTACTGTTCAATTTGATGTTTTTCCGAATGAATCTTTAGAAAAATAATCTAAGAATTAATCAAATTTTGACGTATGTTCCTGAATTGTTTGCCTAGAAATATTTTTGTCCTCATCGCTATAAACAAACGACAGTGTGAGTTAAAATGTTTCTATTTGATGATGATATTATTTTTTTATTCAAATAACTGTTGGTATTTCCGATGTTGTTCATCTGCTCATGTTGACATTGTTAAAACAAACTTGAATTTCTTTTCCAATTTGCAGTTTATATTGTGTGTAAATCGATACATTGTTGATAGTTTATTATGTATCCAAACCGGTATTAAAAATTTTATATTACATTAGAAAAGCTTATTAGTAACTAACCTAATAAACAAAAGGGTACAGGAATGATTGCACGAGACATCTTGCTCACAAAATAAAATTAAAACCAGGTTGATCGTACTATGAGAAAGTTTTAAACTTTTGTCATTTAATAAATATTACTTCTGTGGTTATACAAAAATATTTACAATCCGCAGACAATGTATTCATAGGATGATAGGATGCTATTTTTTAAAGTGTGTCAAAATTCGATGTTATTCAAAGAAAAAAGTGTTTTGAACTTTTCGTAGTTACTTTGTTGATGTCTTGTCTACTCACTGTATCGGACACATAGCTATCAACTTATTATTATTTATTTACACGCAACAATTCCATAGTTTTCACAAACTTTCCGAGCAAAATTGTACTTGTCAGCTAATGTTTTGCTTTTGACTACCTTTCGTAAATTTCCTCTGTACAAATTTACTTTGTTTACAGTTTACTCAATATGAGTAATGATAGTTTTTACTGTCACTTTTCTGTGTGCTCTGAATCGAGAACCTTAATATTTTATATATGTACCTCCATATGTTCACTAACAAATGAGCATACCATGATGAAAAACTTAATAAAAAGTTTAACGATTGACGATCATAAAAGTTAGTTTTTAATAAAAACTAACTTTTATGATCGTCAAAATCTTTGCTAACACACACACACACACACACACACATATATATATATATATATATAGAGAGAGAGAGAGAGCGATATGTTTGGTAATCCGTATGGGTAATTGAAGGGAGGATATAATCCAGGGAGCTCAGTGTAAAAACAGAGCATATATATATATAATTGTTTAGTGCATGACATCTCTGTGTAAATGTTTTTCTATAGCTTTTATACAATGTTCCATCATTAACATTTAAGTGCAGTTGTTACTTCTGTTTCATCATATAGACTACTCAACATGAAATGAAAAGAGAGATAAACTGATATGGAAAAGTTTCAGTAAAATTAGAGACACTTACATACTTTGGGTAATGTATGGAAATATAAGGATTTCTAAAAAAACAGAGCGTCCATTTCAAGCAAGCAAAATGTAAAACAGATCAGGGTAAGCCTGGACCCAAAGTGTAATAATAATAATAATAATAATAATAAAAGGCACTTATACAAAAATTATAGTAATGAATTGTAGAAGTAAAATTGAAATCATCAATCTAGAAGTAAGCATTAACAAATAATTAATTTCCTTTGATTATTTAAAATTTGTCTTATGACTGTCCTTACTTATTTTATATGCCCAATTTTATTGACATTTTCATTAGTCTTTATTGAAAAGATCTAATGAAATCTTATTTTTTATTTTATTGCTGTAGACTTTTTGTTCTTATCAACTTGCTTGCTTTGCTTAGTTTCAAAATACTTATGCTCTCTTTTCATTAATGATTCATTATCTTGATAGATGGGCAAAAATATATTCTTTCTACAGAAAGAATGATCTTTGTTGTTGAGATGTTGTTTTTTTTCTAGTTAATCTTTTCACAAAGTTATTAAATATAGATGCCCAGATTTCAGTTTTTACTCAGCTTCATATTTATTTATAAATAATTGTCTTACAAAGATAAAGCATGAAGCAATTGAGACTAAAACCTACAAAGGTTTGAGCACCACCAAAATAATTTATAGCAATTGGTAAAAGGAATCAATATTCGACTTCTATGTTAGGAATATTCTTCTTCATTTTAACTTTGAAGTTTGTATATTGCATTGTAAATATTAAATGAATGGACATTTTAAAATATTAATTGTTCATGGTTACATGGTCTCTTTTGTCAGTAACATATTCTCTCGTTGAATAGAATGAGCCATATTGTTATCTACTCTGATTTTCAAGACAAAATTATTTTGATCTATTTGGCCTTTACTGCTAATTCAACAAAAACACAAAAAGAATAAATTAAAAATATCAATTTTTGTTTTTTTAGAAATGTTGTGGGTAATGTTGATTTTAATGTCCAAAGCAAAGTCCACATACCAAATACTGAATTACCTTCTTCTTACCTACCCTTAATTTTTGGACACACATTTTTTTTTTTTATAAATCAGAACTGAAATATACTGAAATACAATTCAACATGTGTGAACAATAAGTTTCAAAATTTGTAAGACAAAACAGGTGATCCCTAACCTACATCATTTCATCAACACAAAAAAATAAAAATATTTAAAAAAGTATCTGAAATGCAATATAATTTATTTCAATTACATTATATCAACAATTTCATCCCCCCTCCCCCCCAAAAAATTATATGGACATATTTAAGTTTATATGAAATAATATTTTTGGCCAATAAGCTAAAGAATCAATAAAAAAATATCTTTGTTTAGACTTCTGGTAACATTTCCCTCTATATGAATTCTTTCATATAGGATGGGAATAATTACTGGTTAGTGCTGTTTTAGTTTCATAGCTTCTTTTTTGCATTTTCTCTAGAGATAAATCTAACTTAAGAATTATACACATGAACACTACCAGACAAGACAGATACTTGTGAGGTTTACTTAACCAGTGAAAAACAAATACAAAAATAAAAAATACCAGAATTTTCTATTCTCTTCCATATTTTATTTCTGATGAAACTTAAATAAAAGCAAAATTTTAATTTATAAACATTTCCTATTTGTTCCTTACCCTATCATTCTGTCGGATTCTAATTCATATTTGATCCAAATTTATATATATATATATATGTGTGTGTGTGTCTATATATATATATATATATATATATATATATATATATATATATATATATATATATGGACATGTGGCCAAGTGGTTAGCATGTTCGCTTACTAACCATGACACATGGGTTCAAATCTCACCATGGCCGATTTGTCAAAAAGTCTCCGACAAGACGGAATGTATCAAGTTCAATCCCAGCATGCAGCACCTTTGTAAAATGCCTGAAAGCCATACCACGGGCTGACCCAAGCCTTATGAGTGAAATTGGGTAGACAGAACTCTTGAGCGCCATCAATAGCTGTGTTAGCCTGAAGCCACAATTCATCGTGGCCAGGGGCTTGAGTGTGCTGGCCTTGTTCAAATTGTTGATCTCGCTAGATAACACACTCTCTCCCAGAAAATGTAACTAAGGTCTGCTCAGCATACTTGCAGCATAAACCACAGTTGGGTTCTATGGTTGTTGAGCAAACCCAAATGTGCCTGAGCGAGTGTCTGCAATAGGGATTGGTGAGCTGCCTTAGTAGACGGGTATCCTCGAATACAAGTGGTCAGGTATTTTATATATATATATATATATATATATTTATTATTATTATAGTGGAACACACCTATTCTATAGTTAATAGACTCTCCCACCTATAATAAGTAGGAGTAGTAAGAGTAATGAGGAGTCGCTCAGTGGGTCGGTCAGTCAGTCGATGCCGGACGACCGTTAGTCGGATACTAAAGTACCAGCAACCGCAACTATAACTACAGGAACTTGATATAATAGGTTTTGTACGTCGAACCTATTTTAGGAGCAATTTAGTACAAATACAAGCCTCCACTGTGAAACCACTCCATAAAAATTATAATGATCCAATTTCTGTTTGTGGGTGTGTTTTATTGTTGTGACACTACAAAAAACAACACATGAAACACAATTTTTGTTTGAAAAATACTATTAAAATATGCTAAGCAATTTTTAGTTTTGTTTTCAATTTAATATGGGTTCAGCATTCGCACTCATCCCAATAATAATAATGATCCAATTTGTTTGTGCTTGTTTAAAAAATGAAAAATAAAATCCTATAAACAGTGAAAATAATTAATAGATTACTAATTATTACATAAAATAATGGCAGCTGTGAAATAATAATACCATTTATCTTATTAAAAAAAAAAATATCTTTTATTACTTATTTTTATTAACAGATATTTAATTAGATGTATGGATGGTGCAATGGATAGCGGATTGGAATTAAAAATTTGAGAGCTGAGTTCAAATTCCAGTTCGTTACATTCATTTATATGAAAATACCCTTGGAGAAGGTATGAACACATCTTTTCTCCCCCAAGTGGGTTAAATAGCAGGGTAGACTGGGTTCTATAAGCTTTGTTGGTAACCTTACAAATGATGACTACTCAATAAAAACACCCATCTCCCAGCAGACTGGCCCACTCCTGAGTATGTGTCAGCTCATAAAAATGCACAGTGACTGAAATTCTTCAGTTGTGTGAGTTCCACATTTTAACACATGCAGAGAAAGCATTTCTTGTCATTATATTTAACTATCTAAATCCCTAATGAGTGGAAGCCATCTGCAAAATTTTGAGTCAGAAAATTTTAGTTTTAAACCTTTTATTTTGTGTACAATTAATGCTCTATTTCTTAATATTGACAATTTACAAAGACTGCTTGCCTTAAAAACATTATCTTCCAGAAATACACTGGTTGATGATTTTGGTCAAACACAATAATAGTTATTATTATTACATATTTTTGTACAGATAACATTTTTTACTAAACATAGTATTTCATGAATATCGTTATATTTGTTATATAGGAATAAAGTCTCATTGCCAACACTGAATTTTGAACACATCACCAGAGAGCAAACACAGGTGATCCCGTTTGTAATAAGTATATCATGTGATGGTACAGAAAATGTATATATGGGAATCTGTGTGACATCTAAGTGATCACTATATGGATTACTATTCGGAGGTTAATATTCAAGCGAGTATATTCAAGTGAGTGATATTCGAAGGTGTCTGGCACCAGCATTGTTCAACGGCATACCATAGTTGTATCTGCGATTACAAAGTCTCTACTACAACAAACATTACAAGAGTGACAATGTGTATTTGTTGACCTTACAAATGTAACAATGAGTGTTCGTTGGCATCACAAAAATATTTTTTCATTTCTTTTTCTTTTCCATTATAAACATTTCCACATTTACAAAAAACATTTGGCAACATTTAACCTTTAACAAAGAAATGGTGTGGTATCAAAAGGTAGAGTTTTTCACTTGACAACATTATTATTATTTTAACTACCTTCACTTTTTGGGAATGTTTATTGTTTTAAAAAATAATGATTAGAATTTTAATAAGACCTGAACATATGAAAGTGAATTTATGCATTTTCTTTGTTCTTTGAAAATATATGACAAAAATATTAAAACACTATTTATTTATTAGATTCTCTATTTATAAGAATAATTTTATATTTACAACATTCTAAAAACTAATACAATTGTATTAAAACTAATGCAATGCAATATTTACCATTTACCAATTTATAAGGGAAACAAATATGGAAACAATTTTTTATTCATAAATTTATAAACATTTACTAAATTATTAAAATATGTAAACCAACTATAAGGAAATCCTTATTTTCTATTTTCTAAAGTTCGATTCAATTGGCAATAGTTTTATGTCTTTCCAACCATTCCAATAAATAATCTAACAAATAAATAGTGGTTAATATATTTTGTGAGAAATAAAATGTATAAATTCATTTTCATATGTTTAGGTTTTATTAAAATTCTAATCATCACATTTTTAAAACAATAAAGATTGCTGAGAAGTGAAGGTAGTTAAAATAATGGCGGTGTCAAGGGAAAAACTGCCCTTTTGACACACTGTTTTTTTGCGTACACGAAGGTCAAACATTGTCAAACATTTTTTCTAAATTATAAACATATGTTCAATAATAATTTAGCACTAAACTCCTGGGGAATAAGTGTTTGCAGAGTTAACTTTAATTTTTAAATATATTTAGAGTTTGACCAATTAAAAAACAATTCCCTTTATTTATTTACATATAATTGAGGTATATATATATATATATATATATATATATATATATATAAATACAATTTGACTTTATATTGAGTGTTAGTGGCTGACAAAGGTGGCTATTACACAAGTCGTTTTTAATGTTGATATAAAACAGTACAATTTTGAATATTTAATCAGTTTTCCAATAACAATGTAAATTATATAATTATTTCTCTTTTCAGAAATCAGCCCAAATTATCAAATTGTTAAAACCATCCAACTGTGCTGAAATTTGACATATGATGAAAACATTGACTCCTGCCCTGTCATGCCAATTATAATGGAAGCCACAGCTCAGAAGATAGACTATGCTGTAACTGAGAATACAGAAATACTTCTTGATCTGGGCCCTGTTGACAGTGTTAGTTACAAAATCTCTGACCGTGTAGACAATATTGTGCTGACTTCCAATCATGCTCAAGAATCATTACCAAAGACAATTTATGCTTGCCATGTATGTGATAAGATCTTCTACGACAACAGTGAGATGCTGGAGCACTTGAGCCTTAAGCATGCAACAACGTACTCCCAAACCCAGCTTAGTAAATCTCCTGAGCCTACTGATTCCAAAGTGGAACATGACTATTACCGTAAAGCATCTTGCACAGTGACCAGTAGTCAGTGTCCTCATGATGTTGGTCAGGACATTGCCAGCAAGCCATACAAGTGTGCTCATTGCGGCGAGCGGTTCAAGCGGGGGAGTGAAGTAGGTGCACACATGTTCAAACATAGTAACACATTCCAACATTACTGTGATTTTTGTGGGATGGCATTTGAGTGTCAGTCAGACCTAGACGAGCATTGTGGCCTTTTTCACTCGGCACAGAAAGAAAATCTTAGTAGTCACCACCGGTGTGGCCACTGTGGTGTTAGCTTTGGCCATCGAAACAGCCTTTACAAACATATCAAATGTCACCGAGAGACACTTGCTGTTTCCAATGAGAATAAAGGCTCTCAAAGCAGCAGTGGCCTTGTCATATTGACCGATGTACAGTCATCTCTGACAGAAAAGAAGAAAAGCAGCGGGGCTAGTCACTTGCGGAACTTCAATAAATATTCCTGCAATTTCTGCTACTCAAAATTCCAAACTAAGGAGTCTCTTACCAAGCACATCTCAAGCCATCCAGAGTGGAATCCTGCTATTTGTGAAGTTTGTGGGGAATATTTTGCCATTGAGGTTGATTTGAAAGAACATGAAAAAATTCATAAACGCAAGTTCCTGCCTTGCAAAATTTGTAGTCGAGTCTTTATGAGCCACAAAAGGCTGGAGAAACACATGGCCATTCACTCCGCCTCTGGGAACAAAGCAGTGCAAATTAAAACTATCAAAGTTACCCCTTCTTATAGAAATATCCAAACCTGCTCTAATAAAAAGCCCAGAGCTGAAATGACCCATAAGAGCAACAAAGGCAAAACTCGGATCACAGAAAAAAAATTAAGTAACATCTCTAGTGAAAATAAAGAACCTTTCAGTAAGTACAAATCTACTGCCAAATCTAACTTGCCGGTGAAATGCAGTTTGGAAGATGTCACTTATGAAAGTGTGAAATCAATTGCCATGGATGGAACCAATTACAAGTGTGATGTGTGCACCAAATCATTTCCTTTATTGAAGCAGCTGACGACACACATGAACAAGTGGCACTGTACCACACTACAAAAATTTGACTGCGAATATTGCGACCAAACTTTCAGTCAGCGTATGACTTACTTCAATCACTTGCTGAAGCATTACAAGAAAAGCAAGCACTCTTGTCGACATAACTCTTCCGATTTTAAGAACACACGTCAGTTAAAAGAGCGTACACAGTCAAGTGATGGACATATGCAGAAGTACACTTGCACTCTCTGTTCAAAAGTTTTTGATAACCAGCTTAGCCAAAAAAGACACAGAAAGATTGCACATCCATCGGCAACAGTCTTTAAATGTAACATTTGCTCACGCCAGTTTGCATCTGAGAAACGGATGGGAAACCATATGAATGCGCACAGAATAAAGAAACATTATCAGTGTGATGTTTGTGCTCGGACTTTCAATCGACTTTCTTTATTATTCCAGCATTTAGTGACGCATGCACAAAAGATTATGTACAGGTGCCAGTACTGTAACAAACTATTCCCTAACCAGATGCTTCTGCATAAACATCTCTCAATACATATAGAAGGTATGGATCCAGGGGGTGGGGTCAAATCACAATCAAAGAAATTTTTTTAGACATCCAGATAAAGAAATTTATAAAGAGAAACCCAAATAATCCCAGCTAATCACAAATTACCTCTTTAAAGCTGAAAGTACCCAAATGTGCCCACAACATTCATCCATTTACAGTCCAGAAGCACCTGACTTTGCCCGCAATTGGGTAGCACTATATTTCAGTGCAGTTTTTACACCTGTCACATGATCAACAAGATGCACCAGAAATCTACAAGTTGTAGATTTTCAAAACCATAGCTTATGACCAGTGACATCAAGGAAGTTAAATTTTGTATCATTTGAAAGAGAAATGAATCTAGTTTCATATAAAATCGACTTGTAATAGTTAACTTTCAATGGCTTTTGAGATATATCAATTTAATTGCACTAACATCACATATTCAAATTTTTCAACAGTTCAGTCTAGACTTCAAAGATTTAACAGTTGAAATCTCTTAAGAGTTGATAGGGTTAATCTAAAAAAAAAAAAAACAAAGTTTATTTTTACTTTGCTTATCATCTAAGTCCTCTGTTTCTTCCTATATTATTTTTTTTTATTTATTGGTTCAGTGGTAAGATTCTTTGATTAATTTTTCAACATTACTATTTTGTCAATTTTATTCCTAAAATGCTATGACTTGAAAGTCAGTGAAAATTATTTGCTTTGGACACCACCCTGCTCAAAATACTAGCACACATTTGAGGCCATCCATCAGTTGCATTGTTTACCAAAAGACACTTCAAAAGACCTTTCTAAACATTTGCAAATAACACCTGCACAATGGTGACTAACCTTCCACCTGCAGCAAAAAACATTTATACACTTGCAACAAATTTACAGTCATTTAAAGCTCAAATCTTATGCTGAGGAAACTCATTTACATAGGAAGTCACAAAGACTATAAATAACTACAGCTATTACCCATGAGGTAGTTGAGTGGATACTACTTCCTGTGGGTCTGTAACACTACACTACATGCACACATTAAAACACTTGGTTACAACATTTTGAGCTCAGGAGGCTAAAAAGAAAGAACATCCAACTAAAGTGTTTAAATCAGGAAATTAATAAAGGAGATATTTAAGATATACAAATCAGAGTTGGGTTCAATGGAGGAAAACTTTTTCCATTTAGTCTAATCTTTTATGGCTGATGAAAAGCTTTAAAAATGATTTTGAGCCTGTCATGTTTATAAATATTTCACGGAAATAAATTTTATTTAACAAAAATGTATATTATTCTTATTGCTCATCTTGTATATACAGCAACATTTAAAGGTTAGGTTTTTATGAAGACCTAGCATACTATCTGTAAAAAACAATGGGATTTCTTCTGTCTTGAATCTATGAACTCTGACTAGTATCAAATTGTTTCTCTTCAGCTTTCTACCTAAGATCAGAGCCACACACTCCTCAGCATTTGGGCTGGGATCAATGTGCAATATCTGTTCTTCACCTTTGCCATGTTTCTGCCTTCAGGCAGTTCATAGAAAATATTTGCAGGTTATCAACCCTGTGGCATCACTTCATTGCACTAAAAGGAGGGTTGGTGGGTCCCAATGGCAACATGACAATGGTTGCATCAGCTGGGTAATCAAATTTTGTTTTTGGTCTGTATGTACTTGTGTAGGTGACCCACATTAAAAATGATCTTGTGTCACATTCTACCTTCATCAGGAGGTTGGTAAGTACCAATCATAGTGCATGCTCTCTTGTTTTCAGGCTGGGATCTAAGTGTAGTAAAATGTCAAAAAGTTTTATAACTGACAGAAGATAAAGGCTTTATATACTTTTACAGCCATTGTTTGTAGACACAAATTTTGTGAAGGGAGAACTGTTCAGTTTCATAAAAGAGAACAAATTTTTTTTTCTTTTGAGTTCATCATGTAGGTTAAAGCAAGAAAAGTCTTTTGTCTGTGTGTAAAGAGTGTTAGTAAGAATGACTTTTGAGTTGTTGAAGTTGACTTGGTTTGTGTTCCCTGACGCCTACACACTAAATTATGTTTTGATTGAAAAAAACAATTTTCTGCTTGGACTCTGACTATTTATTCTCAATGTAATTACTGGCTGGTCATCTTAGGAAGGTTTTTTACCCAAGTGATCACCTATGCATGTATCAACTGTTGTGGCATGCTAGCAATAAGACTGGTGATGGGACTAACTGAATTTACATTCCGTAATTGTCTAACCAAATTTGAATTTTGGTCAGAGTTGCTTGAATTCATTTAGCACTAATACTCTTGAGAAAGTGAACTCAAGCAACAGTAACCAAAATTGGAATTTGGTTAGACAATTCCATGCATTTTTTTCATACCCTTCTTTTTATATTGATTTAATTATAAAAAAATAATGTGACTTTTGAGGTTGAATAGATTTACTGAGAAGATGCATCATGGGAAAGAGAAAGGGAGTCATCCATTTGTGACTAAACTGACATTTTCAAATTGGTTGATACAAAAGATTTAAAAAGAAAAGAAATAGTGGAGCTTGGTGACACTTATCCCACTGTTTTAAACAGTGACTTGTCTATACTATTAAACATTGATCATATGTTGTTAACAGCATTGCAAGTTAAGAAATATTCTTTAGAAACATTCCAAGACACAAGCATCAAGAAAAAGACAGAACAAAAAAATGAAGCCAATTGAAGAAAGAAGTTATTTTTCTTCTGATTTCAGTTATTCTTTTTGAGATGGAAAGGTTGTTTTAACAACTAAGTTAGGCTTGATAATCTTAAAAAGGATGTAATATTTCCCAAACAACTGTATCAAAGGAGTTGCTTTACTGATCAAAACTAGTATAGGTGAAGTCAAACACTTTTGGCAGCTGTCAGATTTCATCAAAGCCAGATTAACCATGAAACAATAAAGAAATAGGGTAGCACTACATTTTTTTTTTTTTTGTTACTAAAGGTATTATGCCATGTAATTGTATTTGCAATAGAAGCCAATAGATTCGTGTGAAATCACCATGAAAAATACTTATTTCATTTTGTTATTTTAGTTTTAGTTTTATTTAAAGGACAAGTGGTTCAATGGAAAACAAGTATATTATATATGCGAACCAATCATATTTTTAAATATCCCAAATTGTCTGATTTCACTCACCCCTTGATCACTTGTACTATCAACAAAATGAGTTTAATGTCTTGAGTGTATTTAGTAACAATCAAGTTCTAAAATTTCTCATTTGTTTTTTGAATACAAAGCAGTAAGTATTTTAACTAAATAAATATATTGTGCTAAAAAGTATTAACTTTCAGCCTAGTTGATATGAATTAAAAAGAATTCAGAGAAAATGAGAAAAGTGCCAAATTTAATATGATTTGTTAAGGTGTTACTGACTGTTAAAATTTCATTACTGTGGTTTGTTGATAAATATTTTTACATTATGGCGAGATATGGAATGACAAGTAAAAAGAGAAGAGAGAAATCGAGAGCAAAATGCATGAAAACTATTGGAAAGAATAGCACGCAATTTTGGTTTGACCGCAACAAAAAAGAGGATGCTGAGGGTGAGGAACTGACATGTTGAAAGATAAAGTCACTTTATTAGACTTTTATTATGCTCTTTTTTTTTTCTTACTATCATCTTTGTAAATGGCCAATTTAATGAATTTTTAGACTATATTTTATTCATTCATTTATTTGTCTAACTTTTTGATTGGTTCAGTCTTTGATCACATTCAAGTGAAATTTTACTCAAGTGTCAAGACTGTTGGTCTGTTAACTGTGTTGTATTGTGGGATGTTGAGAAAAGATATCAATTCACTGTGAAAACGTTTACAAAATTATGCAATTTTCTCGAGCTGAAGCCACTCATCAATTACCAGTGATGAAGCCCCATTGACAAGCTATATTTTCTTTTATATAAAAGTATATTTTATAATCAAAGTAGAAGGATGTTTAAGCACATTACTGAAAACACTAATTAAATTTAGCACTTCATCCCATTTTACACATCTGCTAAGTACTGATGTAGTAGAAAATAGATCGTATGATGTTTCATCTAATTTATTGACCAATGAAAATACTTTGTAATGCCTGTAAGCACTTTCAAATATTCCAATGCCATGCAGATAATCCGTTTTTCATTCATGTCAACTTCAGCAACCAAACGGTTATTCCCACTGACACTCCTTACAGACAAAAGACTTCTCCCAGAAACCTACACGATGAACTCCAGAAAAGAACTCTTTTTTTTTTTTTTTTTCTATGAGACTGAACAAATCTACTTTCAATTTCTGTCTACAGTCAACAACTGTGAATATATGTGTATCATTGGGACAACACTGACTTGTTCTCATGTATCTGGTTTCCCTTTTTTCTTCAAAGTCTTATTCATTAAGATTCTTTGATGAACAATACATGCGTTGCACCAATTAATTCTAGATTTTTTTCTGTTACATCAATAATAGACGTAATACAAAAATGGGAATTCACTTTCTTTTATTAGTTGCATGGTGGTCACTACTTCTAGCTCACTAAATGCAGTGACAACCAAAATTTCAAATATAAATGACAAATAAGTAAACATTTTTCCTGTTTAAAATAAAAAAACAATATATTCTCACAAAAATTACAATTTTTGGAAACAGTGAGTAAGTGTATGATTATATGCATGGGTGTGTGTATCAGTGCTTGTAAGTGCTTGACGGTAGTGGCAAAATTATTTAAATAATTGGCAGCTGCTGTTCAGGGAACAGAAAAATGAGGGAAAAGGATTTTTTTTTTTAAAGCACATTGCCTTTTTATACTAATACCACATGGCGTTAGTTACGTGACTATATGTATAAGGGAGGTAATTCACTTCCGTCACATACGTGGTTTTGATTTCCATAATTGCCAAAATAACTGCTGCAACTTTTCATTTTTACAATGTCTACATTTACTAAATGCTAAAATGTAGGCATAATGGTAAGTCAAAGCGACTTGAATCAGCCATGAATAGACGTAAAAACAAGTTCCAGTTTGATAGCATAATTTATAAATTCACTATCCATTTTATTCGTGAATATAGGAAATATGAGTTTAAAATTGTGAATACAATTGACAGCTCTTTTTGGAGACTCACTGTGTTTTAAAAGAACTCCTAGACTCGTATATTTTTAAGGATCTTAGTCAATTAAAAAACTTTACAGCAGTTTCAAGTCAGTGTAGCATTACAAAAATTAATTATCTGCCTTTGACTCAACTATGTACATGTCAAACGTAAGAAAAAGCGTCCGGCCACAGTTTCGCATTAGGCGCAAAATGTAACTCGTTTCGCCAGTTGGTGCCAGTTCATCAGAACGACTGCACGTCTATTCCACACCCATTTTCTTTCGCTATACATAGCCCAGCTACGTCGCTAACACGATGTACGACCACGTCAACTCACCAGTAAGACCTCGTTTCAATTTTCTTTACTATATCTTGTAATAAATGTTTGGCTCATTTCATGAATAAATAATTGACTAATTCTAGTTCTTGTAAATATATAGCTAAAATGTTTTCTCTCGAGTATTGTTTTTATTCACCTATGTACTATATTGCGAGGATAGTAATGCTATATGAGGATGGTAAGATACGTTCAACGTTTCCAGCCATCACAGTAAATTTAAAACTAGTATAGAGATGCTACTCTCTGCAAGCGAAGTTACTAAGGCAGGATGTCATCACCAACAGAATTCTAAGCACTGATTAAATGATTTTGAGAACTTCAAAAAAGGTTAAAAATTTATCGACTGTTTTGAGATTTCGCTGAAGCCAGCCAGTTAAATATTTTCCCATTATGGCTGAGAATACAAAATAATAGTATTCCTTTTTTTGCTAAGACACAAATGGGAAACAATGCAGCAATAATCAATCGTCATCTTTTGTTTTTCTGAAACCGGTTATTTTATTTTCATTTTTCCTCACTAAAGTTTTCTCATTTTCATTCACTCTCAGCAACCCCCTTGCGTTTTAATGACATTATCGCCTTGCTTGGGGTGAAATGATTAAAAAAAAAGCTCAGAGATATTTTTTTTTTTTTTTTTTTTTTAAAAATACGTAAAAATGTACGTAATGTTGGATTGACTATCGGCTCAAAAGGATAGAATGGAAAGTGACATATTGAATACAACGTCAGTTTAATCAATATCTTCCTAGTGTTGGTTCGATTTCACACCTTCTTTGTTTCCATCTATCTAAACTATATATTAGGTTGGTGCAAAAATAATGACGTAAAAATGTCGTTTTTTGACGTTAAAAAATACGTCAAAAAACGACATTATTACGTCATTATTTTTGCACCAACCTAATAATTTCAGAAAGTGAAATTTTTGGAAACTTTCCAAGTTTTCATCTCAAATCAAGAATATATTAATTTTTTGAAAGATGGTTACAATATATGGAAAAAAGAAGGCGTGAGTTTGAACTGATGCCAGGAGGACATGGATTTAGAGATATATTTCAAAAGATGTTTTGATTAAAAACTATCTGCTGTTTTATTCAATATAAAATATGTCACTTTCATTACCGTTTTCCTTTTTTAACATTCTGTTTATAAGAAACAAATATCCTTTTCAAAAAATCCCAGTTTGGCCTTGAAATACAATAAAGTGTGTAGCACAGACAACAGAATTTACTCATCTTATTCGTCTACTAAAAAAGGCAGGTTATTTTTTTATTTATTTTTTTTTTTTTTAGTATAAGATATCAATAAGATTGATTTCAAAGTATGTGAAAGTCCCAAGAAAGAAATTTTCAAATAAAAGTACGTAAACGCTCAAAGAAATGCTCAAGTAAAAGTACGTGAAATCTCAGAGAAAGAAATTTTCGAATAAAAGTCCGTGAAAGTTCAAAGAGAGAAAGGTTCAAATAAACAAGAATTAATATAGAAGATTGGTAGATCGCACCATCTGTTCTGAAAAGAAATTACGTTCACTTCATAGACTTTCTTCTAACTATCTGATCAAGGACAAGTGAACATTATTGCCTTACCAAGTAAACCTCAATACAGATGTAACATTAAGGGGGTTTGGCTCAAGTGGTAGGTAGTAAAGAGAACTGTGAATAAGTAAGATTTGCTTTTAAGATCCAAGTTGGTTTGGTTAGGAGTATCATAGCCAAGAAGTTTTCCTCCACAAGCGAGTACGCCATCTGCTCGCATTCGACCAAATAAAATTTGCTCTACATATTTGGTAGAAACATTTGCTTCCCACTTGGCTATTGTAGATTTTACAATGAAGATTCTTTATGCTTGAATAAAAATGTATTTAACTCTATTTTGACTGGAAGAATAATATAATTCCTACAAAATTTACAACGAAAATTTAAACATATGTATGCTGTATTTTTTTATTTTTCATTTTAATTTCTCGTATTTTATAATCGCAAATTCCAGATAGTCATCCCCCCCCATTAGTAAGCAGCGTAGATTCGTGATAAACGATAAATCACCGGTAAGACTCCCCCCCCCCGCTATCCTGGAGGCTTTTCAATCCACGCTACTTCGTTGAAAGCAACTAAAATTCAAAAATGAAAGAAATAATAATTGGTAATTTCTTCCTTTACCGACATTCAAATGATGCTATCTGAACTGTAACGACAAATGAAGGTATTTTTGTTACTTTCTCATGATGTCGAAAATAATGCCGATTCAATATTTATGAAATTGATATTTTGTTAAGTCCTTACTATTTAGGTTTTCAAATGTGAGCATTTAAATATATTTTCCAGTTATTATTGATATCCTCTTTTCTTTCACTGAGTTGGTCTTTAAGCCTGTCTTCTTGGCAAAGGCCGGCATTGTCATAAGATAATGCCACCTGGTGTCGATAATGCAAGGGAGATAGATCTTATACGTCGAAAAGTTACAAAGAAGAATATATACATGTAGTGTATTACACCCCCACATCTATCTAATATATATATTAATCGTATCACCTCCTAAGCATAGTAATAATGCGACTAGAACGCAGAGGGTTACAGGAGGTGAGAATGGAAAGATTGAAAATGGGGAGGATTGAGGGAAGGATAAAAGGAAACAGGATTCAAGAAGACAGAAGATATATATATATATATATATATATATATATATATATATATATATATATATTGCGAGATCGGCATTGGGCACCCTATCGTCAAAAGTGTATATATATATATATATATATATATATATATATATATATATATATACATATATACACACACACTTTTGACGATAAAAAAATGCAACATTGGTGGACTTGAGACCTTCAAGGTGCAATCAAAACTTCTCTGTGCTGGTCATGTTGCAAGGAAGAGTGAGTGAAGGTCATCATGTACAGCCAGCTTGAAAGAAATGATGGACGGGCGTGGCTCATGTATGAAGACAAACTAAAGAGTAACCTCTCAGTTGTCAATGTGCCTCATACTAACTTCGAGCGAGTTGCCCTGGATAGAAACGATTGGAGATTTATCAGAAGATTTGAAAACAGTCGTTATGATCAGCTAAGAGACAAAAGACAAAGGTGAAAAAAAAGCGTCAGCAAATATTCCTGCTGCTACGTCACAAGATTTTCGCTGTTGCACATGATGTAGACTTGTATGCAAGTCACGAGCGGGAGGGCAATGTTACATACGGCACAAACATAAAAACTGAATGAGGTTGTCGGATCCTCATACGTCGAAATCGATGGGAGAGTCCATTACACACACACACACACACAAACACGTTTATAAATGACGCAGCCACTCCTATCCAAGGATAGCAGTCTACTAGGGAGACTACATAATCACCAGTGACGACGTCTGCTAGTACATATTTGTGTTCACTACCAATATATATATATATATATATATATATATATATATATATATATATATATATATATAATCGGGAAACCCCTCCGACTAGCATCACACAGTTTAGCCGGCAAGTCGATACTGTTGACCGGAATGAGGCCGGCGCAGTGTCCATGCGACTTCTTTGAGCAATGTGTGAAAGTTGGACCAGTACTATTTTGTATCCCAATTCACCTGAGTAAAGCTGGGTCGATTCTTTAAGGCAAAGGTACTACTCCTGACGATACACCCCATACACCTGAAAGGCGTAATACACACAATTAAAAATGGGACATCTATTTCAGATACGAGTATCAACTGCAATAATGCTTGAAGTAATAAAAATGTCGAATTAAAAACAAATCTATTAAGTCCTCGGTTTCAAATATTATATATATGTGTGTGTGTGTGTGTATACATTTTTTTTTAAGCGTTTCACCTCAAGCAAGGCGAGAAGCCACTAGGATGCAAGGGGTTACAGAAGATTTGGAACAAGATGTATATATATATATATATATATATATATATATATATATATATATATATATCCTCTTCAAAAATGTTTCAAATATAAATTTATCATACATATATAGTATGGTAGTAATGGCTGGCCGTTGGTACCTAAGTATGCCTGTCAGACAAAGCGCCTAGACAATCCCTATTGTAGACGCCTGCTCGGGCACATTTGTATTTGTTCAACACCCACAGAGCTTTCTACTACACATCTATACTAAGCGGACCTTAGTTACAGTTTCTGTGAGAGAGCGCATTATCTGGTTTGATCAAGCAAGAGTTTGAAAAAAGGCCAGTATGTTCAAATCCTCGCTAACGATGACTTACGATTTTGTCGATCAGATAACATCAAGAAGTCACCTTTCTGACAAATCGATTATAGTACGATTCGAACCCGGGTCTCATGCTCGGAATGCGAACACTGGGCCATTTTAATTTTATATATAAAATTTGCCACTTAGCTGATTGATGTCATCTTATCGATTTTTAGATGTATGAGGACCTAACAGTTCATTTTTTAGAACTGAATTGCCAGACTATCCACACAGAAATTGATTAGTGATTAAATAGCCAGACACACTTTTTGCAAAGACTGATAACAGAGAAATGCTGCATTGTGTGTCACGATGTCTCCAAAAAGCCCTCCTCAGTTTTGAATTCAGAGTTTTCCAACTCCTAGATTGGTTCCAACCAAGGCGAAAGAGTCCAGTATGTCCTGCTATTTCCCCCCCATAGCTGGAGGAGGTGTGTTGGATTCATACCCTATCCCCAAAGAAAACTCACTTTCATTTTGCACTTGGGCGTATCGTATTTACAAATCACTCAGCAACAAATGACAAAAAGCAAATCAACTAAACATTTTAAAGTAGTGTTTCCACAATACAAGAACTGAGAATAAATAAATAAATCTGTGCCTCTACCAAGTAGCCAAATTTCTCAACAACATCTCTTGCCTCAGTTCGCTAAACAAATAGGTAACATGACCACTATCTACCTTTCTTCCTTTATTTCTTCCACAATCGCCAGGTTACCTTCCCTCTGCAGCCGACAACATTTTGCCAATATTCCGAGAGTCTGCTTAAAACGCAACCGTTTAGAAAGAAAAACAAAAAGCAAGAAAGAAAGACGCCGAGAAAAGAGAAGCTAGTAAGCCGTAAAAATACGTAGTAAACAGAAAACTGGTAAATTTGGGCAATTTGCCAAAGGAACTAGATTTGTTCGGTTTTTAGTTAGTTGCCTCACATGCGCACAACATAACTGACTACACGCAGTCGTTGTAGTAGTACACATAGAGAGAGAGAGAGAGAGAGAGAGAGAGATTGGGGGGGGATAATTGCTACCTACTTGTATGGTAGGGGAAGAAGGGGCTATAGAATTGGGCCTCTTCCTTGGTATAAGGTTGGTAAAGATTGTCACCTTACAGAAGATAAACTCACCGTTATTGGCGACTCCTACCAATATGTCTATTTGATACCAGTGTAAAACCAGTGTTACTATATTTTTGTGGGTATCGAGAGAGAAAGAGGGAGAGAAGCGAGAGAGGGGTGCGAGAGAGATTTGTGTTTGACGCAGAATAGTTGAGGTGAGATAAAAATAAACAAAAAAATCGCAGTAGATGATACTGACAATAGCTTATGGTAAAATTTCAGCGACAGTTCTATAGCATCCAACATATTAAAGCACTGGAGGTTTAAATTACTACTTCTATTTCTTTCTTTACAAGCATTGTATAAAATAAGGCACGACTCAGAAAATATACAAGGAAACAACTTTCTTTTTTTTTTATTAAATACAAGCTTTTACGAAGTAAACTTAAAAATAAATCGATATAGTAAAACCAGCAAAATATTTATAGACGGCGAAATTAAAAGAGAAACGGGAAACGTTTTTGGAAGTGGAGTAAAAACTGGTAGTGCTTTGTGATTTGTGGGCTAAGACAAATTTGAATTCGTCATTAGTCCTATGACTACGTGTGATCGTAGGGGGGTCG
The DNA here is from genome assembly GCA_963932145.1 of Acanthosepion lycidas. Taxonomy (NCBI): domain Eukaryota; kingdom Metazoa; phylum Mollusca; class Cephalopoda; order Sepiida; family Sepiidae; genus Acanthosepion; species Acanthosepion lycidas. The sequence continues at coordinate 43,632,845 of OZ010581.1, read as the reverse complement.
CACAGCTGACCACCTGACCAATTCCCTCCACATATCCGAGTTGAAAGCAGGAGAAGTGTCTTGGTCATGTAGACTTGGTGGAGCACATCCCTCTCTGGGTCAAACCACAGCCAATGTCCTTCAACTTGAAAGCTCGTTTTGGTCACGGATACGTGGCCGTTGATTCCATCGTGGGACAACTCTACCTTGGACGTTTGCCGTTGATTCAGTCAAGGAAGCACTCATCCCAGCGATTCCATGTCATTACAACACTATACGAGCTATGAGGCCCATCTTTGAAAATGTTGTTGTGGGCTGGTGCTATTACTTGATCCGGTCGAGGTGGGAAACTTTCAAAAGAAACGAATTAAACAAGTGGAAAATTTTATTTACAGGTAAATTTACATAATGCAATTTTAGGAATAAATCTACTCAAATATAGGTATTCATTTAAATAATGTTTAAGTAATAATATCACTTACGAAAGAAAAGAAAGAGAAAATTATAATTTATTTGTTAAAACAAAAAAGAAAGAAAAGAAAACATCTATGGTACTAATGGCAGTGTGGAATCTCCAGCCGTGACAAGTTCCGATGTTGTCGCTACTACATATCAAGGCAAAAAGAGTGGTCCGTTTTATAGTACTGATGAGAACGTCACCTAGCGTGTGCCCTGCCAGACAAGGTGGAGTAATCATCCAATGTCTTTTACATAAATATACTCTAGCAAATACTGATTTTAATTGCCGGGCAAAAGATTTTAAAGCAGAATATCCTTCGCTTGGAAGGCACCTAGAGAAGTCGGCTAACTTTCCATCTTCATATTTCCCTTTTATCATATCAATGAACTTCAGGCCGATTACTTCTAGCTATATATCTCTAATGAGAGAGCTTTCAATGATATATATATAGTAATCAACAGACAGACTGTTTCGCTGTATCACAGCTCATCAGTGTGGCTAAACATACAAGTGCTTCAAGCCGGAATCGAGACATGACCGATTTACATCAGTCGGAGTCTTTCACGCTAAGGCTATCTCCGCAGCGGAGAAAGGGAATTTGTATATATATATATATATATATATATATATATATATATATATATATATATATATATATATATACGATGCTAAATTATATTAAAGAAAATAATCCAAAAGTACTATTTCAGAATCAAATGATTTGCAGTTATGGGAGTTTAACCCCGGATGTGCGGTTGGTGTAATGGATAAGGAACTCAGAATGATAAGTTGGAGAGCCGAGTTCAAATTCCAATTCAGTTCGTTACATTCACTTACGCGCAAATACCGTTGGGACAGGGATGAATTTATCTCTTTTACCCCGCTAGTTATAGGTTAAATAGCAGGACAGACTGGGTGCTATAGACTTGGTTGGCAACTAAAGAGATATGATCGCCCAAGCGTGTACCACGTATGACACTGAGTAATGGACCCCAGAGATCATTCATGATCACTGGATGTCATCAAAGAGCACGGCATGACATCCGTAACCAAACGAAGCAATTTCTAGCAAAATGGCGTGAAATACTGTGTTTGCTTGAAAGTACAAAACGCTGGAATGGATAAGGTAAAGTTTTTTTTTCCAGGGACATTGGATACCATTTGATATGTTGTAGAATGTTTAGGCAAACGTTAGTATCTGTATTTCTACTAAACAGCTACATTCTTGAAAGCAAATAAGTAGGTGTCGTTAACTACGCCAGAAAAAATTATAGGATCGGTGATAATGACCTCCAAGGTTATTTGAAGTCGTTCCAATATAACATTACTATAACTGCGATAAAATGACACTTTGTCCATGGGTGAGAATAGACAAAAATATTAATGTTTGAGAGAAAACTTTACACATTAATATAATAGGAATTAGAGAATAATTCCTTCATATAGCCTACCAGATACACATTAACAGATATGGAAAAGAAACGTGAATTAAGGTCTTACTTGATAGTCGTATTGGTCGCATTTTGCTTTAGTTAATTTAGTCCATAAACACTGGGAGAATAAGAAAGCTTGGTGTAGATGTGAAATCGCTTCGCTAGATGGTCATCAACTAGCTAGACAATATTAATTTTCGTGCCTTTAGCCAGAATGTCACGTGACTCATTTCTTATCCTTTGATATGTGCATAAATTACAGCTGTGCCAAAGTTTTGTGATTTTTCAGAGCAAAAAATACTTTACTATTTCACAGTTAACATTGTCACTTGAAGTCATTCTTTCATTTTTTTTTTTTTTTTTTTTTCGCAATTATTCTTTTATTTTTTATACTTTCGTTACTTGATTATCATTTTTTGTCTTTATATGCTGTTGGTTAGATTGCGTCAGAGTTATTTAAAGCCGGAAATAAGTTTATACTCCAGCCATACCCGTTTGTTAAATAATGTTCAACCAGTGGTCTAGTTATACTAGAGCAAGCTACTTCCGGTTTTTAATAACTATGGCGGCGATCAAATACAGGCCTGTATCAGCATCAGTCGTAAGCTTTCAAATGATATCCAAACTACTGATTAATAAAATATTGCTGACGACAACGAAATACTGTTTGCCGCGTGCCTCTACCTGCTTCCCAAATGAAAGGTCAGCATCCAGGCCCTTTCAGTAGTAGAAATACGAAGAGAAAAACAAAATATTTACGTCAATGATGTACTGCATTATTTCTTAGCTAGTGAAAAATAAGCAGACATTGAGCGAGGAAGAGTTTGCAGACGCAGTTTTTACGTAAATTTCCTCCGCTATTTCCCTCTTGTTTTCTCTTATTCTTGATATAACGCAATTCATCAACTATAGAGCAATTATAAAATTTCGTGATATCATTTTTTTTCCACTATTGCTGTCAGCAACAAATTGGTGCATCTGCCAATGCTTATTAAATGTTTTGACAAAGTATAACTACTTTCCGATGACAAAATTAAGCTTACAACTTCGCATGCGTTCACTAAGCAACTCCTGTTCAGTATTTCATTACTTATAAAAAAAAATATTTCTTTTTCTTCTATGCTAATGAAATAACAACCCTACTAATGTTTACCTGCAGTGAAAAAAAAAAAAAGAATTTTCTTTGTTGAATAGTGTTACTCGATTTGGTTAACAGGACGATTACCAAACCGGCCTATGACTTAAATCCATCACTAGCATTCGTTGGCATTTCTTTCCAACTCCCTCTTGATTTTTAATGTACGACGATAGGGGAACATTTTTGGTCACTTGGTGCATATTGTTGCTTATTTTCTCTACGGTTTCAGTTCATGAAATGTGTCGGCACCGGGAAAAATAAAAGTTCAAATACAAACAGATGTGATAGCGGATAATTCGGCATTCTTTTATAGTTTTACAATTAAAAAAAGATCGATCTATACATGGTATGAACATAGCTTGAAATATATACATAGTTTTACCTTTATTCACTTAATAGAATGTCTAAGAGGCACTAAGGGAGGGTTACTGAATGAGGTTGTTGAAAGTAGATAACAATTGACCCAAGACTTGAAGCAGGGAAGCATCCTATTGGGAGTCTGTTCTATAAAGTAGCGGTGTTGGGGAACAAGCTGTCAGAATGGTAATAACTGCCTTATTACCAATAGAATGCGAAAAGAATGAGAATGACACGACTCTGTATACGTGGCATAGTATTTTTCGGCCTTGTGCCACATCTGAGCTACGCTTGGATAATCACTACGTGGCATAGCATTCGAGGATACCCGTCTATTAGGACAGCTAGCCAATCATTTTTGCAGACGCTTGCTCAGGCACATTTGTGTTTGTTCAACAGAGCTGACTGCAACCACACTGAGCAGACCGTAGTTACAGTTTCTGGGAGAGAGTGTGCTATCTAGCGTGATCAACAATCTGAACAAGGCCAGCACACTCAAACCCTCGGTCACGATGACGTGTAACTTCGTGCTAGCTCAGCTATCGACGGCCCCCAAGTGTTCCGTCTACCTAGTTTCACTCACAAGGCTTGGGCCAAGCAGTGGTATGGTTTTCAGGCACGCTGGGATTGCCCCCTCCAGATCGATAACATCAGGAAGTCCTGACAAATCAACCGTGGTGAGATTCGAACCCGGGTGTCACCGTCAGAAAGTGAACGTTCTAACCACTCAACCACACGCGCACATACACACACACACACGCACATATATATAATGTTGTGAAACTTATCACTTAACTGATTGGTGTTGGTTCAATCATTCCGACTTCGAAGATTCGTTGTCGCATTGCAGTAATGCTTTCACTTTTCAGAGCTGTTATCTTCTTTCTCCCCTCTCTTTCTGTCTCACACACACACATACGCAAACATATATATATATATATATATATATATATATAAAGAAATATAGTCTTAAGGTGTGCTATATTTATGGAATAAAGTGCTCAATATCAGAGATAGAGCGTGTGTAAATATAAAAGTGAACATAGAAGTCAACACTTAGAGGCGACAGTCTGTTTCATGCTATATGCAATCGTCAGGCCTGACGATTGCATATAGCATGAAACAGACTGTCGCCTCTAAGTGTTGACTTCTATGTTCACTTTTATATATATATATATATATATATATATATATATATATATATATATATATATATATATATATATAAACTAGAAAGCTATTTTTTGGCAAAAACTTTATTGAACCACATAATTACCATTTTCCGCCGCTATTTTTCAAATAAATTCAAAATTCTGTTCTCTCAGAAGTTTTTTTTTATTTTTCTCGACAAATAACTACTCTAGATGCCGTTTAAAAATTTCAAGGAAATGAAGTTTTGATTAGCAGAATCCTGATCACTTCCTTCTTCAAATGTGAAAGGTCAGCAACCATGCCTCGTCAGTAGTAAAAACATGAAGAAAAAAAAAATTTACATCAATGATGTACTGCGTTGTTTCTTAGTTGTAGTTATTATGAAGCGAACGCTAAACGCAAGCGATTTTGAAGTCGCAGTTATATTTCCCTCTTGTCTTTTCTTATTCTTCGCACAAGGCAATTCATCAGCTATAGAGGAATGATAAAATTGCGTGATTCAATTTTTTTTTATCAATATCACTGTCGGCAACAAGTAGATTCATGATCACTGGGTTGTATTTTTCTCTTGTTAATGCTTAATTTACTTTGCAAAACATTAAAATATCACATATATAATACAAAACATATTGGCTTAATCTAATCGTTCCTAACAAACCGTGTAATGAAGATTGTACTGAACGGACATGCTTTCTAGATCATTTCATATTAATGCAGGGCTCCCCTATGGCCCTTTCCTTGAACCTACCTTGTTTCTGATGTCATCAGCTCCCAATTTCTATGCAGTTGACATAACGATTCACTTCTGTCTCAGTAGCAAGTCCGACAGATTCAAAAACTGCTCTCGAAAAGGACCTCCAATCAGTAATTAATTGGAGCAAGGAACTTTAACACCTCCAAAACAAAACGGCTTTCATTTAATCATCACAGATAACCTTCCCTGTCTGCTACCAGCATGGCTGATGCTAAATTCTAAGAGAGAAACACTTTGTGCCTTCTTGGGCTATCGTTTTCTATTGAAGTGGAAAGATTATATTCAATCAATTGCTAGGTCTGCTGTTAGGAAAGTTAGTTCACTGTGTTGTACTAGATAATTTTTCTCGTCAGAATCTATAAATCTTGCACATTTATAAGTCTATCATTTGTCCGTGCATTGAATATTGCTGCGATATCTGGTCTGGTGTTCCTGCCATATATCTCGTGATTGTCGACAAAATTCAAAGAAAGGTTTGTAATGTAATCGATCCTGACCTGACATTTCGAATTCAGTCACTTTCTTACTGACGTGACGTGACTTCACTGTGTCTTCTCTACAAATATTTTCATGACAACTGTTCTAGTGAGCTTTTTTTTTTTTTTTCTGGACTAAATGAATTTAAGCGTGCTACTAGATTGGCAACTAGTTCACACAGTTTAACCGTCGAATTAGATAGATGTAACCGTCTGTTCTATTCTAATAGTTTATTTTCTCGCACTTCTCTCCTGTGGAAATGTCTTCTGATTTATTGCTTCTCTGCCACCGACAACCTTCAAAAATTTAAATGCGACGCTAATCGTCGTCATCTATCTCCATTGACTCTGTTCATTTATTGTCCTATTCCTCACTTCTCCCTTATTAAAGTTTTCTCATTCTTTTTGACTCTTAGTAACCCCCTGCTATCTAGTGGCATTTACGCTTCTCTTGAGGTTAAATGATTTAAAAAAAAAACATTAAAGACCAGGAAATGTGGTAATCCTGATCTCAACAATCGTTGAAATTCCGGACCTTTATTTTTAAGATAGAAAATAGGATTTGATGATGTAATTTTTTTCTGAGTAGTAATTCATCTTGCCACAAAAATAATTAACCTTTTTTTTTTTAAAGAATTTTAATCAGAAATATGTTTTCGTGCATAATTATGTGCCGATATAGACATAGTCATAAAAAAAAAATATGAAGACTACGTCAGTTATGTGACATGCGTGACACACGCCTAGGCGATCATGTATCTTTCGATATATGACTGACGAGGCAGATTTTTTCCCACATTAGGTTGCCATTTCTTTCTGCGGTAGACCAGTTGCCATCCAAGGCTATAAAACCTGGTCTCTCCTGCTATTTACCCATGGCTGGGGGTGGGGAGAGAAGAAGGGTATTAGCACGTGAGTGAGTGAGTGAGTGTAATGGATTCGACTGGAATTCGAACTTGGCTCTCCGATTCCTCAATACGTATACAGAGAAAATTAATTAAAGGCTGTAAGTTACTTGTGCATAAAATTTATGCCCGGACATAGATTTTGAAAGCTACAATAAATCAAGTGATTTTTCTTTCTTCTGCTTTTTAGAACATTTAATAGAGTGATTCTTGACCTTTTTTTCCTTGTTCACGCCCCTCTCAATCAGTTCTCGCACCCACTTCCAGAATTAATGAAAACAATACTGATCTTATGTGCAAATAACAAAATCATTGATTGTAACTTCAGTTTACATCAACTGTCTCTAGTAGTTTATAAACTAACCCAACAACAATTAACGCATACTTTCATATAATTCAAATTCTTTTCTGAAAACATTAACAAAGATAAATAATTATATGTACGCACAAACAGAATTCAAAAATATTTAAACATTACATTTGAGCAAACACATCTCAGCAATGTTTGATCAATAGTTCCGTTCTTTATCAAAATAAACTTCACGCGGCAAATGTTTTAAACTTTACCACAGTTTTAGCAGCAATTCCCACTCGTTTTTTTTCCTAAGCAGACATTTACGCTATCATGATGATAACAATTGTTAAAATTTCTACAATGTAAACTTTTATGTCAGGTCGCCAAACACTACACTAGTGTTTTCTTAATAAACCAATACTAATCATTCAGTATCCTCGTATCCATTAGGAACCATTGATTTAATAAGATCAGTGGTATCTTCGATTTGTCATCCCAGTTCTATCTCAGGTGAGCTCCACTCTTTGGTTCCAAAAGTCTAAAACTTTACACACCATGCTACTTTCGCGGATCCGAATCACTCTCGTTTGCTCTGGATTCTGAGAAAGTTTTTTTTCCATAGAACTTTATGAAACAGACTCCTACGTGGGTGTTTTCCTGAACATTAAAATATTAAGCTCTTCAAGATGTCATTCTTTATCAGTCCTCTATATCGTCATAATCTTCACTTCCTACCACGTTTTCTTTCATTCATATAACGCACATCATTCATCATAACCTTTTTAACAGCGACACTCTATTTTGAGTGGCTCTCGAGCATTGTATTTGAATGAATGAATTTTAGTATTAAAAAATTAACGCCTTTCTTCCTTTTTTAGAATTCTAAATTGTATCCCCTTATTAAATTAAGAGGAGTAAATCATACATTTTTCCCAGTCTCTGTAATTAGTGTGATACCAGACATTTTATGTTTTATAATTGACTTTGTGTTAGAATAAATCTTGCTTAACCCATTAAAGAAAACACCATTTAATTTTTGGGGCAGTGAACCTTAATGGGTTATAGAATGTATAATTAATACCAGATTTTTATTTTAAAGTTTATAATTAATACCGGATTTTGAGGCGAGTATTAATGGATTACGTCAATATCATAAAGTTTTCTGCAAGTATTTATAGAGACTCGTTTTCAAATAAACGCTGATGGCAAAATGTGACTTATTTTTATTGATTCTTACAACATGTCTGCGATGTGCCAAATTAGATGAAATAAAAACGGAAATATGAAACGATATTTCAGGTTAAGGGATTGCAAGTGCCGATTCAGCCTCTAAATATACCCACTAGAATTCTTTGTATCTACAGCTGAGCAAAGACCTTGTTTTTCACTGGAAGTTATCTATACTTAGCGCAGCGCTAACATTTCCACACTTTTTCGACGTCGATCATGAAGGAGATAACATGTCTTAAGCTTTCTTGAACCAAGTAAAGGCCGCAGAATATAACAAAGTTTGTATGTATATGTGTGTGTGTAGGACACTGCCCAACAATTATGTCTTTCTACCACCAAAATTTAAGGAGTCATTAAATATTCATTAGGGCAGAAATATTAACAATCTTTAAATCTGCTCAAATCTCATTAGACTCAAATGCATCTATATCAACGGTAATTACCAAGATTTAGGTAAAAAAAAATGGGGGGGGGCAGCATTAAAAGCATTTTAGATATAGCATGAAATCCAAGACCGATGCAAGGAACTCCCTTCGAACGAATTTATGATATGGGCTCCCCACTCTACTACAACTCAATTTTCATACGGTAGTATTTATATAAAATTCACTTTTTATCGTAACATAATTATGTACAATAATGGATCATATTTAATATAGGTGAACAATTCAACTAGAAAAATTGAAAATAAATACAACGTAACTAAATACCAGTTAGATATCTGTCATAATAAATCGTTCCATCTGAAATAAATCAAAAATGTTTTATGACAATTTTTAGCATCAACTTGAGATTTCTCTTGTCAAAAAATTGAATAATTTTAACACATTCAACACTTTGGATAAAAAAAAAAAAAATAGTGAATTTTTATATAGTTTTTTTTTTTTCGAGACTTAACACGAGCAAAACAAATTCACAGATTTTGGAAAGAAAAAAAAAGGCCCCAGAACGAAGTCAAAATCCGCAAAAGATTTTTTTATCCTTTAATAGTTGTGTGCTTAGTTTAATTTGTAACATATATAAATGTAGTTAGAAAAAAAAGCAAATGTTGATAAAATAGCGAGAGTCACAAAATACTGCCCAGAGCTCCCAATCAGGACCCCTCCCCGGGGTGTTCGTGGGGTAGTACGCACCGACATTGATGAAATCTGCGCGCAATCGACATCAGGCGAAATAAAATTGCGTGAATGTTAATTTTATTGTTAAACTCTTTTTTTTTTCTTTTTTTTTTTTCAATTTTTACTATAGAATGCCCAATACAAGGCCCAAGAGCCACTGAAGGCATAGACTTACTGAATGAAGTGTGTGATATAAATGTAAGTCGGGAGTAAAAATTACAAGGATATGGTGGATAACTGACGACTGACCATAGACTTGAAGAGGTTAAGATTGTTGTGTTTTGGGAAGCATCCACGTGAGAAGCCTGTTTCACAAAGTACCAGTTCTTTGGAAGAATCTTTCAGGGTGGAATGCACTTCTTACTAAACTAATACGCAAGGAATGTGAGTGATTCAAACCTAGGTAGCATAGAGGGTAGAACAGACAACATTATTATACAAGATAATTTGTTGTGCGGTTAATGCAAAAGGTGATATGCACCCAAAACTGTTAGAAAGAGCCCTGAATTTTCAGCTCCCATTTCCAATGCTACATGTGAAACGGGGTTTTCGGTAATTTCCCCAAAATAAAAAAATAAGAAATCACCGAGCTCGTCTCTATATCGTCCCAGATTTGCGGTTTGCACTGTCAAAAACAAATCTACGCATTGCGAGTTGAGTTACCAAAAAACATCTTCACTTTCCTCATTAGTTTTTATGCGAAGTCATTCTTAATTAGTGCGCCAACTTCTAATTGTTAGTTTCTCGTGAAAGAATATATAGAACATAAAATATTAATGAATTTAATGTAGTAACTTTATATCATTAATAAGCTTTCACCTTTCGTACATAGACATTACTAGCAGTAGCGCCCGGCATTGCCCGGGGATGTAACAGTAAGAGATAGATCAAGTAACGACCATCATAAAGACTGAAAAATAAAATTGACAAAGATTATTGTTTAAGGTTGACAGACATGCATGTCTTAACTAGTTGTTTTTTTTACGAATTGTTCAAACCCAAACTCAAACAAAAACATTGTTTTCAATCGTTATGAGTCTACCGATTGAATAGAATTTTATTATAAACAATTGTCTTGTAAATAGAATTTTTGAAGCATTCTGAATGTAAAAATAAAAAAAAAATGTGCAATAAGAAACACTACCTGCCAAAAAAAAGTGAAGTTTTGTTGAAATCGGTTAAAAAATGTAGGAAATCCGATCCCATATATAAACAAACACACACAAACAACCTGGGTTTTGTAATAAGTATAACTCGATATGAGTTGTCCCCCTTTCATTCTCGCGATGCCTCTTAATCGTGTTTTCAAACTGATTTCGTGCAAAAACAATTGTGTTTTTCCAATTTTTGGCGCTGTCAGAACCACCGCAAGATAATTTTACCTAGTCATGTGAAGTTTTGTTGAAATCGGTTGAAAAATGTAGGAAATCAGATCCAATATATAAATGTACACACACACACACACACACACACACACAACTTGGGTTTTATAATAAGTATGATGAATTTAAGTGTACTACTAGACTGGAGGCATGGTCTAATCATTTTACAGTTAAAAAGGTTAGATGTAACCGTAAGTTCTATGCTAACAGTTTCTTCTCTCGCACTTCCCGCTTGTAGAAATCTCTTCTAGCTTTTTATCTTTCAGTCAACTTTGATCTTCAAAATATTAAATGCAATAACAACCATTATCTTTCTTAATGCCTCTTCTTTTATTGTTTTCTTACCTTAATAATGTTTACTTTTCCTCATATTCACTTACACTCGATAACCCCTTATATGTAGTGGCTTTATTGTCTTGCTTGGGGTGAAATGATTAAAAAATTATAGGATATTTTTGGATTTGGGGTAATAAGCTATATCGGTAGAAAGGTTAAGGGTTATAGAATAAGAAGTTAAAGAAAAGTTAATCTATATTAATCTATCTATTTTTTTTTAAACCGGAAAGATTTACTTTATTTACTTTTACTTACGCTTTCAGACTTACCACATCTTACGCAATAAGTGGTTTATCTATTGACGCAATGGATATTTATAAATCTTTTCAAAAACAGAAATATTGCGAAATGTTTATGTTCCTAAAACGTCGATGTCTTACCTTTACCTTATGATAGCTTACCTTGATCTAAAGCAGTGGTTCCCATAATTTTCTATATTTTAATTTTTTTAATACTCTACAGATTGACTCATTCAATGTACCTTTTCAACAATTCCGACGCGTCACTCACTGCGTTTCAAAAGATTCATCATACTCACTATGAAACAATGATTTATATGTTTTTTATTGTTTTTTTTTTTTTGTTTTTTTTTTTCAATTTCGGCTGCCTTTTGTAAATAACAATTTTCTTGTGGTTTCTATTTTTAAACTTTCACATTGTTGGCATATTCTGTCAATGATAATCTCCGCATTCATTTATATAAAATTTGTTCATCTTTGAGTTGATTTTCAACCAGTCACTGCCATATAATAGATATTACGTAGCAATTCAGCCCTCATTCTTTGTTTCAGGGGCATTTTTCCTTCTATTAATATTTTTCATACCTCGTCCTTTTTTTACTTTGTATTTCAGCGAACACATTTAAAGGATGTGATCTTTCGCAGAGATTTGCGTTTTTGCCCACTTGTGGGAAAACGCCATGAAGCACATACACATACACGTACGTACGAACATTCATCAAAATACGAACTCTTTACGTTCACGCATAAACACAAATGTTGATGTCTTTGTCCGTTGTAAATCGGTCTTGTTTGTTTTCTTTACATCTTCGGTTGGACTCAACTTGAGTCCGCCATATTCTTGTAGTGGACATTTTAATATTCTATCAGGAGTTACATCCGTGTTCCTAATTTAACAACACGTAAACCCACTATCTGCTACATTCTTATGCTGTGCCTTTTACTGACAACAATGCATTCTGCCTTCTTACATTTGGTCCTTTCTTCTTCCTTTTCATTAATATCTTGTCCAAAAATTATTTCAGTTTTCTTTCTGAGTCTGCCATCAACATAGTGTCATCTGCGTATCTTAAGTTGTTAAAATTAAGTCCGCTAATAATAAATTCTGGAGGGTCCTCTATTTTTTTTTTTTTTTTTTTTTTTAGATTCGTCTTGTTGTATAGCGTTAATAAATCTGGTGATAAAACGCACCCTTGTCTAACTCCTCTTTTCATTTTAAGGCTGCTATAAATACACAGGAGTAAGAGCAGATTCCGAGGTATGAACAAAATTCAAGTATGCCTGTAAGTCGAATTTGTAAGTAAGATGTATTCTTATTTCAAGTTCCATTTTCCTTAAAACTTCCTCATTACTCACATATCCCGCCCATGGTATTCTCGGTAACTTTCTATAGCGTCACACTTCTGTTCTCACAAGCATCTTCAACATCATCATCATCATCTTCCTCTTCTATGTGCCTTGTCTCCTCAGGAGGTAGGCGGTCATAGCCCTCCACAATGTTCTGTCCTTTATAGATCTCAATAAATTTGGTCATCTTGTTATTTCTCCTAAACCCTGTCCGCCATCCATTTATTCAAGCTCACTAATCACGTATGTTATGCATCGTTTTTCTCTGTCCTTCTTGCCTTTAATCTGTCCTTCTTGCCTTTAATCTGTCCTGTGAGTATTATATTTTCCAAACCCTCTTTCCTCATTATGTGTCTTAGAAATTTCAGCTGTTTCTTCTTGATGTTAAGTCTA